>VDFB02075460.1:0-10309 GCA_007258455.2 Sequoia sempervirens
ATTAAAATAAATCATTCTAAACCCTATATAGAATACATTGATACTTAAAAATCCTCTGAAGAAATTTGAGATTATGCAAATATATGTTAAGTAAATACCTAGATTAAAAATAGTAGCAGGAACAATGTAAGATTTGTTGAGCAGAGCAAGAATGAGATAAGAAACAATGAATCCTATGCCTCCTTTCACGCACATCTTTTCACCATTCCCTATCATTCTTTATGGAAACACTTCTCCATTTTGGCAGTCTATGCTTGAAAATAATGTTTTGACTAAAGTTTTAGAGTATGTTTATTAAACTGAAAACTCCATTCTGGTGGGCTACGCCTAAAAATAAGATTTTGACAAAAAATTTAGGGTATGTTTATTAATTTTTTAGAGTATTTTGGTGGGATATATTCTTGATTCCTTAAATTATTTATTCAAATAGATTGTGACTAAATAAATGACTAACTATTTAGTCATTTTTAGTTGTTCTGACTAAAAGTTTTAGTCACCTAGTCATTTATTTGCCAAATTCTACTAGTGTGTGCTTCCTTGTGCGATTAGGGCTCTCTCAATGTTGAGGGCCTTAGGGATAAGCTCATCATAAGAAGTGACACATTGCATCTTTAACTAAAAGGATAAATCCGTATTGACATTAGCAATGATCATTTTGACTTGTTGCTCCTTAGGAATGGGTCACATGCTCTTACTAGCTCGCTACCTCCATCATTGTTGGAAGTTTGTGATCAAGTTCAATATTCTAATTGTAGGAGTCTTAACGGTTGGAAATCATAGTAAAATTAGAATTTAATAAGTTTTGGAATCAGCATTTTAAAGTGTTTTTTGGGGTCATTAACTTCAAACTATCTTCTCTTTTGCAGGGGTGGTTGCATGCCAAATTTTTTTGGTGTAAAATATCAGAATTATTAGATTTTGTTACCTGTCTATGAATAAAAATTATTGGAGTGTGAGTTTGATATTTTTTTAAGATCTAAATAGTCAAGTTTGGTAAAAAAAAATCCTGTCAGATAATATTAGTCCAAAACAAAATAAAGAGACACTTGATAGATTGTGGGCTAGATTGAAAAGAAAGGGTGATGGGAAATGTTAGTCCTTTTAATAATTGCAAGGGCTTAAAGATGAGACAACTTTTAATCACAATAGCTGAGAAATACTGTAGGCAGCATGGTCATGTTGAAGGAGGGCATGATTATAAGTCCATTAATTGTTCATTATATGTGTTTATATTGATTGAATTTGTAAATGTTTATCATTTAACATTTATATATATGTAATCCTTGATCATGATCATGGTTTATTTGTGTCTATCATTATTTATAAGTACAAGGGCACTAGAAATGAATGATGGATTATCATAGCCCGAGAAAATATAGTTTTACCATGAGGCAGACATGGAGGCATGAATATCAAAGATGAAGTTAATGATCCTGGAAGAAGTAATCATAATGCCGGAAAAATAGTTGAAGATGATGGTATATACATTGGTCCATGACATTTAATGGCTCAGTGATCATGATGATCAAGATGGCTTTGATGATGTTCATGATTTTGTACTTGAGGAAAGCATCAGAACCCAAAACAGCCTCTTTTCATTGTATTGTTGTTGAACTTTAAGGTTATGAATGGTTTATCAAACATAGCAATCTCAAGGATGTTAAGGTATGTCATATATGTCATCTTTTTTCATCTATTTTAATTGTTGTTAGTTCATCACTACTAAATAAAGGATGAAATATGTACCATTAATATTCTTTATATTAACAAATTATTTTTTGTTGTAGATTGATTGGTGAATTTTTGTTACCACCATCAAATATTTTACCTCTCTCATACTGAGATTTATCTGCCATTATGAAAGATATTAGAATGGAGTATCAAGAAATAGATGCATGTCACAATGATCATATTATATATCATAAACAATAGGAATTTGCAACAGAATTCCCAAAATGTCATATCAGTATATATCGAACATATCAGCTAACAAAAAAGGTGCCTCGCAATGTTCTTTGTTATATTCCCATTATTCCATGTATGCAACGATTATTTAGGTGCAAAAGCTTAGTGCAATTTATGGATTACCATGCATGGAATAGAAGTGGAGATGGCCTTCTTTGAATTCCTATGGATGGTTCTGCATTTAGGGACATGGAGGAAAAATGGCCACACTTTAAAAAAGAACCTCGTAATCGCAGGGTTTCATTGGGAGCAGACGGTGTCAAGCCATTTGGAGAGCTAAGATTTATTTACTCGGTGTGGGCTGTTTTTCTTATCAACAATAAAATTCCTCCATGGATGTCAATAAAGAGGCAACACATAATATTGTCAATGATTTTTCCAGGTATTTGTTTACATCAATTTTCTTTAACGTAGTAGCATCTCATTTGTCTTATTTGTTGCATAATGACTTATATTTTTTTCATTCAATAGTCATGTACATTAATTTATATATATTGCAGTAAAATGGTTATAATAATTATGTAATGTTTATGTTCATTCAACTAAGTAAGTACCAAGTTAAAGATATGAATGTATATATCGAGCCTCTTATCGACGAGTTACTAAAGTTATGGAATGGCATCACTATGTATGACGTCTCTAGACCAATAGGACAAAGACAATTTCAATTCCATGCAATGCTTGTAAGGACAATTCATGATGCCCCAGGGCTAACACATTTTTATGGTATGTTATAACATTTGACTGCACTTTAACAATATTTAATTCGATGAAGTAGATATCATGAATGTTTTTAAAATAATCTATTCATTATATATAATTATAAAAATTGACATATTTAATCCAATTATATATGATCTTGCAGGTCTTCAAACAAAGAGAAAATTTGCAAGTCTAATTTATGGTCCCAAGATGAAATCTCATCGTTCAACAAGTTTAGGAAAGTAAGTGTTTGATGAGTATAGGCACTTCCTCCTGCAATCATAAGTATCAAACTACTAAAAACATTTTCAGCAGGAAGAGACTACATCAAAACCACGAAGAATGACGCCTCACCTATGGAAGTTGGAATATAATAGAATTAATCGTCAAGGTTATACATCAGATCAAATTGTTTATCTATCATATATATGATATGTTTTGAATTTATATTTTTATATTGTGTTGTGTTTACTCATGTTTTAATTGAAAATGATTGTTGTTGTTAATTTTTTTAACTTATATGCTTCATGAAGGTCATCAAGGCATTAATGGCCAGCTTCCATAGGGACTAAAAATTTATCCTAGACAATTTAGTAGGTTGCCCTACTATGAGCAGCTACAAATTGTGCATTTGTTGAAAATCCACAAATTCATATTAGAAGAATATAACAAAAAGCGTTATGAAAAATATTGGATGGAGGCATGACAAAGAAAAAAATTGTCAAAATTTGTAGTGACATTGAAATAATCGGTTGATAATTCATTCAATCAAATAGCAATGGAGACCAAATTAATATAAATTGCCTTCCTTGGTTATTATGAGCAGCAAAGCAATGCTATAAAAGTCATATAAGAAAATTCAATTTCCTGCAATATTTGTTGCGAACATAAACAATATAATAACAAAGAAAGGTGAATTTGGGTCAGGGATGAAAACGCATGATTGGCATACCTTCATTAAGGTAATTATTCTGGTATATTATATACACTTATATAATGCATGTACTTTTCAGTGTATTGTGTTTACTACTTTTGGAAAAATAATGAAAAGATCATTTTATAATTGTTGCAGTACGTTCTACCTCTATCTCTCCCAGACAACTTTGATAACAATGTCAAGCAAGTTATATATGATCTTGGAAATACATGAGGTAAGTAGCGATATTTTTTCAATTCGATGTATACAGATTATAATTGCCATTTGTTTTACTTGTTATGTAATATACTGTATATTTTTCTTTAATCGTATATATTTGTACTTGAATCACTTGTAGATGGCTATCATCTAAAGAAATCCATAAAGAAGATATAAATTATTGGAAGGGAAAAATTCCTCGCCTAATGTGTGAAATGCAAAAGTGTCTACCTTCAACATTTTTCAATGCACAAGAACACTACCTCATACACCAAGTTGAGGAGATTGAATTGTGTGGACCTGTACACACAAGGTCAATGTGGATGGCTGAGAGGCACTTGAAATTTTTGAAGGCTTTGGTTAGACAAAGAGCACATCCTAAGGGTTCTCTAGTGGAGGGATATATGGTATACTAGACCATGGTATAAATTAGTGAATATCTTCCTATGTTTGCAACAAAGATTCATGTAGATCGCATTTGGGGATCCTAACTCCATTAACAACTTCTGTGCTAAGTAATGATGGAGAAAGGTAGACGAGGAAAGTGAGAGGTAATTATAAGATGGTCAGTGAGACACTGAATATATTTTACATGGTTTTTATGTATATTGTACTTATTTAATTTTTAATCTTCAATATACATCAATTATAAATTAAGGTCGTATACTATGGTATTTAACTAATTATACGTCGTTTGTGAATTTAAATTTTTTTTTATATAGTTGGTCGAGAGTGGGATGCACTACATTTGTACGTCACCAACAATCTTGATTGGATGATGGTATAGATTGAACGATGTCAACAATATGGTCGCGCATTAACATGGGAAGGTGTGGCTTCATTGGTTAAATAAGCTCATCGTAATGGAGATTCCAATGTTACACAAAGGGAAATTGTTTTAGCATATGGTTTAAGTGATAAAAAGGTACGTATAAATATATTAATCACCCATATTATTTAATTATTTTCAAGTAAATTAATGTATATATATGTTGAGATTGTTTTCTTTGCATACATTTGGCCAAGAATAAATATGTTTATCAACTGATGATATTTCAATAATTTTTACATGTTTGACATATTGCAGGTGAAACACCACAAGGCTATGTGGTGCAATGGTTGTAAATTTTGAATCAAAATGTTGGATGACATGAAAAAAACTTGTGATTCTGGTATAACTGCAGTCTTTCAGGTGACTAATGTTTCATCTAGAAGCAACATACATCCGTAGTCTCAAATCGACACTATGGGGATTTTGGATGATATATTTGAGTGTGAATTTAAGTCCTTTAGATTAATTTTGTTCGTCATCCTATGGTACAAACTACGATTGAATGAAAATGATCCTGAGAGAACGGTTATTGAACATGATAATGGATTTACCATGGTTAATACAAGGTTGATTGAGTGAGTTGGAAATGAGCCCCATGTTCTTCCAAGCCAATGTAAGAAGGTATTTTACTCAGAGGTTCCAAGTAAATCAGGTTGGTCATTTGTTGTTATACAGGATCCAAGAGAAGGTCAGTAAAGTATAATGTGGTGGAAGAAGAAGATACCTAAGAAATAGAAGATGATGTAGATGATGATCAGGATCAACTGTTAGTTGATGATGTTCCTGATGAAGATGTCGAAGAGGAGGAACTAGATCATGATGATGTAGGAGCTAACGCTCATGAAGATGATATTTGTGTGGATGATGACATTATCTAAACTCCATATCGATGATGATGATGATGATTATGACCAATCCTACAACAATGTCAATCTGGATTGATGATATAGACAAAGAGTTGGATGAAGAAGAAGATCAATGACATTGAAATGTATAAGTTATGTGATTATTATATTATCTATTTGATATTAATTTTGATAGAATTTTGACTTATGGTTACATAATTAATTCATGATGCTTTTTAATTTTATGCCATTGCAGCATACTAATTTAATGTACTTTTTAATGTTTGAAAGGTCAAAAAATTAAAACATTTCAATAGTGATGCTAACAACCTTGAAATTAGTGTGTTTTATGTTTCATGTGATCATAAAAGATTAAAAAGTTAGTTGTAGAGGTGGTTGTTCAATGGTTGACGTGTATGTTGGTTCTTTTTACAATGTAACCAGGTTTGTCTTCTAATCTACCTATGAAATTTCTAATTCCAATCGAAGGTAGCTAGAAGGACCTGGACCAACTAATGAGGACTTTAAAAGCCTCCTACACTTTGGGCTCTGCAAGACCCGAGAGGGTGATCCCTTAATGTGTTTACAACCTCTACACCATTATTATAAACAACATTAACATAGCAGATGATCTCACTTAATAGCTCAACACGATAAGATAATATCAACTAGAATTGGTTGTTCATAGACAATATCAACTATCTGGAGCGTGAGATAACTAAACACAATCCATTGCATAAGATATTCAATGATTTGCAATTTGTAGAAAGCTTTAGGCAAAGACAGACAAATACTAAACTACACTAATAATTACAACTTAGATCAGTACCATATATCCATTGCAAGAGTCAAATTCATAAGCATCTAGAGGTTTATAATAGATTTAATACATCACATATAAGATCCTTGATAATATTGCATTACAATTTCATCAGTACGCATTCTAACCTAGGACTACTTATCAAATCCTTATACATCACATATCCGAATATAATCCCATTCAAACATTTTGATTAATTCTTTGAATTAAATCTAAAATAGAATCATACACACCACAATAGTGAGACGGATAAAACAACCCTTAGTTATTTCATTCAAAGTTCAGATATGCATGTATAATGGAGAGACATGAGCTCAAATTTTTATTTCAACTCAAATGCTAGTACTATTATACAACATTAAATCTCTATGAACTCAAAACCTATTATAGAATGACTCAAAACCTAAATTTCATTTATCCAAAACCATTGGACTTTACAATTCGCTATGCAACTTCACCTAGACTTGACAAAAAATACTTAACTTGCTAACCCATACTTCTGGCCTTGAAATCCTTTTTATAGAAAATGAAGGAGCAAACAAGCACCGGGCCACAAAGTACACCTGTCACTAGTCAATTGGAGCACCTGGTGATATTCCAAAATTTGTTACAACAACCACCACCTTGAAAAATATTCTTGTTCATCATATCAGCTGAGGAACGTTGATGCAAAAAACCACAAGAAAACTGCACCGAGAAAGCCGTCAACACAAAAATGGAACCATTGCAACCACAACATCTGATCTGCCACCTGTTAGTAGTTCACTCCTTTTACTCCTCCTCAGTCAAATATTTAGTTACCCAATTCTGGTACTAATCATCAGTCGGCCAGTCAAAATTAATTACCTCATCCACCTTGGTATTATAAGGTGTGTATTTTATCGCTACCTAATTCACATCCCTTTCAAAAGATTCCAAAAATGAGCTGGTACTAATGATTTTGTCCACACAACTCACCAACAAATCATAGTATGAGTCATCACAAATTGAATTGATTTGATCATTGATGGCCTCACTTGCTTGAGCCTGCCATTGTTGAAATGACCTGATTTTCCCCTGCTCATCAATTATATCAGGTAACAATGTGTTACCCCAATCATTAAAATTTTTCACTAGCTCCCTAATCTTCCTACTCAAGTCATCTGGTAAGGTCTTAAAACATTGCAATGATTTTACTAACACATGAGTAGGCTTTAATGATTGGGGCCTATTATTTATATCAAACCTTGAAGCCTTATATACGATATCCAGATCACTGGCCCTAGGGATCCAATTTTCAATTATTGGTATCACTACTTCCTAATCCCTATCAATATTCTTTATTGCTGCTAACAACAAAGAATATAAAGAATGTATAGATAGAAATTTGCTATCAACCTTTTCATTTAAATGCCTCAAAATAGTAGTAAAAATTTTCTTTTGCTTTAAGAGAGATCCCTCCTCACTTTTGTTTAATGATGCTGCAATTTATCAATTTTTTGCAAGAGATGCTTCTTTGTAGGATCAACAGAGAACTCTATTTCTTCTTCAAATTCCTTTAAAGAAAGGGTGAGGACATGATTCTAACTGGGAGATCCTGGTGTGGAAACAATTGGAGAAGAAAGAGGCACTGACCCTACTGTGGAAGGTAATGTACTGGTTCTTGGAGCACTTGATGTCTCCCCAATCTGCTTATACCTAAACCTCTCCACTCCAGTTTGCAAGTCAACATTTTTCTATTGCATCTTGTTGTACTCCTCAATCAAAAGGTTATATTTTTCCATTAAGCTCTTCCTTTCAGCTTCCTCCCTTTCAATAGTATTTTGGGCCAATTTGGCCACATTCACAATCAAATTAGTGGCCTCAGTGGTTGAGGTCTCTGAAGCTCTCTTTATTATCAACCCTCCCTTGAAATTTGGATTAATATCAGAAACATCTGGTTTTCTCCCTTGTGGGGCCAATGCCCAAATTGCTAGAGTTTCATATTTCTCACTGAAATAAGAGTTTTGTAATGCTACCTTGACCTCTTCTCCAGAGTCTTGAAAGGGATTCTTAGACTTCATAATAGCATTAAAGGCTACTGCATCTACAATGTCCCATTTAGGTAGAATTAATACACCAGCTTGACTCACCAGTTTTCTTCCTTCTTTAGGAGTGATGTTCTTGAATTCTTCCATTAATTTAGCTTTTACCTCCTCATCATTCTCCTGGTTTGACCTGTCAGGCCTTAGTTCTCTTCTCTACCTACATTTATCTTGATACTCTTCAAACTTCATCCTCCATACCAATTTCAAGAATACAAGAGTTTTTACAAATGTATTTTCATCTAGAAACTCCTTGCATGCCTCCATTCTTGCATCTTGTACACTTTTCCCTTTCATATCTAAATCAAATAAAACTAATTCAGCTGGCCTAGGAGGGGAAGGCATACCAAATTCCATGTCTTGATCAGTAACAATAATCTCATCCATCAGATCCTCCTATGGTTGATCAATTCTTTGCCTCTTAGGGCTTGGCTCAGATGGTGGTGATGAAGGATTGTCTTCTGGTGATGATTCTAAATCAATAATTTTGATTGCCCCAGGCACTTTGAATTTTGGACTTGGTTGTGGAGGCACTTTCATAATCTATTTTTCTTTTCTATCCACTTCTTCTTCATCACTGCTACTATCCTTTTTCCTCCTGTAAATGGGCCACCTTTTTGGAGGCTGGTATGTTGGCCTTGTTTCAATTGGTATGGCACCTTGCTCTTGTACACCCAGACTTATTCTAAATTTACCTTTTTTGTCCTCAATGTGCCCATAATTTCCTTGAAGTTTCCCATCAGAAAATCAATTTTCTTATGGTGGGGACTGAACTCCAACAGTGGATCATATTTTAGATCCATTTTGTGCACATCTAGTAGCTTACCATAAGCTATCCATTTCTCCTTGTTCAACTCCTATCTATTGAAATCAAATTCATTTCTAATCAATTCTTCAGGGAAATTGAACTCATGCACAAATTTTCTAGCTTTTATTTTTTGTCTGAAAAGAGCAAAGAAACCCTCAGGATCATGCTGCCGCTTTGGTCCACACCTCAAATGGTAACCATTAAAGAAATTATCAAAATGCATCCAACCTCCCTTTGAAAATACAAAATTAGACACCACTATATATTTTGGGAAAAATGTTCCCTTACCCCTTCTAGTGAGGTTGTCCTCATGAATACAACCTATCCACCACATAACTTTTGCAAATCCCACTCTTGGTGCAACATTGTATGGAAGTATATGAGGGGCTCCCTGAAAACCATATACTCTCAAGACAGTGTTGATTGGGTATGGGATAATGTCACCCCAGTTATGGTAAGCCTTTGATTTTGGGTTCCTTTCCTTTGGCTTGAGGAAATCATGTAATTCCTTAGGGATCCTAGGTATATTCACCATTAATCTATCCCTTAATATGGAAGCAAAAAAATTATAAAATTGCACATAACTAGTGCTTTCCTTATTACAAGATAAATCTATATCCCATATCTTTACTGGCAATCTTTCTACATCAACTGATTGCCTTAATTTCATCCTCTCAGAGAAAAAGTCAACATTCTTAAACAAAAACATATGCATTAGCATAGAATACCAAAAGAATTGAGTGTTGGTATCATTGTTTTGCAGCTTTAACAACCCTTCATGCATCCTCTTAGCCAAGAAAGAAGCGAAGTCATAGGTCATAGAGAAGTTAGGGTGTTGTATTTGCACCCCCATGAACATATAAGCAATGGGCATTATTGTACTAGGATTAAAACCCAAAATATGACATAAAGAATAGAAAGTGGCAAGGAAATGGTTTGCAAAACAATTTAATTTGAAAGGTTCCTGGTCACTGGGGCTGATATAAAATTTTGAACCTCCTGCCCTAGCCAGATGAGGTGGAAGCAACCTTGCTCTAAAAAAAGATTTCAGCTTTGCATACTCCTGCTTCATTTCCTCAAGGTTGATAGGAACCAAGTCTTCGCTCAGTTCAGTCAAGTCAAAAATATGTTGGACCTCT
>VDFB02075461.1:0-21751 GCA_007258455.2 Sequoia sempervirens
CTCAACTCTCTATATGAATTGTTGTAAATGAGACTCTATTTATAGATTTTCCCAAGGCATAAGCTTATGTGGTAGGATTCAACAATGTGGATTCGATCTGGAGAGATGGATGGTCAAATGTGAAGAGGTTAGAGAGAATCAAGGACTGTGTTCCCTTTAGTAGAGAAAATTGCCAAGTGTGAAGAAGAAGTAAATGAAGGTGAAGGCCAAGTGTCTCAAAATTGGTTAAAATTTGTTGGGGATAAATGCATATTAAATATTGAAAATATTTAATTTCATGATACACATGATGAGGTGGAAGGTGAGAAGTTAGTAGAAATGTGACTAAATTCAAATATAAAATTCAAATTTAATAAGAGGAAGTTAATTAAACAAAACAAACTAATTAAAGTTGTTTATTTAATTAAGACATGAAGAAAATGATTTAAGATAGGAAGAATTAAATAAAGTGAACTATATAAATAAATTCGTTGATTTATTTATAAGTAGAAGAATTAAAGATCATTAATTAAATAATTTGTATTTAATTAATTTTCTCCAGACCAAATTTGAGTGTATACAGTAAGAAAAGTAAATATGGCTAGCCCAAATGAAGAAGAGAGATGACAACAAAAAAGGATTCAAAGAGAAGAAAAAGCCACCGAAGGATGGAAATTGTGAAGAAGATGAGAAGTGAGCATGCCAATGAGGGTACTACTAAGTGCACCAAAGGGGGTGTTGCCAAAGAAAAAGAGAATAGAGGAGAAGAATGGAAAGCTTTGAATAGATCAGAAATATGTTAGGAAAAAGTAGGACAACTAATAACTAGTATAAAGAAAAAAAATAATGAGTATGGAGAATCTAGAAGATTTCTATTAGGGCCTTGCAATGACATAGAGACTCCATCATACCATGACCTTTTAATAGTTCAATAATCAGACCAAACCTATCAAACCTAACTATTAACTTGGATGATAAATTTATAGAATCTCTAAAAACTATCGAGAAGACTCCATTAATTCAAGTAGAATACTTAGAAGTATTAGTTAATAAGAGCATAAGGAAATTAAAAGAAGAAGAAATAAGGAAAAGTGGAGATAATAGATTGAATCTAGGTAAAGAGTTAGGTTTACAAACATATAAAATGATACTAACAAATAAGAAAGTGAAAATATACATTGAAGAGTCACAACCCCTTAACCAAGATCCATCCCCTCAACCATATAAGAGTCAAAGAATTTTAAAAGAAGAGATATTGCAAGGCAAGGAAACAAGAGGAGGAGGAAAAGAAGTATAATGGGAAGAAATACTTGGAAAATAATATTTTGATATAAAATTAGCAATAGACAAAGGTAGAAAGAAAAACTCTACTATTAGAAAGGTAGAGAAATAGAAAGAAGAAAAACCTAGTCCACAAATCCAAAAGTTGAAATTAGGGAAAGAAAAGAAAATATGGAATCATCAATCAAGATCCCAATATTTGGAAAAGATACAATATTAGAAGCCAAAGAACACATATTATTACTATAATCCCTATGGGAAAGGTAAGATATAGATGAAGATAAACCAAAATTACTTGATTTCATATCTTCACTTAGAAAAGAGGTATTAGATTGGTATAAGAAGACTTATCCTAAACATGGAAAAAGATGGAATGAGGTAAAACAAGACTTCCTAGCTAATTTTGACACTTTGGACATTCCAAAAAGAAGTGAGTAAAATGAGAGATCTAGTACAGAGGGAAGAAGAATCAGTAAAATAATATGACAAACAATTTAAAGAATTTTTTGTAAGCTATAGGGTGATCCCATATAGTGGTTTACACTTTTTGGCCAAACTTGACATTGAACTGATTTTTTTAACTAAATCTTCACTTTTAGGCAACTATAGCTGCTAAACCATGAGGAATTTGAAGATGATGCAAACTAGTGATTTGTGACATTTTGTCTATAGATTCTAAATATATATTTAAAAAAAAAATTAGAATCAGATTGCATTTCTTTTTCCATCTCCTTCAAAAACAAGTTTTTAACAATAAACACCATTTTTAAAGAGTGATGTTCACCGTAAACAACCTAATTTTTTTTCTATGAAGGATATATATATATATATATTTTTGAATTTAGATTTGTAACTAAAATATCTAGCATGTTCATTTGGTTTCAAAGTGTTTTATTCAATATTTTTTTCTTAATTAAGTTTTGAAGTCAAACCAATTATAATTTAGACATAGGTGGACTGTATACAACATTAAAAAAATTGTATGTATCAAAATTCAATTTTTTTTTGCTGGATCAAGGACATCAATACCTAGCACAAACATATTTTTCAGATTTTTTTTTATAATCTACTATTTTTCCACATGTGAAGAACATAGAGCTTGATTTTTCAGTGAAAAACCTATGTTTAATTAAACTAAAAAAATACATAATAAAACCAAAATATATTAAAATTATATTTGATGGATCATAGCTCATTCTAAGGAATACCATCATCCAGTTGGGTTTGTGAATTTGATTCCATTTTTTATCTTCAACCCAAGCTTGAGAAAAATAAAAAAATTGTAGAAAATTTCTAGAGGAGAGGGAGAAGGGCAAAAAATGGGGGTTCAAGTGAAACCCCTGAACCCTTGGACCCTTGAACCCCCCTTTTCTTCCCTTCTCCCTTTTTTCACTCAAAGTGGTCCAAGGGGTTCACTTGAACCCCTCCTTTTTTGCATTTTCCCATTGATTTCATTAAAAAAAATGTGTCAAATAGGGGATGACATCAAAAAGGGGTTCGCTTGAAGGGGGTTTTGAGTGAACCCATGTTTGGGTTCATGCGAACCCCCCTTCAAGTGAACCCCCAAAAATCCATTTTTTTTTTGAAGTGTTTTTACCAAAAGCGAAATTCAAACCAGCATTGTGACCCTACAAACCAATAATGCCAAAGAAATGGTTCATTTCCAAACTTCAAAAAACAAATCCTGGATACGGCAAAATATTCGGATATGATTAATTTGTTCTTAGAATATTGCAATAACGGTCCGCCACCGGCGGCGAATTACTGATTTAGCTACGAATTAAATACAGTTTTGGCCAAAATAATCTTAGCATATTGTGAGACTTACCAAGAATGGGATAGTCACCTCACCGAGGATTTTCTTGCAAAACAATTCCAAATCTAAAATACTAAGAACCATCTAGATCTTAGATTCCCTATGAACCATAACTACAATGTGAACATAGATAGGAAAATGACATCTACTAAAGGATTGGTCAAAGCACCTCTATATGATGTAGGACATAAACAATCACCATGGAGGGATAATAGAAATGCATATGCATTATAAAACAACTCACTGCAAGACTATATGAGAGATAACAGGTAGTCTAATTATAGAGGAAGAGGATGTGGTATAAATAGCCACCAAAGGAGTGATGCAGTATGCTACAATTGTAGGAAAGTAGGTCATTATGCCGCATAATGTTGGGCAGAGAAGAGAAGAAAATGTCTTTTTTTGTGGAGATTATTCACATGATATATTCAAATACATGATAAGGCGCAACAATATTATCAAAATATAACACACTCAATAAATGATGATCTACAAGACAATAAAGTAGTTAGAGTGATTAGAAGAGTGCCACAAGGAGTAAAAAAGCTTCCAGATAATAGATAATTGGTCATCTAACACCTCAAATGAAGATTATTTTGTAAAAGAACAACCACCACAAATAAGCAAAAAGAAGAAATTTGAAAAAATAATAAAGCTACTTTTCTAACTAGATAGGGAATAGATATCGAAAGACATAGAAGGGAGATTGAATAAATTACTGAAGAACCAAAACCAAAAGAAGAGGAGTTGGACCACTTTTGGATAAATAAGAAATAACATGATAAAATAGTGGAAAAGGAAAATAAACAAATCAAACAACAATAGAAAGATGAGATAGCATGCTTTTCAGAAGAAGAGGTGATGATGTTGAAGAGTTTAGCTTCATTGGCTCAATAGAAAGATATTCTAGTAAAAATGAAACAGTTAGGGAAGTATATTGGAATAAACAAAAACAAGTACATCAAATTGCAAAAGATTGAAATTGAAAGAGTGGTCCTCTATTAATTATTGCAAACTTGAATAACAATAAATTTAAACATGTAATGATAGATCTAGACCTGTAGACATTAATATCATTCTAGTAACTACTTGGGAGAGGCTAGACAAACCTAATCATTTGAACACCCATGAACATTAGTATAGCTAATGGTTTGGGCATGGAAACATTAGGAACATGGAAACATGTGGAGGTGAACATAAAAGGGGTTACAAAAATTATTTATTTCAAAGTTGTTGAAATGAAGGATGCTTTCAACACCTTTATAGCATTGCTTGGATTGAAATGGTTTGTAAATTCCAATGGGATAGTAGACTCTAGGAAGGAAGAAATCTCTTTGGAATATGAGAATAGTATAGTCCACATTCCATTAGGAGAAAGAGAAGATAGAACATATGTAGAAGAAATTTCACAAGAAAGAGAAGATGAAGATCCAAGAAATGTCTACTCTATCTCAATATTACCCATCGTAGAAGAAGATAAAGATCCCAATAGCTCTAGAGAAATTGAATTAAAAAGTGACAATGATGTATCGACAGTGAAGATGTTTTAGAGGCTTGGATACAAGGAGAACATGAACTAACATCCCAAAAGCTATATGGCTTCTAGAGAGCATTTATGATACATAGAAAACCTGCCACACCTCCACAAACTACCACAAATACAAGAAAAATATTGTAAATGTCTCAAAGAATCATATAAACACCACTTCAATAGGTTCTAGACCTATCTAAGAAGATAAAAAATAAAAGACTCAAGACACAAAATACCAGTAACCTCTGGAATAGAGAAAGGATATATAAAATATGAGGTTAGGAAAATAATTCAACTTAGGAAGATCAATCATAATAGGATAATTACAACTATAATAGTTAAGTCAAAGTATTCACACCTAATGGGTAGGCTTGAGTTTGGCCATCAATTTCCTTGACCTAACCCTAAACACATAAAATAAGGGATAAAACAAAAGTATTATATAACCGCATTAATATAACTTAAATAAAGTTAACATATAAATATACCATAGCCCTTTCATCCACTAAAAAAGAGAACATTCATTGGAAAAATTGAGCCATAAAAAAATAATGAGAAAAAAAATGCAGGAAGATAGAAAAATGGATAGGTCATTACCTTACACAAAACTTATGAATAACCCCTCCAATACCTCACTTCCACTCAACAAGAATTCTATTCTACTAAGCTCTTGCACTCTTGATACTCCACACTAAACCCTATGCTAGTTCCACTCCACTGCAAAACTTAAAAGTCTACTACAATGGATGCACGTATTCTTATAGATGTCTCCTAGAAGCCAAGGCCAAAATATAAATGATTCCCCTACAGTCCAATGTAGACGAACCCAGTAGGGGAGTTCTCAAAAGTTCCCACAAATTTTTATACATAGAGGAAATTAGAAAATACATCTGCGTGCCCCTCATAGAGATTAATCACACCAAATTTTAAGTCTCAAGGCTTAGTCTCCTGCAACAGGGAACACACCAGTATCTCCCACAATACAAGAAAATAGCAAAGAATTGATTGGATGTGTGGAGAGAATTCCTAGATTTCACTAGAGAGGAAGATTGGGTCTAGATAATTCTAAGCATATTTCATGGTGTGTACCTCTATTTGGACCAACCATACTAGATTACAAAAGATGCTATTCAACTAGTGATAAGCCTATAGGCTTAGAGGGAAATATCGTTGAAGAAGGCCATTAAGAACGTAGAGGTCACTCAGATAATCAAAATAAATTATGATGGATGGAGCTTAGATATTACCAAGATCACTAACCATGTGGTAAAATATACCACCATGGGAATAGCTCACAAGGTTTACTACACCAACTGAGAAGATTTTGCCACCACAATCAACATCCACACAACACATCAAATGTTTAGAAAAGGAAAAGATATAGATATCTTTGAGGTTTTATAGTAGGAACTCATGAACAATATACAGTGCACTAAGTAGTCCCACTATCAATTCAGGTATGTGACTCTCTTAGTATGCTTAACCTTCTATTTCATGAAGCAATTACTAGAGTTTACGGGGAAAATATGGGATTCAACCCAGGCAGTGGTGGCCCAAATACAAGACCATGTCAAAAATTTCCAAGATGCCACCTCATTTACCAAAACCTACTAGGTATTTTTCAAGTCCCTCCAACAAAATCTTTAGGCTAGGGAACACATCTCGTATGAGGTGGTTTGCCAGTATATCAAGGATATCGTCTTCCTAGTTGATAAAGACTACACCTTCATGGATTCCATTGAGCCTAAAACCTCATGGATACCCAAACTTTTGTATGAAGTATATGATGCCAAGATCCACAACTATGTATCTACACTCCTTAGCTACCAAACGGATATGTAAGCTGAGAAGTTCATAATTTACTGAGAGTACATGGATAACCTAGCCAAGAAAAAGGTTGAGGAACATTTTGACAAGAATAAAGAGAAGTTGCATGAGAAATGGGGCCTACCCAAGAAAGAACCAGAGGAGTATAACACTCCTTGGAGGTCTAGAGGACTCCACCTTGGCACCCCACCAACAAGACCTTCCCAAGGTGAGACTAGTAGGAAAAGGAAAAAAAGCTTACAAGAAATCCTCCCAAGAAGGAACCATAAAATTGGAAGCTACAAAATCCCTCCTACAAATGAGTTCAAAGAAGAAGCCATAGAGGAGAAAGGAAAAGGCATAGAGAGAAGTTTCCCCGTAAGTGGTCAATGTGGAGGAAGAGAAGCAAACTATCTTGGAGGACACGTCCATTCTTGAGATTACAAACATCCCCAAAGTCTCCCCACTGGTGGATGAGAACCAACTATATAGTGATCTATTTCGAAAGGAGGTAATAGACATGACATTACAAAAACACCCAAACATGATAGACTCAAACAAATAAACTACATAAAGGGTGACCATTAGATATATGATAACATCAAATATAAATTTGGAAGATCTAATTGATTGCTTTATGGACTCATTGACTACCACATTAAAAATGAGAATGGATAAATCAACAAAAGAAGAGGAGTGATTGAAAGACCTATCCATTGGAGAAGTTTCCACTACAATGACCTCTCTACAAAACAAAAAGATAGGGAAGATTCAAACTAAAGAGCTCTAGTATAAACAAAGATTGGATAAGCTAATGATAGAAAAAAGTTAAAATTCACTTAGTCGGTACAAAAGGATATGAAAGAGGCCACAAAGAAAGCTTATCAAAAGCTGCAAGAGGAAGTTAAAAAATATCAAATGACCACTTCAAAGAAGGAACAATCCTCTCACCCTCAACAGTTTGAGACACCATCTTCTTTTGCCACATCCTCCATGTAGTCCATCAAGGAATTCTTGACTAAACAGAAGTAGATCCAATCTTTGGCCTCTCCATAACTACTCCACCTCCCACTGGTAGGCTCACAAGTAGACATTGTAAGTATCTCACCCTTACACAAATTTTAGGCAGGTGATATTTTGCACCAAATTGCAAGGGAAGAAATTTTGAAACATCATGTGGAGAGCTCCGACCAGTTAGAGGAGCTTGTAAAGGAGATACAAGGTAAATTTTCTAATGTCCAAGGAGACTCATCCCAGCCCTTGGCAACACAACTTAAAATTTTGGTAGAAGGGGTAATCAAGGACAACCAACTACAAAAGAAAACATTTAGACATCAAATCCATATAGAAATTTAGAAATAAAGAACAAATGAGTAAATAAATAAGTGTGCTACCACACACTCTGCTTCAAAATCATAGATTCATACCCTAAAGAACACTAAAGGGGATCTGAATGCCTTGTACCAATTTTTCTTATAATGGACAACAGTGATAGCAACAACTAAGGCCTAGATGGATCAGTTGGAAATACAAATTCTTCAAAGGGCCTCAACTTATGATATATTGTAGGAAACAAATGGGAAATCTAAGGGGTAGATAGAGACATTACATGCATAATTTCAATAAATCCAAGATCAAAGAGACCATGTCTGGAGCAGATTTCACCAACTCTAGGAGGTAGTCAATTTGAGGTTAGCCCACATCACTAGAGTCCTCCAGGAAGCCCAACAATTGACCTAAAATATATAGATTCCACAAACACTTCTAGAGGTAGAGAAACTCTTATTATAGATCCAAGGGAAGATATATATATACATATATATATACATATATATATATACATATATATACATACACACACACACACACACACACACACACACACACACACACACACACACATATATATATATATTACCCTTTTGAATATGATTAATATAATGATTTATGAAATTCTATCTAATTAAGGTTATCTATTAATTTGTGAATATCTAGTTAATTTATTCATGTTTCTAAATCAAAGGGTGTTTACCTTTATATAATCGAGTTTGGGGTATAAAGTACAACACTCAGAAAGTACTTGGAGCTCATAACTTCAGTCTGTGTTTCCCCAGATTTCTTGCTAACACATGCCTTAGGAAGAAAGGGACATGTATTGTATGCTATTATAAAGCCCCTAGAGAATTCAAGATAAATCAAGTCTTTCAAATGCTAATAATGACCAACTAAACACACATTTTCTTTAAATGATGACCACATAAATCTTCAAAACCTATCTATCCTCTCTATCTAGAGGGCCAATGTAGATTTTCAACCTATTCTCTCAATTGATGCTATTCTCAAATATATTGCAAAATATGCACCAAAAGATGAACACAAATCTTAAACATATCATACCATATTGTCTTTAATTGTAACCACTTTTGAGTCTAACAAGTCAACCTTAATAGATTTTAAAAAAATTCTTATCGAGAGCCTTGTGGACTATGATATTGATGCCCAAGAGAGTTTGCACCTTTTACTAAAACTACCATTCTCCTTATCTAGCAAGACATTTGTTTCTTAAATTTTAATAAAAAAAATTAATGTATTTTAGTCTCATCCATGTTTATGACCAAATCCCCAACTTACATTGATGCTTACATGTCATGACCCATACATCTAGAGACAATGTCACTTATTGAAGTGACTCAAAAGTGAACGTTCAAAGCATGTCGATAGTACAATAAATGGAAAAGTATCCCATAAAAACCATTATTTGAGTCTTCCCATGGTCCACAACCATCCTTGCAAAATATGACAAAATGTTTCAATCATTTTTTTGGAGTGAACTACTACTATTCCAACTATTTTGTAACATTCACAATGAATTTTTCTCATTATAAAATCACATTATAATGCAATGGGAGAGGTTATTATGCAATTAACATCCATGGTGTTTGTGACACATGGTAAGTGCACCAGTCTATGACACAATTTAGGTGCCAAATTGGAAAAATTTGCAAAAAATGTCTGAAATTGGCCATTTGGTGCATGCCAAATGGAAAAATTGAATAAAAGCAAAAAACACATTTGAAACCCTCATTTCACTTCAACCCGCAGCTTGGCTTGGAGGATTTGAGGTCTGCAACTCACGCTCACCAAATATCATCCATTATTTGCATCCTTAGCTTGCTATTTTTCATGAGGATGTCGCCAACACATCAGAGACGTTGGAGATTGTGAAGATGTATGTATTTTTATTCTATTTATTTTGAATTTGATTTAGAATGCAGATTGAAATAGGTTTTTATAATAAAATTTTGTTCTAATTCTCAGGGAATGAATCTCCACCTCCAAACATTGAGAATTCATAGTCACCCCCTCAAGAAGAGCCTCCTATTCAAGAACAACTTGAAACCTCTCCATCAATTCATAGGCATCCTCAGGGAACACAAGAAAATATTCTAAATCAAATTGAAAATAATAAAAGAGACATTGAACAATTAATTGGAAGATTAACCGAGCATTCCGAAACTCACCCTTATAGGAGAGGGATTATTGAATCATTGAAGTCAATTGTATCTCATGTAGGAGAAATGAGTGAGAAAATAAATTTTTGGTCAAATAAGAGGCATGAGATGAGGCAATATTATGCTAGTGGTTTGTCATATGCAAATGTTAAAAAATAAAAAAATTAGCAAATCTAACTTGTGTGCCCTATTTATAGACCTGAAAACTAATGCACATTTGTCTCATACATGCAGGAGCTTCCCAATCCATTGGTGCCACCATGAGTTAACTAAAAATAAATTTTGGGAGTGGTGGTGGATGGTATTTGACCAACCTCCATGTAATAACTATGAGGTACCACAATACTTTTTGAGGAAACTCTATTGTGAGTTTATCCTCAATAAGATTCCAAATTATTTTGACATCTTAGACTTTCAGGGTAGAGGTGGGGGCTTCACACATGATAGACCTGTTGCATGGCGTAATTCACAATTGGCACCAAGACCCTTGGCCAGAACCATGGTGGAGCATTTCATTGTTCCTTCTATTATTAAGGATAGTGTAGAGGTGGACATTCTAGAGTCGATTGGCTCACTCACCGAGACCATTTTACAGTGTGCAAGGCCTCTAGTAGAGCTTGGTATGGAGGAGACATGTAGGCCCTGAGCTCCACCCCACCATTGTGGTGCTTGTGGTGTAGTTTGTACGTATTATTATCAGAGTGCTCGGGATGCAGCTACATAGCCTACATCAGTTGCAGAGGTGATGGATTTCATAGATGATTTGTTGAATGATACATTTGGCATTGACACTCAGGTAAAATTCAACAAGTTCATTTAATGTTGTTTATTAAATTATATTTTGAAATTTAAGAATAAGTAAATTAGTATAATTTCATTATGATGAAATTTCAGGGTCGGAGTGTTCATGAGACGTGCCCCATTCCTACAGACCCTTATTCATTCTCGAAGTTGAGTCCACATGTATGCAACTAGTATTAAAGATATTATTATTGCATTTTAACAGTTGAATGTTATATTTGAATGTTTGTCTCATAACATGCTTTGGATTTCAAATAGTTTCCTGGTGGACCTTCAACCTCCACACCTCACAATTCATTTCCTCAAACAGCTTACACTTAGGTAGCCTTTATTCAATAATGGTGTTATAAAAAAATGTTAGCTATTTTTCATAATTTTGCATATACATATCTAAAAAATTGATGAGAAACACAAACATTGCATTTGTATTCCTTGATCGTGTCACATTATCTTCTCCTAATTCACTTTTTGTTCCTTTATTCCTTCCTAATCCCATCCCATTAACATTTAATAGTTCACCCTACCATTTACTCTTTCATTTACCATTTGTAGATGTTGACATCAGACAACCCTGGTGATGTTGGTGGCATGATGGACCATGAAGTTATTGCAACAATATCCAGTTTTGATCCATTGAGAGAGGTATGCAACATATTAGTCGATTTGACATTATATTTGCTCTTTTATGGTATATTATAGAAAATTTTCATGATAATTTTGTGTAGCTCAATTTCTATCTTGATGGTTTCTACAAGTGTTTGTCACTCTAGATCGTGGATGTAGTAATGATGTAAATGTGAATGATGACTATCTATATGCGGTAAGTGATTATATTTTGTTATATGTCATTCCACAATTCAATTTCTATGTATTAACATCTTTACATTTTATTGTATCAGTTGAAGGTCCAGAGTGAAGAGATGAGGACTAGTGAGCATGTTCAAAATACCAAAGAACCAACAATCACTCCATCTAGCCGAATTTTGAAGGCGGCACGGGATCTATTTCCTTCCCCTAGAGGGAAATGACTCTATGAGGGTCATTTTTTGTATGCCTATGTGGCATTGTGGAACATATTTTTTGTACTATAGATATTTTCATGAAATTTTATGTTCATAATATGGCTCCTTTGTACTAAGCTTGTATGGATTTTTTGGATATATTATATATACTTTTATCAATATATATCATTGTATAGCCTTATGACTTTTTGATTAAAAAAATATTATTTTGCTACTGCCATTCTTGAATGATGTTATCATGCATATTGTGTGAATCGTATGCTTGAATGTTGTAGGAATGGATTTTGTTTACATCTAATGCTTAATTTATTACTATCGATTACTTAATAAGCTCCATCTAAAGCGTATTGTGTAAATAATCTTCATTCCTGGTAGTTTGTATCCTCTGGAATGTTTCAATTACTTGTGCCTCACTTATTCATATGTATGCTTCACTTATTCACATGTATACTTCACATATATTGCATGTATTCACGTGTATGCTTCATGCTTCCAATGCATAGCAGCAAAAATCTTTTGGGGAAAATTTTGACAAACCAAAAGTATAAGAGTATTTTAAAAAGTTGGGAAAAAATCATATTTAAAAAAAACATAAAAAAATTGTAGAACAAGACATAAAATCTATTTATTTTGAAATTGAAAGGTATCTCCATAGCATATAGAGATATAAAGATCAAATAAAATAAATATTTTAACTAATGAATTGTAAAAAATAAGTTTTTGTAGTTTATATTCATATCGTTGATTACATTTTATTGCACATCTTTCAAAGTCAAATCACTACTTCGCACGCATAACTAATAACTAGATGCTGATAGATGACAAAATCTCAATTACAATATAGTTTTTACAAAGTGAACCTAAGCAGTTATGCAATTACTTCACATTGCATAACTAATAAGTAGGAGTAGCTGCCAATTGCATTTTCTTCTCATGGCATTCTATGAGGCCAAATTTCTTTGACGTATTTTATCAAATAGTTCACTACCTTGTCTATATTACCACATTTTTCATACATGTCTACCAAAGTATTTTTTCAAACAATTCACTACCTTGTTTCTATGGCTAAAATCCTAAAACAACTACTTTCGAACAAGCTATGGATGCTTAGAAAAAATCTATCAAAAGCATAATAGCAAGCAATACTATAGACAAGGAAATGAACTGCTTGAAAAATATGTCTGAAAGAAATGTGGTCTCCTGGTTATGGAATGCCATGGCATGCAAATTTCTATGGATTTTCATGCCATTCCATCATCATGAGACCACATTCATTGCCTTGTCTATGCTACCACATTTTTCGTACATGTTTACCAAAGCATTTTATCAAACAGTTCACTGCTTTGCTGCTATGGCTAAAAGCCTAAAATAGGTGCTTCCAAACAAGCTAAGAATGCTTGGAAAAAATATATCAAAGTATAATAAGAATCAATAGCATAGACAAGTAGTGAACTATTCAAAAAAATGCCTCAAAGAAATTTGGTCTCAATGTGCTTGTCATGGCATTCCATCACCAAGAGAACATATTTCTTTGAGGATCTTTTTTCAAACAGTTCACTGCCTTGTCTATGCTACCACATTTTTCATACATGTCTACCAAAGAATTTTATCAATCAATTCGCTGCCTTGCTACTATGGCTAAAAGTCTAAAATAGGTGCTTTCGAACAAGCTATATATGGATGCTTGGAAAAAATCCATCAAAGTGTAATAGTAAGCAATAGCATAGACAAGGTAGTGAACTATTTGAAAAAATGCCTCAAAGAAATGTGGTCTCGTGGTGATGGAATTCCATGACAAGAAAATTGCCTAGATTTTCATGGCATTCCATCACCATGAGACCACATTTCTTTGAGGCATTTTTTCAAATAGTTTACTACCTTGTCTATGCTACCACATTTTTCATATATGTCTACCAATGCATTTTATCAAATAGTTCATTGTCTTGCTACTATGGCTAAGAGCCTACAACAAGTGCTTTTGGACAAGTGGTGGATGCTTGGAAAAAATCTATCAGAGCATAATAGTAAGTGAAAGCATAGACAAGGTAGTGAACTAGTAGTATGCAATGGATGCTCCCATGTTTTACAAATGAGGGGTGAGCTCAATTTATAGGCTCCTCGATACAATTCAATGGCCAAGATTGATTTCAAATCAATGACTGAAATTACAAAATAAAACACTAATTAGGGGTTTTTTACAACTAACTACCTCTCGACCAATGATAAAATTACATTTGGGGACACTTATCCTTCTTCTAAATATAAACCAACAATAAAAATTTGTTGCATTATGGAGTGTTAGGCTCTTTGAACCTAGACATGTTGGCTTGGAACAATTTGACTGGTTGGAAGATGACGAGGCACCATCTCAGTGTGTTAGATGTCCCCCTTGATCACTTTGTTCTTTTCCATTTTCTTTCCATAGAATATCTTTCTTTGCCAATGACTGTGTCCTTTGTGCTTTCATTTGAGGTCTAGAAGTCTCCCCTTGGAGCAGATGCCTAGACTTAAATTTATTAAACTTTTCTTTCTTGATTGCTTTGAAATTCCTTCAAGTGCCTTGAATTTGGAGAACTCCCTTGTGCTTTCGCCACAATGGAGGAAATTGGAACTTTCTCTATGAAGTATTTCTCATACTTAGCCAAATTTTGGCTATTCAATTTCATTTTGTAACACCTTCATGTGGACCATTCAACACTTAGCCAAGGTTTTGGACATCTCTATGCTCGAATGAACTTTCCCTGTGTATTTTCCTTCAATTCTAATTTTGGTTTGTGTTAAGTAGGGAAGACTCCATCCTTGGACAAGGATTTTGTTCATTTCCTTTTTAATTTTCCTCTTTATTCCTCTTCATTGTTCATATTTTCTTTCCAACACCTAGTCAAAATTTGATTCTTTTGTTGTAGGAAAATTCCACACTTAGCCATTTTTTTGTTTCCTCTTGGCAAATTTTACCATGTTTGTTTCTAACCTTGGCAGACTTTGGCACATGTCATGCCATTTTTCTATTATGCTTGAGTGGACTTCCTCATTGGAAAGCCACTTTCCTTGCTAACTAGGCAGACTTCATGATCAACAAGCCATTCTTGGGTAGACTTTGGACTTGGCAAGACATCTTCATTTTAGCCTTGGAAACCTTCATGATTGGTTGGCCATGTTGGGTAGAGTTTCTCATTGCTTAAGGAATTTCCTTGACACTTAACCAAAATTTGAAATTTTATTCTCCAAGGTATCAACACTTAGCCAATTTTCTAAGTTTTTCTCCCAAAGGTATCAATACTTAGCTAATTTTTTATTTTTCTTTCCTCCTCTTGGCTAGGTAAACTCTACTTGTGCTTTTCCAAGGTTGGGCAGACTTTACTTGTGTCTTGCCACCTCTTGGTGGACTTGGCTTCATTCTTGACATCCTCACTTCAACCTTGGGCAGACTTCTTCATGTGCATGCCATTGCGCAAGGAAGACTTCATCAAAGTGCTTGAAATTTTCTTTCTTGGCCTAAGGAAAACTTCAAGATATGTTTTCCATCTCCTATTTTGAGCTTGGGGTAGACTTTAAGTTGTCTTTTCCATGTATACTTTGAGTTGGTCTGAATTTACATTGTCTTTTCCATGTATGCTTTGAGTTGGGTGGACTTTACCTTTGTATTGGACAAGCATTATTCAATACAAGGGTGGACTTAACAATAGTTTGGACATAGCTTTTCTTTCCCAAGCAGACTTTGCATCATCTTGGACATTTTCCTTAACCATGGGCATGACGGACTTTGTTTGTGCCTCGCCAAGATTGGGTGTACTTTCTCTTGACTTGGACATGCTTATTGTAGTGGGGAACAACACAATCCCATACACTCAGACGAGAAGTTTCTAAGTGTCACAGTGTCTGAGTAACTGTATGCTGAAGTTTGCAGCCATTTTGCACTTCAAAATCATAAGGGATTTAGCTAGTTGAACGTAGCTCAGGAAATTCAACGCATTTGGGTGTGAAAGAGGACCATGCCTAGCATAAATGTACCCACTTGGACACATTGGAATAGTTATTTTGGTCACACAAGTTATAGAATGAAAATTGCACCACTTTGCAACTTTGCACTACTTGCATTTGACAACTTTTTCCCCAAGCGAAATCTCGCCACCATAGAAAAAATCCTCCAAGATAGAAAAAATTGAGAGAGGTTATTGTAGAGGGTCACAACACAATCCTATAGGCTCAGATAAGAAGTTTCTAATCATCGCGGTGTCCAAGTAACATCATGTTAAAGTTTGTAGCCATTTTGCACTTTAGACTCTTAAGGGATTCAATTGGTTGAACGTAGCTCAGAGTGATTCGATGCATTTGGGTGTGAAAAATGACCATTCCTAGCATAAAAATACCTATTTGGATGTGTCAAAATAGTTAGTTTGGTCACACGAGTTGCAAAAAGAAAGTTGCACCACTTTGCAACTTTGCACTACTTGCATTTGACAACTTTTTCCCTAAGAGAAGTCTAACCACCATAGGAAAACGCCTTTGAGATAGAGAAAACCAAGAGAGGTTATTTTAGAGGGGCACAACATGTTCCCATAGGTTTAGACAAGAAGTTTCTAAGCATCATGGTGTCTAAGTAACATTGTGTTGAAGTTTGTAGCTATTTTGCACTTTAGACTCTTAGACTCTTACGGGATTCAGTCGATTGAACGTAGCTCAGAGCAATTTGATGTGTTTGGGTGTGAAAGAGGACCATTTATAGCATAAATTTACCCACTCAAATATTTTGGAATAGTTAATTTGGTCACACGAGTTGTAGAACGAAAGTTGCACCACTTTGCAATTTTGTACTACTTGCATTTGATAACTTTTTCACTAACCGAAATCTTGCCACCACAGGAAAATGCCTTCAAGGTAGCAAAAATTGAGATAGGTTATTGGAGAGGGGCACAAAAAAATCCCATAGGATCAAACAAGAAGTTTTCAAGCATCATAGAGTCCAAGTAACGTCATGCTGAAGTTTGCAGACATTTTGCATTTCAGACTCTTAAGGGATTTTGTTGGTTGAACGTAACTTAGAGTGATTCGATGTGTTTGGGTGCAAAAGAGGAACATTCCTAGTGTAAACGTACCCACTCAAATGCGTTGGAATAATTAGTTTGGTCACACGAGTTGCAAAATGAAAGTTGCACCACTTTGCAACTTTGCACTACTTGCATTTGACAACTTTTTTCCCAAGCGAAATCTCGCCACCACAGGAAAATGCCTCTAAAATAGCAAAAACTGAGAGATTTATTATATAGGGGCACAACATGATCCTATAGGCCTAGACAAGAAGTTTCTAAGCATCACGGTGTCCAAGTAATGTCATGCTGAAGTTTGCAGTCATTTTGCACTTCAAACTCTTAATGGATTCAGTCAGTTGAATGTAGCTCAGAGCGATTCGGTGTGTTTGGGTGCGAAAGAGGACTATGCCTAGCATAAAAATACCCACCCAGACACATTAGAATAGTTAGTTTGGTCACACAAGTTGCAGAATGAAATTTGCATCACTTTGCAACTTTGTACTATTTACATTTGACAACTTTTTCCCTAAGTGAAATCTACGCCACCACAAGAAAATTTATTCAAGAGCAGCGTTGGAACAATTAGTTTGGTCACCGCGAGTTCACGGAATGAAAGTTGCACCACTTTGCAACTTTTCACTACTTGCATTTGACAACTTTTCCCAAAGCGAATACAATACCACGGAAACGCCTCTAAGATAGAAAAATTAGAAAGATTTTGTATATAGGGGCACAACATAATCCTATAGGCCTAGGCAAAGAAGTTTCAAAGCATCGATTGTAGAGTAATGTCATCAACAGGATTTGCAGCCATTTGCACTCGGACTCTTAATGGATTGATGATCCCGGTTGAATGTAGCTCGAGTGATTGATGCGTTTGGGTCGCGAAAAGAGGACTATGCCTAGCATAAAAATACTCAAACACATTGGAATAGTTAGTTTGGTTACACACATGAGTTCACGAGAATGGTACACCACTTTGCAACTTTGTACTATTTGCATTTGATAACTTTTTCCCTAAGTGAAATTTTGCCACCACAAGAAAACACCTTCAAGATAGAGAAAATAAAGAGAGGTTATTTTAGAGGGGCACAACACGATCTCATAGGCTAAGACGAGAAGTTTCTAAGCATCATGGTATCCTAGTAATTCCATACTGAAGTTTGTAGCCATTTTGCACTTTAGACTCTTAAGCGATTCAACTGGTTGAACGTAGCTCAGAGCGATTCAACACGTTTGGGTGCAAAAGTGGACCATTCATAGGATAAAATTACCCACTCGGATTGTGTTGGAACAATTATTTTGGTCACACAAGTTGCAGAATGAAAGTTGCACCACTTTGCAACTTTACACTACTAGCATTTGACAACTTTTTCCCCAAGCGAAATTTTGCCACTACATGAAAACATCTATGAGATAGAAAAAATTGAGAAAGGTTATTGTAGAGGGGAACAAAAAAATCCTATAGGCTTAGACAAGAAGTTTCTAAGCATCATGGTGTCCAAGTAACGTCATGTTGAAATTTGCAGTCATTTTGTACTTCAGACTCTTAAGGGATTCAATTGGTTGAATGTAGCTCAGAGCGATTCAGTGCGTTTGGGTGTCAAAGAGGACCATGCCTAGCATAAACGTACCCAATAAGACACAATGGAATAATTATTTTGGTTACACGAGTTGCAGAACAAAAGTTGCACCACTTTGCAATTTTCCATTATTTGCATTTGACAACTTTTTCCCCAAGAAAAATCTCGCCACCATAGGAAAATGCCTCTGAGATAGCGAAAACCGAGAGAGGTTATTGTATAGGGGCTCAACAAAATCCTATAGGCTAAAATGAGAAGTTTCTAAGCATCATGGTGTCCGAGTAACATCATGCTGAAGTTTGTAGCCATTTTTCACTTCAGACTCTTAAGGGATTCAATCGGTCGAACGTAGCTCAAAGTGATTCAACGTGTTTGGGTGTGAAAGAGGACCATTCCTAACGTAAAAATATCCACTCAGACACATTGGAATAGTTAGTTTGGTCACATGAGTTGCAGAATGAAAGTTGCACCACTTTCCAACTTTGCACTACTTGCATTTGACAACTTTTTTCCCAAGCGAAATCTCGCCACCATAGGAAAACACCTCTGAGATAGGAAAAATTTAGAGAGGTTATTGTAAAAGGCACAACACAATCCCATAGGATCAGATGAGAAGTTTCTAAACGTCATGGTGTCCGAGTAATGACATGCTAAAGTTTGCAACCATTTTGCACTTTGGACTCTTAAGGGATTCAACCGGTTGAACGTAGCTTAGAGCGATTTGGTGCGTTTGGGTGTGAAATAGGACCATGCCTAGCATAAATGTATCCACTTGTATGAGTTGAAATAGTTAGTTTGGTCACATGAGTTGTAGAACAAAAGTTGCACCACTTTGCACCTTTGCACTACTTGCATTTGACAATTTTTTCTCCAAGCGAAATCTCGCCACCACAGGAAAACACCTCTGAGATAGTGAAAACATAGAAAGGTTATTATAGAGGGACTCAACACAATACCATAGGCTTAGACAAGAAGTTACTAAGCATCATGGTGTCCGAGTAACATTATGTTGAAGTTTGTAGCCATTTTGTACTTTAGACTCTTAAGGGATTCAGCTGGTTGAATGTAACTTAGAGCGATTCAGCATGTTTGGGTGTGAAAGTGGACCATTCCTAGCATAAACGTACCCACTTAGATGCGTTGGAACAATTAGTTTGGTCACACGAGTTGCAGAACGAAAGTTTCACCACTTTGCAACTTTGCACTACTTGCATTTGATAATTTTTTTCCTAAGCGAAATATCACCACCATAGGAAAACACCTCCAAGATAGTGGAAAATGAGAGAGGTTATTTTATAGGGGCATAACATGATCCCATAGGATTAAATGAGAAGTTTCTAAGTGTCACGGTGTCTGAGTAATGACATGTTGATGTTTGGAGCCATTTTGCACTTCAAACTCTTAAGGGTTTCAACCAATTGAATGTAGCTTAGAGCTATTTGACGCATTTGGGTGAAAAAGAGGACCATTCCTAGCCTAAAAATACCCACTCAGATGCATTGAAATAATTAGTTTGGTCACACGAGTTGCAGAACGAAAGTTGCACCACTTTGGAACTTTGCCCTACTTGCATTTAACAACTTTTTCCCCAAGCAAAATCTCACCACCACAGGAAAACACCTTCGAGATAGAAAAAACTGAGAGAGCTTATTGTAGAGGGGCTCAACACAATCCAATAGGCTCAGACGAGAATTTTCTAAGCGTCACAGTGTTTGAGTAGCGTCATGTTGAAGTTTGCAGCCATTTTGTACTTTAGACTCTTAAGGGATTCAGTCGATTGAACATAGCTTGAAACAATTCAACGCATTTGGGTGTGAAAGAGGACCATGCCTAGTGTAAACATACCCACTTGGATGCGTTTGAATAGTTATTTTAGTCACAGGAGTTGCAGAATGAAAGTTGCATGACTTTGCAACTTTGCACTACTTGTATTTGACAACTTTTTCCCCAAGCGAAATCTCGCCACCACAGGAAAACGCCTCCGAGATAGCAAAAAATGAGAGAGGTTATTGTAGAGGAGATCAATATGATCTCATAGGCTCAAATGAGAAGTTTCTAAGCATCATTTTGTCCGAGTAATGTCATGCTAAAGTTTGCAGTCATTTTGCACTTTAGACTCTTAAGGGATTCAACGGGTTGAAAGTAGCTTGGAGTGATTCGGTGCATTTGGGTGCAAAAAAGGACCATTCCTAAACATGATTAAAAAATTCCAACTGATTTCCCTATTAACTACAACAAGATGACTCTTTAACTTCCACCATTTGACAATAAGTTGCAATTTTGACAACTTTTACACAATTTTGTAATTTTTTGCAATATTTTGCAACTTAGACCTTCCAACCACCTAAAGACCTATAAAAGGACTCCTTACATCATAAAATTGTCTAAATGGCCTTATTGTTTGAACAAAAAGACTCAAATACCCCTAAACAACCAAAATACCTCAATTTTCAACATGTACATAAAATGCTCTTAGTGCCCCTGCACCAGTTAGTGCTTAAGGTGTCTTAATGTTTTTGGTCATGAATAAGGTCATTTGTGATGCAATGAAAGGGAGGTCCACAACTATCCAAACTAAAATTCACTTGAAGAAATCAAACTTCCAACCTTCAAACCTTGACAAGAGTGACTCTTCCCAACCTCACTGTTTAGTCTTTTAGGTGTGCAACCTAGGTTTTCCTCTCACAACTTTGAAGAGACCACTCAAAGTCACAAAAAAACTACCATTTCATGAACCCATTAGGGCACTTTTAAACATATCATAGAATCACATGTACTTACTTTGGAACAATACCATCAAACTGACCTTGAATGTTTGAAAAGGGTCTCCAATTAACCCACTTTAACAAAGGAACTCTCCTTCAATCTTGCTGCCCACTCAAAATACCATTGGACAGTCCTCAAACTACCTTAAAACCAAAAAAATTTCAACCATTGAGTCAAAAATTGCTTGCTAAGACCTTCTTTCATGAAACCCTCATTTTTCACCAAATAAGCAGGTGTTTATTGAAAAACGCATCTACAGACCTCATTCAACCTCAAAAAAATTTCAAACACTCTTATTTCACCCTGCACAAACTTAATTCACCTTCAAATTATGCTACCCCCAAAGTTCTCACACATTTCCTTCTCAAAACCTCTCAATTTCACCCATTTTCACTCTTTGTTCAACTAGGGCTTCAAGCCCAAACATCCAAATGACCTACCATGCCTTTGTAGACCTTCGATCACATCAAACTCCACTTGATAACATTAAAACAACTAGGTTCTAACCTTCTTCCAAACTATTTCTTTAATGTACTATTTCAAGCTATGCCTCTTAGGCCTAAATTCATGTTTTTTCCATAGGGGCAACATGGAAATTTCCACCAAATGTCTTTTCCACCCATT
>VDFB02075462.1:0-405886 GCA_007258455.2 Sequoia sempervirens
AAGGAACACATTTGCAAATGATTTATGAAGCCATAACTAGATCAAAAACATACACCATCAAAGATAGAAAAAGGAAAAGAAAAGAAAAGGAAAAATGTAACGGGTCAAGCTTTGACTGGTCATCCAACTGCTATGGATCAGATCTAGGTTGTTTTTCCAAAAAAGGTTTACAAGTGGAACATGTTGTCAACTATGTAAACAAAATGCATGCTCACAAGGGCTAGTGAAGCTAGTTGTCCACTAAGTGAGACCCACGAAGTCCATATCAATGTCATACCCTCATGACTATGATAAGGACAAAAAGAAAATGCACACTCACAAGGGCTAGTGAAGCTAGTTGTTCACTAGGTGAGCCCATGAAACTATATCAAAGCCATACCTCCATGACTTTAATAAGGCACAAAAAGAGAAAATTCAATGCAACAAGAAAGAGAGATGTATGAAGGGATTTTTCCTAGTTCGTTCAAGGTATCTTCTTAGGGAACACTATGCCTAATGTCTCCAAGAGAGGACAATTCAAAGAAATATCATGCTCTCATAGGAAATCAAACCTAATGACACCACCAAGAAAAGGACGCATCGCAAGAAGAAAAAAAATTGCACAAATAAACATGAGTGTTAATGTATGCCCCCACTTCAAAGTGGTTGCTAACACCATTGCTGTGAGAAATTTCTTTAAAATGGAAGAAGACATCAGAGCTTACTCAAAAATCCCTATGCCAAGTCATATGTTTCCAATAATTTGTGCCATGAGAAGGGAAGGGGTTTCCCCCAAAATGTACAATGTAGTATGCCACATGCGAGCCAACTTAGTCATCTATATCCCATGTTTTCTTGTACATATACATGGAAGGTGGTCAACTAGCCAAAAGAAACAATGACAAGTGACATATGAGGACAAGGTTTCTTAACCCCTTTCCCCCACTTTGTGTAGGAAAAGGATGAGCCAAATAGGATGAAAATAAGTATCAGTTAGAGGAATTAGGTGCTTCAGCACAAGGAAGAGCACTACACTCCTTGAGATGTTGAATTTTATCACTTAAAGTCTTAGACTCACTAGTAGCATGACCATGAAGCCTATGATATGCACAAAATGAATTCTTGTCATAAATTTATTTCATGTTCTTGGAGGGAGAGATATCAAATGATGATCAGAAGTAGAGGATTTTTCGTTATTGTGTGACAAAGATATATTTTGTTTAGGGGATGATGTCATACTTACACAAGACTCTTTAGATTATGATATTTTGTTCTCTCCTATACAAGAGGGTGTAAAATATAACAAAATAAAATCATTAGTGTTTTGTGAGATGACATTGACATTAAGCAAATATTTCTTTGTTTTTTTTGTTTCTTGCAAAGGATAACACTCAAGGCCTCTAGTGTCTATTAGTTCAAGATGCACTAGCCTTAAACTTAGCTTAGAGGAATATTTTGTTAGAGTGTTGATATTAATTGAAGGCTTTTTTGATGGGTTTATTTCTATTAGAGGACAATAACCAAGACCATGAGTTTTTTTCTTATGTGTCAGGCTCTATGGGGACATGGATACCTTGTTCTCTAGCACCACATCCTTTTCAATTGTATTCAAGTTGTTTCATAATTTTCTAAACTTTTTCATAAAAGAAAATTCATTTCTTTAGGATTTGGTGGTTTTTGATAGTAGTTACGTCGAATTTTGTTGTATAAATTTATTTTTCTGTTAAAGTGGTTGAGGTGGATGCTTTCGAAGGGTCTTCTGAATTTTGTGCTGAAATTACCACTTTTTATTTTCCCATGTTTGAATCTTTGTTTATGATCTTATATTCTCCCATGAATGTAGGTTTTAATTCTAAGGAACCCCAATCATCTTCTAATAGCTTTCTAATTTCCTCTATATGTTTTTCTTTTTCTTTATGTTGCATGGGTTCCACTTGTGTAGTTGGTGTTAATGTTGCCAAAGGATTCTCCTTATTTTTCTCAATGTTCAAACAACTATTTGGGTCAGGGTCAACTTCAATTGTGTAGAGCTTATTGTTGTAAATATACTTCATTTTATGATGAAGAGTAGAAGGAAACCAATTCATTGCATGAATCCATATATTTTCCTAAAAGAAGATTATATGAAAGATGGTGATGCATAACATGGATCACTGTTTCCAATGTGGCCTTTCCAGCTATAATAGGCAAAGTGATCACACCAAGTGGTTGTTTTCTGGCATTGTCAAATCCCTTAATAGATAAATAGCCATGTTTAATTTTTTATTTATTGATGCCAACCAAAAGGGTCATACTACACACATTAATGGTTGATCCATTGTCAACAAGGGTTTTCTTTATCCCTATCCTTTTATATTGAGATATTATTATGAAGGTTTCGTGTTTTTTTTACACTTCAAAAGGGGGAGTTCACTTTGGTGGAAACCAATGTTAGTATTTATTCCTTGAATCAGGGATGTTATCTCATTTAGTTGCACATTAGAAGAGACGATAACTTTTTTTAAAACACTTTGAATCATGTTATGTGTTGATGCCTAAAAATGTCAAGCAATAGCCTTATGGGAAAATCAGTTAATGGGGGAACCAATTGTGCTAAACTGAGTGACCTTGGGGGTTTTAAAGAAGTTGGCTCCTTCCATATTTGGGATTTTGGAATGGGAAAAGGAATCATACATATAAAGTTCTAACCTAAGGAAATGTACCAAGATGTAGGTGTGGACACGGTAAATCTTCCTTTCAGATGGGATTTAAGGGCCTATTCAACAATCTATATGTCCAGAAATAATAGATAACATAGATGAAAAGCCTAAGAAGTTTATAAAATAACATAAAATAACTCCCATACACATTTATTGAAAAGAAGAGTCTAAGAAATGGTCTGAATCAACAAAATTATATTGAAATTATTGAAGTTCTACAAATAAACTACTCAATACAATAACAACATAGTATAATGTATTTTCCACTAGCTAAGAAATAGAAAGCATAAATAACAATGGATTAATCTATGAATCTTAATGCAATAATATAAAAACAATACAATGGCCTAATGTCTTTCCATAATTTCCTATGTATTCGTTGAACTCAGAAACCCTTTTCAAAGAGCTGAAGCAGTATATATATAAAAAATCCTCCCACCACTTGAGAGCTAGTAATAGAAAAGATTCCCTGGCACAAGCAATGATGTCCATGGGAATGACTTCCCATGGCCATTGTAATAGACAAAGATTCTAAATCATAGAATGTAGTCACCTTCGAACTAGATGCATCCCCCTACGAATGATGATTGTGGTCCCAATGTGGAAGCAACCAAGTTCCCATATAGACATGTATCGCTCACACATAGAGTTGGATGGGACATGTGGTGATAGGATGGGGCTTGTCACTAATTCTTCCCTTCTAGTGTTGAATATCCCTATGGAGAAGACACACGGAGGAGTCTTCATCCTCAGTGTTGACTGTAGGGTCCTCCAAAAGGTGCTTGTGGAATTATCCTACATGGCACATGGGTGGAGCTCGGTAGAGAAGTAAAGGGGAGTGGGCTCTCAATGGCCCATGCTACTAACATCTAGAGACATGGCGGGGCTTCATAGAGCAGCAAGGAAAGAAATCTTTACAAGGAGCACACGACAAAAACATGGAGCAAGCAGGTAATACTCCTCAAAAAGGAGGTCAGGGATATCCAAAAATATGAGCCATGGGTCAAGGCTAAGGAAAACAATATAATCAACCCGAAAGAAGCTCAAGCGATTTTCAATTAACTTTAAAGGAGGTCAAGGGATTTTAAATTAACCCAAAGGGAACTCAAGGGATTTTTAATTGATAGATTTTGGTGACTACCAGGGGCATTTCATCTATGAAATGGAAACCCAAAATTTCTAGTTCGAAGACCAAAGCCTTATCATTGGGTAATGGAATCGAAGTTTTGAGATCACGGTTTGTAGAGGAAACTAGTTGACCTTGGATGGTATTGATATGACATGCAGATTATCTTGTACCTCATACAAATTGATCACTTCTTTGAACAAAAGCTTCATGGATATCCCCCTGGTCCCAAAATCAAGTTGAAAGAGTAGTCGTGTTATCTGATGGGTGAGGCTTTCAATATCCTCAATAGTAGGGGGTTGACAAAATTTTTGAAAGGCAGATAAATCTCGTTGCTTCTCATTTATTTTTACTATGATCTCCTTCATGGTGGCCACTGAATCATCAGAGATAAATGGGGAGGGAGGCCCATCTGAGTCAGCTGGGATAATTTCATCTGCATACTATTCATATCTCTACTCAATATTGTCAAGTAATTGCTAGGATGGAGGATGGTCATCTGGCAACATATGAATTTTTTTTCCTTCTTAGAGCCTAACCTCCATTCTTCAATCCCTACGTTTACTAGGTCCTCATTCACCACAATGTATAGCTTATCTAGTAACTTCTCTGCCTCAAGAAATTTCTCTACAATGAACTATGGGAACTGTTCAATTGTTTCATGAACCTTTCTTCTTAAACTTGTCACTTCCACCATGAATTAAATCACAAACTAAAGAGTCAAATAGAAAGTCTTGACTTTTTCCTAGTAAGAGACATATAGTTGTCCGGATACTAAAAGGATATTTGACTAAGTAGCAAGGGGTTGGGGAGGATTCTTCAAAGAACCACTTTCCATTTCCTTCAACTTGACATCTTGTGTCAACTCCTCAATTCTCTTGTCTGCAATAGAGATTCATTCTTGCAAACTTCCCTAACTTGAAAATAATTTTTCCTTCAGCTTGGCTTCTCATTGTGGATTCTTTTTCAAGGGAAAGCTTTACTTCCTAGATCTCCCTCGCAAATTGAGCTTGTTTGTTCTAGACCTCTTGATCCCTATGTTGTATTTCCTACTCTAATTGAATTCATTATTTCTGAAGCTCTTCGGTCTTTTGTCACATTTCTCCCTCTCCCCAAGCCAATTGGTCTTGTAATTCTTGGTTTCTCTATTGCAGTTTAGTGACCAAGTTGGGATCCATGGATTGGAACTTTGCAAGTTCTACCTAGAGTCTGGCACTTTCTACCTATGCTTCTTGAGATATTCATGTAATTTTGGCTTCCCTTTCCTTTTCTTTATTCAATATGACCTCCATCCTTTCCTTGACATTGTTAAGCTCTTATTCCTTCTTCTTCAGTTGGTGACTATACTTGAGGAAGTTAGTAGTCACCACTCACTGGGTTTTCTCCATTAGTTCAACCTTGTCCTATGGTTGGGCTATGTGCAAAACAATTCTCACAACATGAATTGTGTAATCCTATGGTTGCATCTAGCCTTGCGGTTTGATGGTGTTTGAATGAATGGTTGTGAAATGCAATGACTATTGCACTTCATTGGAAAGGGTCTGGACACATGGCTCAGTCGACTTTGCAACATGTTTTTCTTTCCTTTTCTAGACTTTGATAGCCTATGTTGCATCTTTTTTGTTTCCCTCCAACATAAAATTTGTTGGTTATTTAATCAACTCACTAGGAAAGGGTGCACTAGAAGGAAGAGAAAAAGGGAAGGAGAGAGTTGTGGTCCTAGTTGATGTCTTCTTCAGTAGAGAGATCGTTAATGGTGAGAATGATAGAATGTTATACCAAGGCCCAATTGGGGAAGTGGTGGAAAGACTCATGGGGAGTAGTGGTTATAGTGGAGATGCAACAAATTCCATTTGTTGGCAAAGAATAGTTAGAGCTGATGCAGTGAAAAAAAAAGGGGTAGAAATGGTGGTTCTTGATTGAGCTATGACAAAAGGTGGGACAAATTGTGGGGGAGTAAAATTTGATTGCCTTCTTTGGGAGAATTGGGAGAAACCTCTTGTGACTGTGGAAATAGAAAAAGAAAGGTCAATACTTGAAGTAATTGGGGGTGCAGATACAATACAGGTAGTAGGAGCAACCAAAGATTGTGTAGTGAGAAGAGCGAGAGAGAAAGATACCTAAGGCATAGAGGGCTTTGATCCTTCACTCATTGCAAGCTCCTGTGAGCCTTCTCAAGAAGTTGCATTTGTGTGCAACCTCTTATCAGGTGGATATTTTTCCACCTCTATAACCTCTTAAGGGTGTTGGAATACCCTAGGTATTTTTATAGTCCATGTGCGTGGTAGTGAGGCCTCTAATTGTAATTTAGTCACCCACACTCTCAATGAAGTCTTGTTAGGCTGCTCCATTTCTTTTCAAATTTTTTGTGCTTGATCCTTTTACACATCCTTTCCTTTCACTATATATGTCTTAACTTCCCCCCAATCTATATCATCTCCATTGCTTGCATTAGTATCATCATTCCCTATGTTCCATAGATCATCGAATCTTTCATCCTTGTTTGCCTCTTGGAATGGGGCATCAAGGCATTTTGTCTCCTTACGATAAATCTAGAAGGCTACAAATTTATCTTTGCTCCACTGCCAATTCTTGACCAATTCATTGTGAAGGGTGGCCTCCATTTGGCACTTCTCATTAGGCTTCACCAAACAAAAATAGAAAGAGAGCCATGGAAGCCTCCTATCTTCAGTAGGAATATAAGCTAGGTCCACAAATAGGTCATCATGTTCTAGCTGTGGATTTCATCGAGCTTCCTAGTAAGGTTGGGAGTTGTGAGTCACTTTAACTTTGAGGTCCACTAAGTCATTTTTGGGGTTATATTTCCACTTGTCACAAATTAATACCAGCCCCAAATGAGCTATCTTTTCTTCTAGTAGACCATGTGTCTGCTTCCTTTCCATTATCACCATTTAGAAACCCAAAGGGAAAAAGAAAAAACCTTTCTAGTTCTTTCCTCCATAAAATTTGTTGTTTATAATAGAAAGTTGTTGAAACACCTCAAGGGCCAAAACCCTATCTATGGCACATGTCAAGAATTGGAATGGCTCCTCGATAAATCCATGCAACCTAAAAAATGTGAAATCTTCTACAAGAAACCAATCGCAGGGAGGAAAAAAACTCTACATCCATCCTATTTGGTTGGCAGAAAGTTGATAAAGCTTGCCATATTCACTAAAATATTGCAAAATCAGAGCCAAGAAGCACACCAAAATATAAGTTGTAGAAAGGAGGGGAGTCCACAAAAAAACTAGCCTTCTTACTCCATGTTCATCAAAAATAGCCAAGCATATATGTTTTCTAAAGAAGTTTGGGTTCTGGTGCAAAAATATGTGAGCAAGGAGATAAGAAAACCTAAATTTATGTTGTGTGTTGTATTCCTTGATCTTGCTCAAGATTTCCCAGACGATGAATTTCATGAAGTCATACCATAATAAAGAATGTTGTTTATGAAACTGAAAACCCTAGCCCATTTGAAACTCTTCCATGTACCTATCGCCTTCCATTCTGTAAAAAAAATCCATCATAGAGAAGACCTCCTAAAAATCTGAGCTAAAAGTGTTGTGCATGACTGGAATATGTGGTGGACTTGCAAAATCTTCCTTAAGCCTTTTTTTTTCTTTGTTATAGAAGTCTAGGGTGAGATCTTTGGTCCCCTAGAATTCTTCTGCTTTCTCTAGAGTGAACGTCTCCATATTTTCTGCTCTAGAGCGTGTTCCAAGAGGCATGCATAGCATATCCCTGATAGCCTCTGCATAGCATATCTTTGGGTTAAAATGTTGCATGCACTCATGGACTAGTTTTGGGTAGTAATGCACAAAAGGTACCATATATTGTAGGATACCACTGAACCATAGCTTGTACGCCAAAGACTGTTGGCTAGTGGATTGTTTCATTCTCTCATATGTTGCTTCCCTAAGACTCTTAGGGTTGGTTTAAGGATAGGGTCATGAATGTTATCCCATTCTTCCATTATCAAGGTTTGGTCCCTATGATCTTTATTTTCCATGGCTCGTATGTGGACCCACTTCAGCTTCTCTAGTATCCTAGGAGAAGCGTAAAAAATATTATCAAAAATACTAGTCACTAATGTTGCAGGCATGGCATCAAATAAGCTTTGGGTCACTTCTCCTTGTGCCTCCATCTAAATATTCTAGGCCATTTCAGGAATTTGTAGACCTTAGCAATGTTAAAACTCTCTGCAATTCACTTGGGTTCTTCAGTGAAATCTATACTCAAAACTCTTAGCGATAAACATGATACTCAGGAATCTTTTCACAGTGATGTTCTTTCGCATGCAAAACTTAGTCTTTTCTTGACTTGGAGTTGTAGACAAAGGTTACCCCTTTGCAATAAATTTTGCATGTACCACCAACTCTCTTCTTTATGGGAAATGAATTTTTTGGTGTTTCAAAAAGACGTAAATTCATAATGGTGATTAGTCATTATGTCCTATGGTACGATTTCTAGGAAATCCAGCCAGTGATTGAAGGCATACAAAACCATTTGCATGCTTTTCAATTAATAACCTAAAAAGAATGATTAGTCCCAAAGTGTAATTAGTACTCAAAAATATTTGAGTTCATCCTTGGAGAAATAAAAATCCCCACAATGTTACACATTAGCACTTGACCATGTGGACGATCACTTGGGACTACCACTAGTTATAGCTAATTAATTACTCGTTAACTTCACATGCAGCAATTAGTACACAACACACACAACTGGGTGGGATTCTCAAGTTAATACCTGATCAGTATGATTCTTATTGCATGCATGTACCTTGGCTATTTCTATAAATATACCCTAAGACAATAGTATAATTTCTCTTGGTAATTGGGAAAAATTGGAATTTGGTAGTTAGAACTAGGGATAGGTACAATGAATACCCTAATTATGATTACTAGCAATAAGTCGTAGGAAAAAATTCTAGGTTAAATTTCTAGCAGGCGTTTGAAATGCATGGTGAAGAATAAGCATTCTTTGGTGATTATGGCAATGAAGTGGATACTGGGGAGAGATTGCATATAATATGAGGACAAGTATAGGGTTAATATTGAAATTTTCTCCCATTTCATTGCCTCTTTACTTGATATATATGTACCCAAACCAATGATCTTGTGACTCACATTGGAAATCTTCCTAAAGCACTACCTTAGTGCCCTTGGAGAAGTTGTGGCAAATGCACTGTTTGGCCTTGGTCTTTATAAGATGAGTGACCTCCATAGACACATTGAAGAATATGAAGTGGTGTCATGGATGCCATTCTTGAGTAGATTCTACATTTTGATGCTTGAACAACACTGCCAAAGGGTTACTTGTGCCTACCACTTCTTGCTCTATTGCTACAATGTGGTGTTCTATGGTGTCAAGTGGTACACTAATTTTAAAAACCTGGTGTATCCTCCACCACTTTACATTATTGTTTTTCATGCTCCTGCTAATGCTAATGGTCCTACTACTATTGATGAAATTTTTCTTGATGTTATTGACACTACGAATGCTCCTACTTGAAGAATGAACTCCCTTTTTTCCAAATTTTGTGTATATTCCTTCAAAGGTTTTTAATGCATGTAAGAAAAACTGCATAGTATCTATACATATACATATACTCGAAAACTATGGCCTGAGAGCCTTTTTGGAATGTAATATCAAAGTATATAATAATGTATAATGAATATATAGCCTTTTCATCAAATTTTTTGTCTCTTTTTCTTTCTCTATTTCTTGCATTATGAGTTCCTTTCCCTACTTCTTGCATATCGGTTCCATTTTCAACTTCTGCGTTATGGGTTCTGTTTTGAAAGACCGGCTGAACAAAAATAAAAACACAAAGGGAATTTCAATAATTACATATTTACAATGGAAAAATGATTAATGAAGCTTAATTGAGCAATTTGAGGTGGATTTCATTAACTGGAATCCCCAATGCTTCTTTTTCCATATTTTCTAGTTCAAAGGCATTATGTTGTTTTTATTGAATAATACAAAAAGGGCCTTCCCAAAGGCTATCAATTTTTTTATGTAGGCCAGGCTTTGTGGCCCTCTTGTTGAATTTTAGCACTAGGTCTCTGTATTTAAGACCCTAGTCGGAAGTCTTCTTGTCAAACCACCTTTTAACTACCTGTTGGCTATTAGACATGGCTATCATGGCCTTTTCTCTTTTTTCTACATCTCCAACAACTTAGCCAATTGAACCTCCATGGCTCCATTATGTTCCACCTCTAGAGACTTGAGAAACTGTAGTGCAATAATTTCAATGCAGACAGGAAATAGCACTTCCTTCTTGTATACCAGCTCATACAATGAAGTCTTAAGGACTTGCTTAGGAGTTATTTGGTTTGCCCAAAGTGATGCCTAGAGGTTCTTATGCCACTCTTTTTAATGTTCTGAATAATTTTTTTTAATGAGTCAGGATAAATTCTTATCAGTTGACTCAACTAGACCATTTCCCTATGGGTAGTAGTTTGAATATGCTTTTAAGAATATATGACATGATTGAGTGCAAATTGACATACCTTTGAGCCTAGGAAATCCTTAGTGTTGTCAAAGATTATGGTCTTTGGTGGACCGAATCTCATTACCAGTTCCTCAAGAAAGTTCACAATCTCCGCCTCCATTGCATTCTTTAGGGGCATGGCCTCGGTCCATCTTGTAAAGTATTCTATAGCATGCGAGGATCCATTTGTGTCCAACGCTGGAGACATGATTAATCATCCTAATAAAATCAAGGCCCCATTGTGCAAAGGGTTCCTTAGTAACTATTGGATTTAGGGGCATTGTTGAATTCTTCCTTCTCCCTGTGAAGAATTGGCATTCCTTGTAGGCCTTAACCAAAGAGTGTGAGTTGTACACACTGAAATTTGGTCTAAGCCTGCAACTTCAATTTCTTCATAATTTTTATTTTCATGGTCATGATTAAATAATGTTAATCATTTAATTACTTTATAAATTTCATTCTCATCTATTAATTAAATAACTTTTAATTATTTAATTAAGTCATTTTAACATTTATTTATCTATTAATTAAATAACTTTAATTATTTAATTAATTCACATTATCTTTATTCTATCCTTATTAATTAAATAAATGTTCTTTATTTTATTACGTCACTAATTAACTTTATCTTCCTTTTTAAATTAAATAAATTCTTATTTAATTTATCTTTATCATGCTTTCAACTATAATTAAATAAATTATTTAATTATTTAATTATTCATTTAATATTTTCTTTACTCAATTAAAAAAATCATATTTATTTAATTAATCCCTAAATAACGAATCTTGAATTAAATAAATCATTTAATTCATAAAGGTTTATGATTAACACATTTGTCTATATTTAGATAAATGTTTAAGTTATCTAAGTATTCATTCTCACTCAACTCGAGATTTATTTAAATTGGTCAGTTATCATTTGATTTAATGTCAGAGTTCCTTTTGTGAGTAAATTTTTTGTCATAACCAGTCAATCATTTAGTTCTAACTCATATGCATGTACATGCTTATTAATTAAATATATTTATTTAATTAATTAAAATTTGTGCGTTCGTTCGAACAAAATGTTTCTTTTAATCTATCTTTATCTTTGTCATGCAAACATTATTCTTCTATTTTCAAAATTCAAACTTGAAGATTAAATCATTGTTTATCTTTATCTGTATTCTTAGGTTTTATCACTAATGTCAGTACTAATCGTTATCTTAATGCATGTTTAATCCTTTGATCTCAATCATCTATTTATCTTTCAATCCTGGCATATCATTTGAATGATAAATTTTCTATAAATTGACCTATCTTTCATAATTTCTCCCTCTCCTAAAATTTTTTGACTTTTGGATCAATTACTTCTTAATCTTCGATATTTTTCCATAATCACATACATCAAGGCTATACTTACACAAACACTAAAAATCTGAGGGCAAGAATTCAATCATGGTGAAATGGAGAAGGACAACAGAGATCAATCATGGAAGAATGTAAATACCAAGTGAGAATGTTCTTTATTTAGGTTTCAATTTCCTTTGTGCTTTGTTGATTTTAAAAACTTAGATTACATTAGATTTCTTATTAACTTGTTGTTAGCTTTGATCTTTCTATCATTTTATCGATAGTTACATGAGTCATTAAATAGCGTAGACCAAAAATATCTAGCACACATAATTTTGATGGTGGTGGTCTTTGCAGAAAAGTGTCTGCCCATGAAACTGTTGTGAAAAACCTCTAGAATTTTCTTTGTTTTGTCTATGGTGATGCACCGTAGCATGACATCATTTAAGTTCCTTTTGAAAAAGACTCCTTTGATGAGCGCATATCCACTATTCTACAATCTTTAGAATCTCCTTTTTTGAGAAGGGAGGCTCGTTGGGTATTTCCCAATCTATATGAATCTCATCTGATCCATCAACCAACAACCTTTTGACTCAAATTCATTCATTAGAACAAGCTTGGGTGTTCCTCTTCAGCTAGAATTTCTTGATCATGCGCCAAGTACTCAAACAACCCTATTCTTTGTATGGTCTTTGTGAGTCTTGTTGTGGTCTCACAACACGCACCAAGACTAAAAAGACTTGGGGACCCAAGTAAAAAAATATAACTCCTATGGCAAGAGCTAAAAAATTGGAAGATCATTGGAAGTGGAAAAGAAGAAAATAAATATTTAATAAAAGAAAGTACTTCCTATGGTAAGTGTTTCATACACATAGTACCAGGTATTGGAAACAAAGAAAAGGTGAAAGGTAATGTGAAGTTTAAGTGAATGACTCTTGTCTAGTATGATGGAATCTGGTAAGATGGAGTTCTGGTATAAACTAAGGTCCGGGAAAGTAAGTGGGTAAAGCTAAATACCGGGTACCAGATACTGAATTGTAATATGAAAAGAAATGCTATTTTTTTATTTGTATAATGATCCTGGTGATATGGTATATATATAAATACAAGGGTTTATGATATGCTTTTTGAAAGTGATTTTTTATGGAATTTTATACTAACATTTGAATAATGGTTTTATTTACATGAGATGTTCTAACATATTTGTTTAAAAGGGGATTTAATATTTGGAATTTTGTGATTACAGGAGATATCGATTGTGATGCAAAGCTCGGGTATGGACATTCAAACAAATTTGAGTCATGGATGGAATAAAATTCAGTCTAGTTTTATCACTCTGGGAGGTGATAATGTAGATGGCTTCGATTCCACTAGTATGCTGAGGATATAGGTATTTCACATGTGGTCAGAAAAAATGCTAATTTTTGGGATAGCCCATTCCTGAGAGTGATAGAAATGGAGTAAAGTGAAGTGTAGGGGGAAAAAATTCCACCCCATCATTATGAATGTATGGGAATCTCCCACACACTATCTTGATTCAAGTTATTTTCCTAGCAAGAATAACAAAGTAGAACCCAAAGAGCTTCAACGAGCAATTGGAGTTGACTTCCATTTACTTCAATTGCAATTTTCCTATTGGTCACAATATTCCACATGCCTTGATGAGATTGGTCCCTTAGATTTCATCTCATGTATTTGTCTTATCTATCTGAGCCTTGTGTTCTATAAAAGGCCAAAAGATGCTTAATTTTCATTTAAGTTCAAAATTTGTGAATGTCGGAGGAGCAAAAACTTCTTTTAAGTTTTGTTATTTTTTCCTATTTTTTGAACCATTCCAGCATAAAACTTTGTATGCATGTAGACATTAATTGATATTAGAGCTTTATGGATAGCTACCTATCTAAGTATCTTTTGTAGCTAGTTTTGTAAGTTCAATCGAACAAGACTATATGTTGTGTTGTTTAAGGGTGCATACATAACCTACTCAGTATCCATAAATGAAACCCCCTCTATTTAAAATATTGCACCATTTTATACATAGTTGTGAAGGAATCCAGTGAAATATAAAGAGGTTTGCTCTATTTCAATTAATTCTTTGGGGCATCCATGGAGAATAATCGAGAGAAACTTTTATTTTTTGATATTTTTAATATTTTTTTTAAGAATAGATCTTCACATTTTTCAAAATGTTCCAAAAATATAAGTGAATGGAAATATTTTTGTTGAAAATATTTTATTTTTCATGAAATTGTTGAATGCTTAATGCTAAATCTACTTAAGTGATAGCAAGAAAATTGTGATTGTTCATGAAATATATATCAAATCTTTTGGTTTCATGATGTTTGAATTTATCATTTCAATAAGGAATGTTGATCTAAGATGTTTAAAGAAATAACAGATATATATATATGTGTGTGTGTGTGTGTGTATGTATGTTAAAGGTCCCCTTGAGATTAACAAAAAATATCACACCATTACTCGAGAGTGACCCTAGTGCAACCATGACCTAGTTATTGAAGACTTGGGATTGAATGGAAGTCATTTTTTCTTTGTAAATGTAGAATTTTCCCTTAGGTTGTCTTTGTTGCATATCTTTCAAGAAGGATAGGCTCTTCTTGGTCTTGTCTATGGATATTTTGTTCAATCTATTTACTATGAGTAATTTTTTTGTCAATAGGAACTCACACTAGTAGGGTGGCTAGGGCAGTTATGAGTAGAAGACATGCATATGTCTTTTCTCTTTTATTTCTTTGATATTTTTAGGTTTTATCCTTTGGGAGTGGAATTGTGCTTTGAAACATTATTCCTAAATTTTGAAGAAGCTTACAATTGAGGAATTGAGTGCAAGCTAGTTTTCATTATGGAAATTGGAAATTTTTGCAAAATATTTAATCATAAACTGTATCTTTTGAGTTTTTTACTTTTTCTAGAGTCACCAAGTGTAGATTTCATGATACAACTGATCACAGTGAACTTGAGTGTGAATTTTTTTTAACTAGGGTATGTTTATCCATAGGTGGAGCAATTTCATTAACAGAAGAATTTTTAACTACTAAAAGAAAAAGATTGTTAATGAGAGAAAAATTCTACCCTAGTGGAGTTAGAAATATTAAAAAATTAACCAATGAACTAAAACAGTTAGGAAACTATGATTATTTTAAAGAAAATCCTAATGTCTTGCATGGGAATAGGCGACAATGTCAAGATTCAAAGATATTTCATCATAAACAAGGAAAATATATGGGTGAATCATCATTCCCTGTATACATGGAAAATATAGATAATGATATAAAGAAGGAAAATCAAGGGAATGCATATTGATCGAGCACACTGCTCAACACAATGCAAAGCGAAGATAGGGCTGAAGATATGAAGACTTTTGGAAGAGAAGGAAATAGAGAAATGAACACAACCATTCATGGAAATGGACTAGGGCTGGGAGAAGGTATAGTATTGCCCCACCAGATGAAATGTGTGCAATCAATTTCTAATGAGATCATTTTCATACATTTAAGCCAAATTTTGGGTAAGTACACCTTTGAATTTATGATGTTTAAATGCAAAAAAAGCAAGATATTTCATTATTATAGTAGAACATTGAAAATGTTGATAAGAGAATTTAAAGATAAATCTGTTGTAATTCATACTAAAACTATAGAGGAAATAGTTGTAGAAATTGAAATAAATTACTTTGTTAGAGTTAATCTTTTGTTATATTAGAGTTAGGGTAGTTAGGGTTAGTTTAGTTTAGTGTAGTTTTGTTTGTTTAGTAATTTTTTAGTGTTTTCCTTTGTGTTTTCTTTCTTTTGTTGTTGTTTTCTTGCTTTGTTTTATTTTTTTTCTTTTGCTTGGCATTTCCATTAGAAAACTCTACTTAAATATATCCTAGACATGAGAGTGAAATCCAAACATTTTGCAAAATTGAACTGAAAATGAAACAATAAAGCCATACAAATTGAAACATGCTGTTAATTAAGAAAGATACCAAAAAAGAAATATATATATGTGCAATCAATTTCTAATGAGATCATTTTCATACATTTAAGCCAAATTTTGGGTAAGTACACCTTTGAATTTATGATGTTTAAATGCAAAAAAAACAAGATATTTTATTATTATAGTAGAACATTGAAAATGTTGATAAGAGAATTTAAAGATAAATCTGTTGTAATTCATACTAAAACTATAGAGGAAATAGCTATAGAAATTGAAATAAATTACTTTTTTAGAGTTAATCTTTTTTTATATTAGAGTTAGGGTAGTTAGGGTTAGTTTAGTTTAGTGTAGTTTTGTTTTTTTAGTAGTTTTTTTAGTGTTTTCCTTTGTGTTTTCTTTCTTTTGTTGTTGTTTTCTTGCTTTTTTTTGTTTTTTTTCTTTTTCTTGGAATTTCCATTAGAAAAATCTACTTAAATATATCCTAGACATGAGAGTGAAATCCAAAAATTTTGAAAAATTGAACTTAAAATGAAACAATAAAGCCATACAAATTGAAACATTCTTTTAATTAAGAAAGATACCAAAAAAGAAATATATATATATATATATGTATATCGTGTATATACATTAGATGTCAAAATCCTTGTCAAAAATCAAAAAGATTGAAAAAGAAAGTGATAGAGAATGGGGTTGAAGGAACCAATCACTGGTTCCTGCTCTAGGTCTTTCCTTATAAGACCTCCTTGGTGCTTGGCTCCACCAATCTAACCTATACACCCCTACTCATGACGAGGTGCCCCTGGTTTGTTAGACCAGCCCCTCTCCTATCAACATGCTTCTCTTCTACCAACCAACCTTGGTGCTGCCTCATGTTCTCTCCTTTGGCCCTTAATCTGCCCTAAAGGCCAAATAACCTCAACCTTCTTCTAGGTTCTTGAAGGGGTTTGAAAGGGTTAAAAAGACTTTAAAATGGCTTATCTAGGGTTCTTAAACAACCACAAGTTTCTATCTTACCATCGCTTTCTCAAAATGCTCTACTAGGGTTTGAAAGGCTAGTAGCCTTGAGCCCCCAATTAGGTCTCTAAACGGGAGTAAAATGCTTTTTCCTTCTAAACCCACCAAATAACCTAGTTATTTACTTAGGTAATATATTTCACATGCCTACACCTTCAATATTTCTAGGGTTTTATCCCTATATAGGCCGTACTCCATTCAAACACAAAAATGGTTAAAAGCCTAGGGTTTCAAAGTTTTCTTAGGATGATTCAAGACTATCAAAAATTTATCCTATCAAATGGACTGATAAAACCTCCTCCTAACCACCATGCTTAGCCAAGACCACCAAAAAAATTCTCCAAAAATAATTTCTCAAAAATCTTTATTCCTCTGCAAGAAATGAGGTTTTTCCTCCAAGTCTACCCCAACCGGACCTGCACTGGCTCGCCTAGGGCAAAACATTTCTCCCTACTCCTGCACTGCCACAAAACCTACTAACTACCATATTTACGAGGGATCCTAGACATAAATCCCAAATGTCCATACTATTTGTACGGTGGGAAATTGCACTAGGACTCCATTTTCTCCAACTGCCTGATTCAGGCTAGAAAATGACAGAACACAATCTATTTACAAAATAAAAGATGAAAAGATTAGTAAAGACAAGTAGATGTAACTCTAAACTAGTACAGTATTAACACCACATTCCACAAAAAAAAAAACTGTGCATTTACTCCATTAAAGAACAAAATGATCACAAAACAAACAAAAAACTGTCTTCTTGAATGTTTTTTCCTCATCTCCACAAAATGGCACTTCAAAATAAAACATCTAACCCTCTTCCATGGTTGAGGAATGCCTTAAATAGGCCTTCAAAATAGTGTAGATGCTTGGGTTGAGCCTTTTAGAATACCTAAAACAAACTTTTTAAAACCCACTGTGTTTTGCAAACTTTGACAACTTTTCACCATTTAGCAAAGTGAGCCTCTAAACTCATTGGACTCTTGACAACCTCTTTCAAAAAGACCAAAAAAAACCATAAGCACCTAAAAAAATGGTCAAAATTACCTTATGATAGCACAAAAAAAAAAAGAACTTCAACAAAACTCCAACAATAGTCCTTTCCCAGGTGCTCCTGCACCATACTCCCCCTCTCAGCACAAACAACTAAGGATTGGAAGGAGGGATAAATTTCAAGTCAATTCCAAGTTTCTTGAACTAATCTACTCGTACCCATGTAGCTTCTGATTCAAGCTTGTTCTTCCATTTGATAAGATGCTCCATGTACACCTTGTTCCTTGTGGACTTGTGCACTCTTGATTCCAAGATCTTCTCTGCTTGTAGCATGTATTGATGAGGGAAGGGTACATTTCTGATGTCCTTGAGAACTTCCTAACTTGTCTGATCCATATCATTAACTAAACCCATGTACTTGATCAAGTTAGCTACATTGAACACTGGAGAGATGCCCAAATCTGATGGTAACTCCACCTTGTATGCATTCTTGCCACATTTGGCCAATACCTTGCATGGACCCACTCTTTTCATCTGTAGCTTGGTTGAAATTCCCTTCTACAATCTATATTTGTTGAGGTGGACCATAACATAGTCCCCAACTACAAATTGTACATCCTTCCTGGACAAATCAACTTTCTCCTTCAACTTTTGGGTTGCTACTGTGATTGTTTTCTTAACCTACTCATGAATCTCTTTCATGGTCTGAGTGAAGTCATCTACATGTCCACTCCTATTCTCCATAGATCCAAGGTCTTTGAGTTCACAAATGCCTCTTGGGTGCATTCCATACACAACCTCAAAAGGACTTTTCCCTGTAGTTCTATTAACACTGTCATTATAAGCATAGTCAGCTTGGGAGATAACCATATCCCATGTCTATCCATATTCCTTGGTTAGACACCTTAAAAGATTTCCCAACACTCTGTTAACCACCTCTATTTGACCATCGGTCTGAGGATGGTAAGCTGATCCAAAAGATAGATTTGTACCCAATCTGCTCCATAGAGTCTTCCAAAAGTGACTCATGAACTTCACATCTCTGTTAGAAACAATGCTTAGAGGCAAGCCATGGATCCTTACAACCTCCTTGAAGAAAAGGTGAGCTATATAGCTTGCATCATGAGTAGTTTTGCAGGGAATGAAATGACTCATCTTACTAAATCTATCTACCACAACATAAACACTGTCAAAACTAGTCTTGGTCTTAGGAATACCTACCACAAAATCCATGCTCACACACTCGCATGGTCTGTTAGGAATGGGCAGGGGTTGATACAAACCAGCGTTGCTAGCTCCTCCCTTAGCTTTCATGCACACAACATACTGTTCCACATACCTTCTAACATCTCTTGCCAACTTAGGCCAATAATAGAACCTTTGGAATAGCTCTAAGGTCTTATTGATACCAAAATGTCCACTAAGACTGCCATTATGCTTTTCTTGAATCAAATTTTCCCTCATTGACCCTCTTGGAACACATAACTGATTGCCCTTAAATAACAGTCCATTTTGCAATGTATACTCAGAATATTGGCTATGAAAATGATTCTCAAAATTAGAACATACCTTGTAAGCCTATGAAAAGTCTTCATCTTCACCATAGAGGCCTTTGAAACTCTCTAATCCAATGCTCTTTAGTTGTATTTCTTGCACTGTCAACAACCTTCTGCTTAATGCATCTGCCACCTTGTTCATTTGTCCCTTCTTGTGCTTGATAGTGAATGTGAAGGCTTGGATGTATTCCATCCATTTCAAATGCCTATTGCTTAACTTCTCTTGGGTGTTGATATAACTAAGTGCCTAGTTATCAGTAAAAACCACAAACTCTTTGGGTAACAAATAATACCTCCACTTCCTAAGGGACTGCACTAAAGCATACAACTCTAGATCATAGGTATAGTAATTTTTCTTGGCTTCATTGAGATTTTCACTAAAGAAGGCCACAGGCCTTCCCTCTTGACTAAGTACTCCTCCTACTGCTACTCCACTTGCATCACACTCAACTGTGAACAACTTGTCAAAACTAGGCAATAATAGAATTGGTTGAGTTGCCACCTCTTGTTTTAGTTTCTCAAACCCTTTATCAGCCTCTTGAGTCCACTTAAACTTTTTTTTCATACCACCTTTGATAGTATCTAGGACTGGTGCACATATACCACTAAAATTCCTTATGAATTTCCTATAGAATTTAGCCAAACCATGATAACTCCTTACCTCTGTTGCTGTGGTTGGTGTAGGCTAGTTTAGGATGGCTTCCACCTTACTTGGATCCATCTTCAATGTTCCTTTGGATACTACGAACCCCAAATACACAAGTTCCTACTTGAAGAACTCACACTTTTCAAGATTGATTGCCAACTTCTCTTCTTGCAACCTTCTAAGAACCATCTCCACATGCTTGAGGTGTTCTTTTGTTGTCTTACTAAAAATCAGTATGTCATCAAGATATACTACCACAAAGATCCCTATGAAATCCTTAAGCACTTCATTCATTAATCTCATGAATGTGCTAGGGGCATTTGAGAGGCCAAATGACATCACTTTCCACTCATATGACCCATCATTGGTTTTAAAAGTTGTCTTCCACTCATCACCATCCTTAATCCTGATATGATGGTAGCCACTCTTAAGATCCAACTTGGTGTAATACTATGCTCCTCCAAGGAAATCCATTAAGTCTTCTATTCTAGGAATTGGGAACCTATACCTAATTGTGATTCTATTTATTGCTCTAGAATCAGTACATAACCTCCACTTAACTCCCTTCTTAGATGCTAAAACCACTGCCACTGCACATGGGTTGATGCTCTTTTGAATCAATCCTTGATCCAACAATTCTTGCACTTGCCTGGCTAATTCTAGGTTCTGCTCTAGTGTAAGCTTGTATGCTTCTTTTTAAGGCAATGAAGCCCCTAGTATAAAGTCAATTTGATGACTTATAGCTATCTTTGGAGGTAGGGTTGCAGGTGTACCATCACTGACAATATCCTTATACTTTTCTAGCAGCTTTTGGACTAATTCTGGTATGACTATCTTTTTAGTCTCTTCTTCATCTTTTCACAACATTAAGACCACATATCCTTCACCTCCTTCATGTAGATTGCTGATAAACTCTTTACCACTACTCAACATGATGTTAGGTACCTTTGACTGTCCTTCATCTTCCTTTGTCAATGACTGCAGTTTGAAGGTTCTTCCATCCTTCTTAAATGAGATGGTGTTCTATTTCCCATCATAAATAGCACTTCTATCATATTTCCATGGTCTTCCCAGTAGTATATGGCATTCATCCATGGGTAATACATCACAAACTAGCTTATCTTTATATCCTCCAATTGAAAATTCCACTGTTACCTATTCGTTAACTAAAACACTCTGCTCTTTTTTCAACCATGTGACCTTGTAGGGGTTGTTGTGGGGTACCTTCTCCAATTTCAGCTTAGTTACTACCTCCTCTGAGATTATATTGTCTGTTGAACCTGAATCTACAATGAATTTGCACACTTTTCCAAGTATCTTACACCTTACTCTAAAAAGAGCTCTTCTTTGCTTAGGTTCCTCTTTGACTAGCTTCCTGATCAAAACTCTATTAAACATCAGATTCTCTCCTACCTTAGATTCTATGTGACTGATCTCAGATGCTTTAGGACTCATTGTGTCCTCTTGTGCATAATCCACTCTCTTTTCATTGCTAGAAGAGGATGCTTTCTCTGGGCACCTATAAGCAGGGTGACCTAGTTGACTACAATGATAACACTTCATGTTGGAAAAATAAGAATTTCTCCTACCTACTCCTCTTCCTCCATTTGAGCCTCCTTGAGGTCCTCTACCTCTGTTAAATCCTCCTCTTAAAGATGTTTCACCTCCATGCTCAGTGAGTTTTGATTCTCCATGATTCTTTTGATCATTGCCTCTACCTTGGTAACCACCATGCTATCCTCTTTGATCTCTTCCTTTACCTCTGCCCTTAGAAGCTTGATCTTGCTTCCTTTTGCTCCTTTCCTCAATCTTGATAGCCAACTGATAACATTGGTGTACTGTCTTGGGACTTAGTAGAGCCATCTCCTCTTGAATGTTCCATTTCAAGCCATTAAGATACCTAGCCACTTTGAGACTCTCATCCTCTATCACATTAGACCTCATACAAAGTTTTTGGAACTCCTCTGTGTAAGTGTTTACATCTTGGTCTTTCTGCCTTATACTTTTCCTCTTCTTGTGCAACTGAATCTCATAGTCATCTAGCATATAGGCTTCCTTTACCTTAGCAACCATTCCTTTCCAAGTTGATATGGGTTGTTTACCTTCTTCTTCCCTCTCTGTCTGAATGAGCTTCCACCATTTCAAGGATGATCCTCTCAATCTTGACTTAGCAACCTTCACCTTCTGAGCTTCAGTGACTCCAACACACTCAAAATTATTCTCCATACCTTCTATCCAATCCATAACTAGGTCATATTCCATTTTCCCACTAAATAGTGGTATGCCTTCAAGTCCCTTTCCACTCAAGGATTTCAATGCCTTCAAGAAAGGCTCCTCCTTCAAAATAGGGTTAGGTTCAGGGATCTTGTCTTCCTCTGCAACCTCTTCTTCTTTTGGTATCCTTCCCTCAAACTGTGCACTCCTCACTACTTGTTCAAGTTGGGCTATTCTTTCCCTCAACTGTTTATTGTCTTCCTCCTGCTCTTCAACCATCTTAGCTAGTTCTATATTAGTCACCATGGTGGAAGAATCACTAGAATCAACGTCTGACATACAAGATTTCTTTCCCAAATCTTTGACTTGCTCTGATACCAATCTAATAGAGAATGGGGTTAAAGGAACCAATCACTGGTTCCTGCTCTAGGTCTTTCCTTATAAGACCTCCTTGGTGCATGGCTCCACCAATCTAACCTATACGCCCCTACTCATGATGAAGTGCCCCTAGTTTGTCATACCAACCCCTCTCCTATCAACATGCTTCTCTTCTACCAACCAACCTTGGTGCTACCTAATGTTCTCTCCTTTGGCCCTTAATCTGCCCTAAAGGCCAAATAACCTCAACCTTCTTATAGGTTCTTGTAGGGGTTTGAAAGGGTTACAAAGACTTCAAAATGGCTTATCTATGGTTCTTAAACAACCACAAGTTTCTATCTTACCATCGCTTTCTCAAAATGCTCTACTAGGGTTTGAAAGGCTAGTAGCCTTGAGCCCCCAATTAGGTCTCTGAACAGGGGTAAAATGATTTTTCCTTCTAAAACCACTAAATAACCTAGTTCTTTGCTTAGGGATTGTGTTTCACATGCCTACACCTTCAATATTTCTATGGTTTTAGCCTTATACAGGTCGTACTCCATTCAAACACAAAAATGGTTAAAAGCCTAGGGTTTCAAAGTTTTCTCAGGCTAATTCAAGACTGTCAAAAAGTTCTCCTATCAAATGGATAGATAAAACCTCCTCCTAACCACCATTCTTAGCCAAGACCACCAACAAAATTCTCCAAATTTTTTTTCTCAAAAATCTTTATTCCCTTGCAAGATATGAGGCATTTCCTCCAAGTCTACCCCAACCGGACCTGCACTGGATCGCCTAGGGCAAAACATTTCTCCCTACTCCTACACTACCACAAAACCTAATAACTACCATATTTACAAGGAGGGAGCCTAGACACAAATCCCAAATGGCCGTACTATTTGTACGGTGGGAAATTGAACTAGGACTCCATTTTCTCCAACTGCCTGATTCAACCCAGAAAATGACAGAACACAGTCTATTTACAAAATAAAAGATGAAAAGATTAGTAAATAAAAGTAGATGTCACTCTAAACTGGTACAGTATTTACACCACATTCCACAAACAAAAAAATAGTGCATTTACTCCATTAAAGAACAAAATGATCACAAAACAAATAGAAAACTGTCTTCTTGAACGTTGTTTCCTCAGCTTCACAAAATGGCACTTCAAAATAAAACCTCTAACCCTCTTCCATGGTCGAGTCATGCCTTAAATAGGCCTTCAAAACAATTTAGATGCTTGGTTCGAGCCTTTTAGAAGACCTAAAACAAACTTTGTAAAACCCATTGTGTTTTGCAAACTTTGACAACTTTTCACCATTTAACAAAGTGAGCCTCTAAACTCATTGGACTCTTGACAGCCTCTTTCCCAAAGACCAAAAACAACCCTAAGCACCTAAAAAAATGGTCAAAATGACCTTATTATAGCACAACAAAAATAAGAACTTCAACAAAACTCCAACAATAGTCCTTTCCTAGGTGCTCCTGCACCAGAAAGGTGAGAAAAGTTGTGAAAAATAGTAGTTATATAATCTATCTAGGATGCCTCTTCTATCAAGGCCAAATACCCACTGTAGGTGAGTTTTTGGTGAGTTTCAAAATATTGGATATGGAGATCGGTAAGAAAGGGACGAAGTGGAACCACTTCCCCATGTTCCACAAACCAAGGAATATCATCTATGGAGGGAATCCCAATATTTAGATGTCCAACAACTAAAATGGTGTTTAGATTCTCCAAGAATTCTGGCTTAACTATTACATTGGTAGCGAAGCGAACATCTTGAACAAGTAACCCAATGTCCAAAAGTGACGCTACAAAGTGAGAAGCTATGTCCTAGTAAAAACAAAAGTAGTGGTTGGATGCAACATATCTTTCCCCAAGGACCAAGCATAAATTTGGCATAGTAAAACTAGAATTCCTAACAATAAATACCTTTTCAAGCCTTTGTGGTGTGATAATCCCCAAGAAAACATTTTATCTATGAGAACAACCCAAGCAAATAGGAGTATCCATGGCTAAGAAGCAAATGTAAAAGCATAGAATAGAGTGGAATTATAGAAAATATAAAAAGAAAAAGAAAAGTGTAGAGAATTTGAGAAGAAATGCATGAATTTATAGAGAGCCATGAGAAGAGTAGTGGTACATAGTTTCCTCGAGTAATTGTCTTTTTTTTGGAAATCATATGTGAGATGGCAGTTGAATGATAATCTTTAGAATTAAAGGTTAAATCAAATAAATTCTTTACACATATTTGGTGAAATTGCTTCAAATTGAGTAGAATGGAGATGGTGAATCAGGCAAGTTAGAGATTTTGAAATTAATATTGGTCATTTCAAATTTTTTTAAAAAGTCATAATGATTATGGAGGTGTTATGTATGGGGATTATGCATGAGAATGAAGTTGGAAAGATGTTACACATCATCATTGAAGAAGTTAAGTTGGCAAGATGTTACACATCATCATTGAAGAAGTTAGAGAAATAATATGTGTTGAGCAAGGCATGCAAATTTAATGTGAAATATTGTGATTTTTTTCAAGGTAATAATGAAATTTTGATTTATTAATGAACTACAACGCCGTCAAGTTGAGATAGTTAGCATAAGTTTTAGAAGTTGTCATAAATTTAATCGAAAGGGTGGTAACTAATGTTTCTAAATTTAGATTTAAATTTGGTGATTGAGTTGTCTATTGCTAAATTTTAATTTATACATAATTTTTAACATATAATGGGCTACAGTTAGTTAGGATTTGGCATAATTAGTGAAATTTAGCTAGAAATGCACATTCACAAGGAATCATTAAATAATTTTTTGGGAAGTAGTGAACTAATGAAGGGATTTATATTGAATGAAAAATCAAAAAGTAACCTTCTCTACCACTGTAATTCCCAACCTAATAGCAGTGCTTCAATGCTTACAAGTTGATAATGAGTTATTATTGCAATATCAAAAGTGAAAAATGAGCTATCATTGCTATATTCTAAAAAAAAAAGTGATATCAACTCTTTAGGCTATCCAAATAACTCTACCAAGGCTATCAACGCCTAACCAATAGTAGATCTATGTTTGGGGGAATTATGGAGACAACCTTGTCATGGCTATGGACACTTGACTGGCAACAAGGCTCTATCCCTGGTTGACTTTGGAGGATTACTATATTATGTAGTTCAATGTTAATGAACTGGTTCTATTTACTAAGTTCCAAAAACTAGAATTAATCAAGAGCACACATTGATTTTTCTAATGGAGTTTTAATTTTTATGCCAAAATCTAAGTAAAGGTAGAAAGTTATTGTTTTAAAATATGTATAATTTTTAATTTACAACTAGTGATTGAATTTCAAGTTTAATTTTAAATTTGGTTTTATTGGTTCCAAGTTTTTACATGTGGTCTCACAACATTCCCCAATCATTAAAAGACTTGCGGACCCAAGCAAAAAAATATAACTCCTATGGCAAGAGCTAACAAATTGGAAGATCACCAGAAGTGGAAAAGAAGAAAATAAATCTTTAATAAAAGAAAGTACTTTGTATGGTAAGTCTTTCGTGCACCAGTTATTGGGTAATAGAAACAAAGAATAGGTGAAAGGTAATGTGAAGTTCAAGTGAATGAATCTAGTCTGGTATGATAGAGTCTGATAAGATGGAGTTCTAGTATAAACTAAGGTTCAGGAAAATAAGTGGGTAAAGCTGAATACCGGGTACCAGATACCAAATTGTAATGTAAAAAGAAATGCTAATTTTTCTTTCTTTTTTTATTTGTATAATGATCCCGGTGATCTAGTATATATATATACAATGGTTTATGATATTCTTTTTGAAAGCAATTTTTTATGGAATTTTATACTAACATTTGAATAATGGTTTTATTTACAAGAGATCTTGTGACATATTTGTTTAAAAGTGGATTTAATATTTGGAATTTTGTGGTTGCAGGAGACATCGATTGTGATGCAAAGCTTGGGTATGGGGGGTCAAGAAAATTTGAGTCATGGATGGAAAAAAATTCAATATGGTTCGATCACTCTAGGAGGTGATAATGCAGATGGCTTTGAGTACACTAGAATGTTGAGGATCTCAGTATTTCACATGTGGTGGGAACAAATGATAATTTTTGGGATAGCCCATTCCTAAGAGTGACAAAACTAGAGTCAAGCGAAGTGTATGGGGTGAAAGTTTCACCCCATCATTCTGAATGTATGGGAAGCTCCTACACATTATCCTGATTCAAGTTATTTTCTTGGTGAGAATAACAAAGTAGAACCCAAAGAGCTTCAACAAGCAATTGAAGTTGACTTCCATTGACTTCAATTGGAATTCTCCTATTTGTCACAATATTCCACATGCCTTGATGAGATTGGTCCCTTATATTTCCTCTCATATGTTTGTCTTATCTATCTGAGCCTTGTGTTCTATAAAAGGCTAGAAGATGCTTAATTTTCATTTAAGTTCAAAATTTGTGTATGTCAGAGGAGAATAAACTTCTTTTAATTTTTGTTCTTTTTTCCTATTTTTTAAACCATTCCGGTGTAAAACATTTTATGCACATAGACATTAATTTATATCAGATTTTTATGGATAGCTACCTATCTAAGTATCTTTTGTAGTTGGTTTTGTAAGTTCATCCGACAAGACTATATGTTGATTCATTTAAGGGTGCATACAAAACCTACTCAGTGTCCATAAATGAAACCCCCTCTCTTTAAAATCTTGCACCATTTTATATGTAGCTATGAAGCAATCTGGTGAAATATAAAGTAGTTTCCTCTATTATGATTAATTCTTTGGGGCATCCATGGAGAATAACCAGGAAAAACTTTTTTTTCAATATTTTTTATACTTTTTTTTAGAATAGATGTTCAATATTTTTTAGAATGTTCCAAAAAAAATAAGTGAATGGAAATATTTTTGTTGAAAATCTTTTATTTTTCATGAAATTGTTGAATGCTTAATTTTAAATCAACTTAAGTGATAGCAAGAAAATTGGTGATTTTTCATGATATATATATATATCAAATATTTTGGTTTCATGATGTCTAAATTTATTATTTAAATTAGCAATGATGATCTAAGATGTTTAAAGAAATAACAGAGATATATATGTGTATGTATGTCAAGGGTCCCCTTAAGATTAACAACAATTATCACATCATTACCTGAGAGTGGCCCTAGTGCAACCATGACAGGTGGTTATCAAAGACTTGGGATTGAATGAAAGTCAATCTTTGCTCTGTAAATGCAGAATTTTCCCTTAGGGTGTCTTTGTTCCATATCTTTCAAGAAGGATATGCTCTCCGCAGTCTTTTCTGTGGAGATTTTATTCGATCCATTTACTACGAGTAAAATTGTTGTTAATAGGTTTGACCTCAATGTCATATTTAGGGATCTTAGTAAACTAGTTTTCCCTTTTCTCTATGATTTCCCCTTCCATAATGTATTCACACACTCTAGAATGAGCGACATACACTACCACCTTGTTGCATGATATGAGGTGTCAGCACTTGTTGAGCCCCTTAACAATAAAAAATGCTTGCATTTCAATGAAGTTATAATTCATTTCATAGTCCTTTAAGGACCAAGAGTGAAATGCTATCAGATGTTCTCCCTTTCCTTCATCATCCTTATGGGTCAGAATAGTAGCAATATTGGATTTGATACTAAACACATACATTATGAAATCCTTTGATAGGTATAGGTTTATCAGTATAGGACTTGAAGAAATAGTATGCTTAACCTTTTCAAAGGCTTCTCTAGCCTCTTTTTTCCATTTGAATAATTGATCATTCTTGAGCATTAGGGTAATAGGTCTAATTAGTCATAGAAAATCATAAATGAATTTGTTCACAAAATTTAACTTTTCTAGAAAGGATTGAGCTCCCTTCTTGTTGACTGGTGGGGGAAACTCTCTAATTTCCTTCATCCACTCTAGGTCAATTGAAATTCCATCTTTGGACACCACATGCCCCAATAATTTTCCTTTTGGAACTCTAAAGAAACATTTTTGGGGTTCAGGGATACTGTGAACTCTTAGAATCTCTTAAATACCATTTCTAGATGATCAAAATAATCATCTTTATGCATAGAGAATATGATCAGATCATCCAAGTAGATTATGATAATCTTGATTATCAATTCTCTAAAAGCAATATCCATTGCTTGCTAGAAGGTAGGTCCCACATTTGAGAGACCAAACAGAATTTTTCATAGGAAAACATTCCCCACTTGGTAGTGAACATTGTTTTATTCCATTCCTCTTCTTTTACCTAGATTTGGTTGTAACCAAAGAAGCCATCCAACAAAGAAATTGTTTTGAGCTAGCCACTATTTTCAAGATAGACTCCATGGAGGGCAAGGGGTAGTGGTCCTTCAAGGATGTTCTATTCAGGTCCCAGAAATCCACACATAGATGGATGTCTCCATTCTTTGTCTAGACAGGAACCAGGGATGACACCCATGTGTTGTGCTTGATCGAGAAGATGATCTAGGACTGAATTAGCTTTGTCAACTCTTGGGCCATCAGTGCCTCAATCCTTGGATTTACGTCTCTACTTATGGAAAATAGGTTTTTCTCCTTCTCTTAGTTCTATATGTTGGTGTAATTAAATGTGTTGTACCTTTTCCTAGGTCATAATTACACCTTAGTTAAGTTTACTTAGGGACCACATAGGAGGTTGTTCGAGAATTTCCACTTTTGGTGGACTTGACATGTCATTACCTCATCACTTCCACCTTTTGTGGACACATCATATGATTATCTCTCCACCTTAGGTGGAGTGATAACTTTTCATAGTTGTCTCATGTCATGAGATTACGACACTTGTCATAATCATATGCCCTTCTATGTTCTCACCTTGGCTATATAACCAAGGGGTCTCTCTCATTGTAAACAATCATCTCATATCATTAACATTGGATATAGTCTATTCCTATCATATTGCTTCTATCTCTCTCTTTTGTGCTTTCTATTAGGCCTCTAGATCTTGGGTGGCTACCTTCATAGCCAATTCTTACATGGTATCAGAGCTATTGGAGTGCCTTTAGTTAGTCTTTTGGAGAGATTCTTGGAGGGTTCCATTTTTTCTTGTGTGTTGCAGGTGCATTTTGGGAGCGTGTTGCATCAGATCCGAGCTTGCCATTATGTCTAGAGTGTTCGAGATAGACAAATTCTCCTTTTTTTTTTGTCTCAGTTGGACATTGGAGGCCAAATTTGTGAAAGGTTGAAGATTGGAAGTGGTTGTCAGATCCAGGAGCTAGCTACCCCTTTGGAGCATTTTCAGCCAAAAAAGGCATTGCCATTGCATCTAGAAGGGCCAAAAACCCCTAAATTGACTGTCAAATCATTGAATTTGGAGAAAAATTGTTCTCGGAGAAAAAAAAATTAGCAGGTGGACCATACGACCCTACCTGCGTAGGCACAATTCTATTTATTTTTATTTTTTTTAAATATATTTTTTTGTAAATTTTTTTAAAATTTCAAAAAAATTAAAATAGCAGTTTTATTTATTTTTTAAATCATTTTAAAAAAAATAAATAAAATAGTTTTTTTTAACTCAAAAAGTTTTTTAAATATATAAAACCAATAAACCCCTCTGAGTACCTATGATTATCAGTGCTGATGGAAGCAGCATCTCTTGCGAGCTTCTTTGCAGGTCGATCACGTAGTACCCATTATGGGTGGCCTCCCTATGGCCCCCACCCATTTTTTTTAAAAAGTTTTTTTAATATAACTTTTTTATTTGTTTTTAAGATTTTTTAAATAAAACTTTTTAATTTGTTTCTTTTTAAGATTTTTTAAAATAAAAAACTTTTTTATGTCTTTTCATATATATATATATATTTTTCAAAGTTTTTAATAAAACTTTTATTGAAATTTTTATTAAGTTTTCTAAAAAATAAACTTTTATAGTTTCTTTTCTTTAATAAATTTTATTAAAGTTTTTAAATAATTAAAAAATATATGTTTTCTTTATTAATTTTTTAATAAAGTGTTTTTCCAAAATAAAATAAAACAAAATTGTTTTTCTTTATTAATTTTTAATAAAGTTTTTTAATTAAAATAAATAAATTATTTTTTCTTTATTTTTAATAAATTTGTTTTCCCTAATAAATAATGTTTTCAAATTAAGCTTTTTATTAAGTTGTTTTTTTAAAACAAATCATGCAATAATAAGCAAACCTGGGCAAATTATTTTGCCCCTCGATCGAGCCTTGTCTTCATCCATTTGCTCCTTTAATCGGCAGTCAACAGGGGTTAGTTGCTCCTACCGACATCCACCTGGAGGGCTTTCCTCACAGTCTTCAGCTTTGGGCACTTTTGGTTGGCTTCTTCATCAACATTTCTAGTTTTGCATCATGATTATTGTAGTTCTCCTCTTTCTAATGTTGTAATCGCACTAAAACAAAGTGCCACAATCTTTCTATTTTAGTGTACTATGTCATGTACTATATGCTTCTTTGGATTGATATATGTATCTAGTGTTAGTTCCTATATACTCAACGTATGGAGTGGCTAGTTACCCATGCATTTCAGTGAGATGGACTAGTCACCATATAGACACTCCTATTTTGGAAGCACTCTACTTGTCTTCAGAAGTTTGGTTCTACATCCAGATACTTGGTGCATGGCTCCAATGAGACTTAGATTGTACAATTGGTGCATGGCTCCAGTGACACATAGATTGTACCAATCTTCTATTGATGAGCATTCATGTTGTTGCTCACATAGTTGTCTTCTTGGTTCTAACCTTATTCCTATTGCAGTATGGATTCTTCTATAGTTCTTCATCGACATATTATGTAGTTATTCTTGAGTTGATAGATTTAGCTCAGTCACCAATTATGTGGCATCTTTTGCATTTGTACACGATTCTCTCTATCAATGCTTGTCATAGTTTGGCATTTCTTTTGGAACAACATTTGGAAAATTCCTCATCATCCTTGGTCCGCTCTACATCACTCTTAGCATTGTGACATTTGAGCAATGACTCTCCATTAAGGGGGGGTTGCATGGACTATTCTCTCTTATGGGGGGGACTTTTTCCTCACTCGAGGTTTTATCCTTCCTAGAGCATGTTTCTTGTTTTTTTTCTCTCTTTTGGGGAGGAGTTTTTTCCCACTGGGTTTTCTCCTTTTCTTCAGTTGTGAGAGATTGCATTGTGTGTACATGGGTACCTAACATGGCCTAGTATACGGGACCCATCTTGCATTATTTGCATTTGTGTACATTCAACCTAAGTTGCACTTAAGGGGGGGTGTTGGTGTAATTCAATGTGTTGTACCTTGTCCTAGGTCATAATTACACCTTAGTTAAGTTTACTTAGGGACCACATAGGAGGTTGTTGGAAAATTTCCACTTTTGGTGGACTTGACATGTCATTACCTCATCACTTCCACCTTTTGTGGACACATCATGTGATTATCTCTCAACCTTAGGTGGAGTGATAAATTTTCATAGTTGTCTCGTGTCATAAGATTACGACACTTGTCATAATCCTATGCCCTTCTATGTTGTAACCTTGGCTATATAACTAAGGGGTCTCTCTCATTGTAAACAATCATCTCATATCATTGACATTGAATACAGTCTATTCTTGTCATATTGCTTCTATCTCTCTCTTTTGTGCTTTCTATTAGGCCTCTAGATCTTGGGTGGCTACCTTCATAGCCAATTCTTACACTATAGTATGTTGAATAGTTTCAAGATCATATCCCTTAAGGTCATCATATGACCAGGCCACTACATATTTTTCACAAAATTGAATGAGCCTTTCTTTATCATACCGCAACACATCTTTTTCGACCTTGAGCTTCCTTTCATCCCCAACCTAAAGGTCTGCATATTCACCTTTATCCACTATAGAATTCCTCTTGTCATTACTTGCATCATCACAATTGAATAGCTTTTTGAGAGTGATCAATCCTTTTGGAAGCTTGTTGGACCTTAACTGAATCATTTTCCCTTCATAACAATTTTTGGTTAGCTTTTCAAGACTATTGGATGAATGAGGTGATGTGTTCATCACTTTCAAACACTTTATTTGATCATTATTTGGGATTTATGGTCATGCAATCACTCATACAGAGTGTATGTTATGAATTAGGTTGGGAATAGGATCAAATTAAGATTTGATTGCTATCATGTAGTCCACATCCATATTTTTCTCTTTGGGCGTTGTTTGGATATTCAAGGCTTTGAAGCTTTTAATCAAGTCCTAGACTCTATGTCTATAGAATGTCATGTAGATATTTTTGGTAGTGGAAACCCCCCATACCTAATTGACCACTAGCTCAAAGTCTCTGAACACCATTATTTGTTTAACACCCATCCATTTTGCAAGACTCGAACCTTTTACTAAGCCTTCATATTTAGCTTCATTATTTGAATAGGTGGACTGAAAGTAGAAATACTTGAGGGTATTTTCATTTTTTGGGGATGCCAAACATATCCTAGCTCCTACACCAACTTTACATCTCACTCCATCAAAATGAAGCATCCATAGCTCTAAGGCTTGATCACCCTCAAATTCCTTCATGACCTTTGGAATCACTTCATCTTCATCCTATATTACATAGGTTCCCAATCCTAAAGCATGATAATTGTCGAAAGGAACAATGTTTATATATTCGCTGAAGAGGACCTCTTCCTAATCAGTCTAGTCACTAGTCACCTTCTCATCCTCTAGTATATCAGTACAATACATTTCCTCTTTGGTGATAGAGGTATGAGTGGCCTCAAAGTTGATCATGGCTTCCTTTGCCACATGTTCTGAATGTAGAGGTTTAGAAACTATCTTCATTTTAGTTCTCTATTTGGTCTTGAGGATTAAGTGTGGCCAATCTAAAGAAAGATATCCACCTATCTTGGAAGTGAATTATTGGGGTAAGCAAAGACAAAAACAAGTGGGGAATGTATATATGATCATGATATCTTGTGGAATTGTGATACTAGGACAAAAAATAGAATCAAGGGGAAGTTCTTGATGACACCTACAGTTTCAACCTTATTCCCATCAAGATCCATAACCCCCTTATTTAAAGGTTTATAGCTAATTCCTAAGGATTCAGCTATCTGCTTGGGCATGACTTTTGTACTAGCACCAAAGTCAATCATAGAATTGTGCAACAACTTCTTACTCACAATAAGAGTTAGGAAAAAAGGGTTTTGGTTTTGTCTTACCTATAAGTTAGTAGAAGCTTCCTCTAGACTATTTGTGAGGACTTTGGCCAAAGGAGACAGATCAATGGCCTTTCCCTTAAGTGATTGCTCTCTTAGATCTATGTTTGCATCTTCGAGTAGGGACTTCTATAGCAATGAATTCTACTCTAGAATAGCTAATATATACCAAAGAGACACATTATTAGAGGATTTATTCAAAATTTCCACCACATTGAATGGTGGAGGATTCAAAGGCTTATGTTCCTTATCCCTTGTTATAACAATTTCCCTTCACGTCTGAAATTGTTGTGCAACTGCGTTGGTACTAGGAGTTTGGTTAGAGACACTTTTGGGTTGTGAGATGACCAATTCACCCATGAATATCCTCTTAGAGTGAGTGTTGTAATCAAACTACAATTGTGGGGACTTTGATGTGCAAGCCTTGTTTGTAAACACTTCCTCTTCTTCTTCCATCCATGAGAAGAGCATGTGATCTGGAGCTATATTTTTCTCTTGCTCCAGGGACATTCCTTGCATTTACCCAGTGAGTACCAAATTTTCCATTTGTAGAGAGGAATATCCATAACCTCCTAAATCTAAAGCCATTCCTTGATTTCATTGCTTCACTACTCTTTGTTGTAGATCGTCGTGTGGGAAATTTTGGGGCATGTGTGCTTCATTGCAGGGGAAGCACTAGGGATTGATGTCATCAGCAAATTATTTTTCCCTGTTGTCAACTCTCTACTCGAGCTTGGGTGAGCATTCTATAATGGAGTAGGGACTAGCACCATCTGATTACTTCTTTGAGTTTGTGGATTTGTGCACAAGCCTCCTTGAAACTAATTTTTTTGGTAGGAAAATTTTCTACCTTGATAATTTTGGTAAGTTAGCTTTGGCAGCATGGACTAGTTCTGCTTGATAATAGTTATTTTTTTTGAGATGCTTCGCAACAACTCCTTGACATCAATCATCTCATATTTTGATGAATTATACATAGAAGCATCACTCTGTAGTGTGGTTAGATATGTATACATAGATTGAGATGGAGCAGATGCACTGGTAGATGTTATCTACTGGGTGGGAATCAATAATTTATGCAAATATAGGCATAGAGGGTAGAGGTGGCAAATTTCTGGCATCAATCAAATTATTCTTCACCTAAACAATAATGCTATATGCACTTGGAAAGATTTTCCCACCAAGGGACTAGATCATCACTAAAATTTTGACGTTGAGAGACTTCAGATAGAACATGAATGCCAAATCTGTAGGTAGATAGGTTGTAGGTTGAATCATTTTCCAATTCGTGTGAAACTGAGCATTAAATTCAATCATGCCCTCTTGAGGGGGTTTTCTTTATGGTCATCGGTTGATGATATAGTGAAGACCCATCTTCATTATTTGAAAATATCTTGTAGAAAGGGTCTATGAGTTGATCCTAAGTACCGATAGTATTGGCTCCCAAAGTGTGATACTAATCAAGTGCTCTACCTTAGAAAGAGGTTACAAGGAACCTTAACACGACATTTTGGTTAGTGAAACCATGCACTAAACACACATCTGCCACATCTTGCATGTGTTTGAATGGTGTTTTCGAGCCTTCCCCAATGAATTTTGGTACTACTTTTCAAGCAAAGGCTGGGATAGGGCCCCAAACGGTGGGTGCTACTGGTGCTATAAGAAGAATTCTAGTATCCTAGGCCACATTATTTCTATTAGTAATCAACAACATGGCTGGTGGAGGTATTAGAATGTTGATTGGATGGGTTCTTGTTCATACTATTACTAGTGGTGGCAATAGCAGGCCAGGGTTATTCGCTATTTGGGATATAATAACAGGCCTATGGCTCATACACCCATTTTATATTTAGATATATTTAAGACAATCCCATCGGGTGTGCTAGAAAAAAAACTATTGATGCCTAAAAATTTCAAGCTATAGCCTTATAGGAAACTCAGTTAATGGGGGGACCAATTGCATTAAACTGGGTGACCTCCAGGTTTTTAAAGAAGATGGACCATTTTGTATTTGGGGGTTTGGAATGGGAAAATGATGAAGATATATAAGATAAAGTTCTAACCTAAGGTCATGCACCAAGATGTATGTGTGGGCATGGTAAATCTTCCTTTCAGATGGGATTTAAGTGCATTCTACATGTTCAAAAATAATAGATAACATAGATGAAAAGCATAAGAATTTTATCAAATAACATAAAATAACGTCCATACACATTTACTAAAAAGAAGATTCTAAGACATGGTTTGAATCAACAAACTTATATTGAAATTATAGAAGTTTTGGAAATAAACTACTTAGTATAATAACATCACAATATAATGTCTTGTCAACTAGCTAAGAAATAGAAAGGTCAAATAGCAATGACATAGTCTATGAATCTTAATACAATAATCTAAAAAAAATAAAAATACCTGGTGCCTTTCGATAATTTCCTATGTATTCTCTAAACTGAAAACCCCTTTTGGAAGAGCTGAAGTAGAATATATAGAAAAAAGCTTCCCATGGCCTTTGTAACAAAAAAGATTCCTTGGCATTAGAAATGATGTCCATCACAATGATTTACCATGTCCTTTGCAATATAAAAATATTTTGAATTATAGAATGCATTCACCTTCCAACTAGATGCATCCCCCTATGAATGATGATTGTGGTCCCAATGTGGAAGTAGCAAAATTCCCATATAGACATGAGTCACTCACCCACAAAGTTGGCTAAGATATGTAGCAATAGAATGGGGCTTGTCACTAATTCTTCCCTTTGAGTGCTAAAGATCCCCATGGAGAAGACACCTGGAGGAGTCTTTGTCCCAAGCACTAACTGTGGGGTCCACCAGAAAGTGCTCGTAGAATGATGCTACATGGCATGCAGGTGGAGCTCGGTAGGGAAGCAAAGGGGAGTGGGCTCTCAAAGGCCCACACTACTGACACATGGAGACATCACAAGGCTCGATAGAGAAGCAAGGGCAGAAATATTTGCAAGGAGTACACAGTGGACATGTGGAGAAAGTAGGAAAGACTCCTCAAAAAAGGGGTCGGGGATATCCAAAGATATCAGGAGTAGGTTGGGGCTGAGCAAAACAATATAATCAACCCAAAGGGAGCTCAAGGGATTTTAAATTAACCTGAAGGGAGCTCAAGGTATTTTTAATTAACTCGAAGGGAGATTAATGGATTTTCAACCCACATTATGATAGTGAGGGGAGGCTTGAATAAGGTCCCACAATGATATCTTAGCAAGAGTATTCTTAAGTTGTTCGACAAGATTATACTCCTTTCCATTTTGTGAACGTAAACAAGGGGCACTAGGAAAGATAGGATTAGGCAATGGAAGGTATGTTGAAGGTGTTTATTTTGGTTATGTATTGTTCCTCATGTTGTATGTATGACAAATGGTATTGTAACTTGGTTGTTGTGAAACATTATTCTTAGGTGGTTCAAGGATAATGATGGGTCTATTTGGAACTTGTGTTTTTTTAGAAGGTGGATAAATGATACGTTTAGGTTCGAGAGAGTTAATCAAGGGGTATCTAATGTGAATAACCTTAGAATAATTATCTTTATTTTCATGATCTCTTGGTGAAGGGGATTCTAATGTCACTTTATCATCTTCATCTAAGGAATTCCTATTGTCAATGTTCTCATTTTCTTCCATCATTATATCTTCCCTAGTATAAGAGTTTTTAGGATAAATAGAAACCAAATGTTCTTGACATTCAAGGATTAGTTCCTCCAAAATGACTTCATCAAAAGTGGGGGAATGATCAATGGTTGAATTTTCTTGCTTATAAATGATGTCATTTTCTTGTTCAATGATGTTTTTATCATGACTTTCATTGGTTGTATTTTCTAACACCAAGGCATCTTCCTCACAACTAAGAGAGATGCTAGGAGAAGTAAAAATGTAATTATCATGATCATCCATGATTTCATTCCTTTTTTTTATAATGTCTTCCAAAATAGGATAGGTAGGGGAAGGATCATAAAGAGGATTTTTATAGATGCTAAAGTTTTGATCATCCAAATTAAGCATGTCTTCACATCCACTTTCATCCTCTAGAACATTATCACAAGAGGTAAAAATGTTGGGAGATGAATGTAGACTAATTGAAGTTTCAATGGTTATGTGGCCATCATGATTACCTATAGTTGTTTATTATTTTTCATCAATGTCATGTTTACTAATAGAGGTAAGAGGAGAGGAACATATAGAACTCTCAAAACTCTCATTGATTGGTTCTTCTAACATCAAAATATCTTATTCACAAATAGGAGAGATATTGGGAGAAGAACAAATACAATCATTAGGATTGTCCAAGGTTGTATTCTTTTCCACTAAAACAATCTCATAGGGGGGATATGAACCTTTTCTTAGTGTGCCTAGAAAGGTAAGGTACTAACATTGTTTGACCAAAAATGAAAATAACTTTTAACCATCTCATGCAATTCTTTAATAATGTAAACAATGTATATCCAAAGATGCAAAACACGTATATCCAATATATTCAAAACTTTTAGAATGCAAACAATGTATATCCAAAAATGAAAGGCACTTTTATCAAACTTATTCAAAGCTTTATGAATGTAAACATTGTATATGCGAAAGTGAAAAGTGATTTCATCCATATTATGCAAAGTTTCAAAAATGTGAGCATTTTCAAATATAATGATGCTTGTAATTGAAATGATTTAAAAAATGAGAGCCCTAAATTGATTTTTTTGACCTAGATGCATAAAATATATTTTCTCAAAACTTTCCAAACTTATAGTATATGTTATTAGGAGGATTAGGAAGCACATAAAAGCATATTTAAATCTTGAAAATTTCAGCTTCAAACTCAACAAGGACTAAGATGCTAGCAAGGGTGTCTTAGTCCTATTGAAGGAATTTTGAGGCTCTAGGGACTAGAATAGAAAGCAAATAATAGAGAAAAGTTTCTGAGCAAAAAACCCACATACGGACTAAGATGTCAGGAAGGTATTTTTTGTCCCACTAGAGGTTTCTGTCAAAAAAATTGAAAATTATGAGTTTTTAAATGTCTTCCCAAGTTGCCTACCCAAGGATTTGATGTTCAAAAAAAGAAAATTTTGCAAATGAATGCAAGAAAAAGTAACTAATGACAAACAATTAAATGAAAAATTTTGATGCAATTTTTATTTTATTTTGAATGCAATAAAAATGTTCCTTTAAATGCAATTAGGATGATTGACAATGCACTTTTCAGTTTTTAAATGTGATGATTTGATGCAAGTAAGAAAAATGCAACATATACGCACTTTCACTAAATATGAGAAATCCTAGATGCATTTTCACTAAATATGAGAAACCCTAGATGCACTTTCACTAATGCAAAATACAATGCAAGAATGAATGTAACCTATATCTAGGACTTTAATGAACACCGAATCAGAAAATGAATGTTCAAAAAGGTCGGGTTCACCAAAATGAATATTAGGGGAATGGGTGCTTTATTACTTAGGGTATAGAACACCAATTTTCTCCTATTAACATAAAATAATGTCCTAGGAATCCAAATTGGATTGACTATCAACCCAAAGGTGAGTCAATTCTCAACAAGGAATACCTAGGAGGGAGTTCTTTAGCTTTGAGGGGTTCACCACCAAGAAAAAGCTTGGAAAATGAAAGAACTCAACTCACAAAACCTAATAATGCAAGCTAAATGAAGGATGCAAATGATGAAATTATGCAATAGGAATTTAGGATGTGTGTACTTGGGAAGTCTTCAAATGTAACAAGGATTTTGGAAATGAAAAAATGCTATCAAAAAGTGTTATGGAGGACTAATACATCCTTACTGTTGAATTATTCTCGTTGTTGTTTGTCAGGAAAATGCAGTATCTTCAGATGCCAACGCATGATTTGAAAGGATCTATGAAAATACCCTTGCAAGCACTAAGATTCCCTAGGTGGAAACCTTGTACCATCTAGAATTTTTGAAATCTCTAAAACTTGTCTTGAGGCTCAATGTCTAAACTTCCTTCTTCTCAGATCTCAAGTTCTAAATCTTTTGAATTTAGCATGTAGGTGAGTTTTCATGAAGATGAGAACTTTGCAATTTTTCAATTCAAATGATTTTCAGTATTCATCCTAAATCTACAATTACAAACATGAAGGAGAGGAAAAACTTGTTGATTGTTAGTAAATGGGGGTTTGACTTGGTCAAACCCCTTATTGGTAATTAAACCTTGGAATGAAATTAAATGAGGGGAAATGATGAATGAACAAAATGCAATGTTACAACTCACTAAACCCTTGTCATGAAGTTTGCAATATTGTGTGAAGTGGCTAGATTGGACAAGGATCTTGAATCAAAGGAATGCTTGATAGTTATGGACTTGAATTCCTTTCTTGAATCAAAACCATACATCACATATGTTATCTCAAAAGTGTGCATAATGGAAGATCTTTGATATGATGTTTGAATCTTGATGGTGGCTCCAAATGATTGATGAATTGCACTTGAATGCTCAAATACTTGAATTCTTGGATGCCTAGTGTGTTTAGATTGCTTAGATATCTTGGATGATAAAATGAGAGAAAGGAACCTTGTATTTATACTTATAAATGCTTAATATCATGAAATTATGTACCAAAATAAGTTGACATATGAATTCATTAATTAAAAAAGGCTAAATCCTGCCAAGATTTGAAATTAAATCCTAAATATACCTTAAAGGGGACTAAGATGCCCTAGGTAGCATCTTAGTCCCAAGGCATGAAACTCGGGTTATAGACTCCAAAAAGGATCCCATTTAAGATGCACTTGAAATCAAGAGCCTGGGACCTTTAGGGGACAAAGACATCCTAGGTGGCATCTTAGTCCTTACCCAAAAATTAGGGACAGACAACTAGAATAATTAAATTATCATTTCCCCTTTAATGTTTGTTAGGATTAGCCATAAAAATATATAGTCTATTAGGCTTGTGGATGTAAAATAGGACTAGTCAATTATGACATAAATAAGGATAAACAAAGCAAGGTGAGCTCAAACAAGTGTGAAAATGCAAGGGTGTGCATTTTCCTACACTATAGTGATCTTTGTGAGATCAATGACTTTTACCTCATAGGAGTTGAGTGGAGAACTTAAGGGGATTTATTCCTTAGCTCTTATTCTAGGAGAGTTGGAGGGTTCTCCCCTTGCTATCCCACCCTTGCAGGCTTGTCTACCATCCTTATATAGTTATGTAGATTGGGAGAACAATGACCTCCTAGTTGATAAGGGCTAGGAGAGTGCTTCTTCATTATCTATAGATTAGATTTGTGTGTGGTGTTTTCCACATGATTTTTTTTTTTGTTCCCGAAGGACCCTTGTCACCCTTCTAGGTGCTTGGATACAGGAGTGAAATTGTGTCATAGACTTCCTTTATATGTTTCATCATTCTTTTATATGTTGTAACTTTTTTTTCAACGATTGGGGATGATACAAAGTGTTGGGGGCATTTAGGCCCCCCTTCCATGTTGACCAAAAATTTTATTTTTATTTTGTCTTCATGTGTTACATATATTATATCTATCTATCTATATCTATTAATATTTCTTACCTTGAATTATCAGATCCCCTTATCTCTTGATTTCTTAATATTTTCTTATTTTTCTTTGTCTGTGTTTCTCTATTTGCTTGCTTCTTGATTTTGTGGTGCCTATGTGTTGTACCTCATGTGTGTGAAATCATTAATATATCTACATATCATCATGTATTGTGGTCCATTAGATCTATAAACACAAATTGTAAACCTCAATTGTGTTTAAGAGTGGTGCAGGAGCACCTACAACCATGATGCATAATTTTATGTGGTAAAGAGTGTCATGATGAATTTGAGTGATTCTAGGTTAGTTTAGAGTTTTTTTCATGTTTAAGTAAGGTCTAAGATACCATTTTCAATATATTTGGGATGGTATGGTGTATTAGGAGTCAATTTGTTAAAAACATTTCACAAAAAATGAAAATAATGTCAAGTGCAAAATAAAAGTTGTTAGAATGCAGTTTAGTGAATATGGGGAGATTAGAATTTTAAAATATAGTTTAGGAAGTTATCCATTGGTTTTTTATTCAAAATTTTATTTATGGCCTCAAGAAGGCTCGAACAAGCTATTGACAAAGTTTTTATTGAAGATTGGAAAGCAATATATAATTTGTACTCTACCATTCACTGTAATTTATGAGTTTTTTTAACATTATAAACTTTGTACAACCCGTATAGCCACTAATTTTCTTTGAGACTCATTTTTATTGTAATAACATGTTTTAACTTTCTTTTGGAGTAAATTTAGGAGTCTTACACCAAGTTTTGAGGAAGAACTCTAAAGTTTTCTCGTAACTTACTATGCAAGACCAGGAAGCTTTGATTTTGAAGTTTGATTAATGTAGAAGTCATTACTCCTAATGTTGTGTCATCTTACTTGGAGGAATTGAATGTATTGTTCTATTTTAAGTGATCATAGGGTATGTGCAGGATCATCATGGAAAAAATAGGCCCTTAAGTGGTAAAAAAATCAGAAAAATCAGAGTTAGGCAACTTGACCTAAAAATTTGAATAAGTTATCTATATTATTTCAAAATATGTAAGAATAGAATCTATAACAAATTGAATGTAGTTTCCAAAATACTAGGTTTGTTTAGAAAAAAATAAATCTATTTAGTAAAATTTTGAAGTTTTAGTGCAGTAGTACTTAAATTTCAAGGAAAAAATAAGTAGGTGTCTTTCTGACCACCCTAACCACAATAAAATGATAATATTTTTTTATAATATTTTAGATATAAGTAGAGGACTCATGTCCCGATGTTATGCATTATTTTTTGTAATTTTTTTCCAAGTAAATAATTAATTATGAATTTTTTATTACAACTTTTAAAAAATATAAAAAACTTGTATGTCTAACCACCTTAACTTGGTCAAAACTTCATGAAATTCAATTTTTCTTTTTTTAATCCTATATTATGTGAATCATAGAATGTCATGCATGTTTTGGATTCAAAAAATGTGATACCGTTTGAAAGCTATAGATTTTTTTCAATCATTCTATCGATCAGGACTTTAGTCGTAATTTGAATAGAAAATGAATAATAATTACTTATTAAATCCAAAGTAAAACATAATTTATATTGGTGGAAAGTTGAGAATCTCCTTTAAAAACCCTTTTCATTTCATCAATTTTGGGTAATAAAAAGGTCGTCAGCCACATACCCATCATATTGCCACTTTTTGGCATGATTCTGCACATACCCCATATGTGTTTGGAATCAAAAGAAAACATTTTGATGGCTTGGTAGTTCAATGCCCTAGGGTTGGGTAATGAAGTTTCCTTGTGGAAAATGATGGTTTTATGCAAGATTTTTGTGAATTGTGAAATGGATTGAGTTTTTGAAGGTGGGAAACATCTATAAAAAATTAAACAAGTGTGTTGGATACAATGTTTGAAATTTTGGAAGCCTCTTTTTGGTGAAACTCTGAAAACCCTAGTTTTATGCATGGAAATGGAGGGTTTTCTAGAACAACATAGAGAAAGCTTTGAAACTGAAAAAAAATTGTGAAATTTGATGTTTTGAGACATGACTAATAACCATTTGATTAGTTTATGTTAATATCAAGTTAATATGAGGGACCTCCTTTGTTAAATTGGGCTAATTGAGTAGCCTTTTGTAGGGATAGTCTATTGAATCTCCATACTATTGCAAAGAAATATTGGGAGATATTTTGGGATAGTGTTTAGGGATTTGTTTCAATTCTTAAGTAATGTTTATTTGGCTTGTGTATGGCCCCCTTCAATAGTTATCATCAAAATTTGTGACTTCAAGGATAGAAGCCTAGTCTGGTTGTTTTGGGATAGTTTGAGGGAATTGTGTTTGAAGGTTTTTTTTGTGTTTGTATTTGATCAAATTGAGTTGGATAGTGAGTTGCTCCATCTTGTATTGCATTAAAGAGTTATAATATAATTCATGAATGAAATGAAACAAAATCACATTGAACATGGACTCTTGATACGATTGTTTCCCTCAATATTTGATTGCATAACCTTGATATTTCCTTGATATTGATATTCATATGATATGGTGTCAATCTTGTTGTGATAGATGAAGGTATGTTTGAGTTATAGATAGATAATTATATGCAAGATTTACAAATATGAATTCCTAGGTGGATCCACAGAAGAAAGGAATGTGACACACTGGTGTGATTTAAGGAAAGCATATAAATGGCTTATGAAATGTACTCGATATGGGAGGAAAGGATATGTAAGGTTGGATATGGAAATGAATGTAATGGAAATGCTATGAAGTGATCATCTTTGAGTTGTAGATAGAGAATGATATGAAATATTTAGATGTATGAATAACTTAGGTGGATCCAAAGAAGAAAGGAATACAATGCATTGATGTGATGCAAGGAAAGCATATAAATGGCTTATGAAATGTATTTGATATGGGAGAAATGGATATGGAAGGATAGATATAGAAATGAATGGAATGGAAAGGCTATTAATTTCATCATAGATTAGAACAACTCCCCCTTTGTTATTGGTTATGCTTTTTGTAATCCTCATAGGACATACTGACTCGATACACATGCAAAAGAAAGATTTATTCCCCATTCCTCACTCTCCTTCATACAAAACAAGGTGTAGAGATCCTCGAGCTTCCTCAAAATGTGAGAAGAAAAGAAAATGTATAAAAAGATAATGATATCAATGAAGAAAAGAGACAAGAGTTAAGATAAAGCACAAGCTATCATGCATGCAATATGAAAACGATAAATATGCAAGATCATGATAGTGAAAAAATGTAAATGCTAATGCATATGATAAGGACCGGTGCACAAAATAGTTCTAGGATGGAAAACATGGTGGGTTGTGACTCAGTAAAGCCCAATGTTTTAGAATGTTAAAGAATTTATGGTTTGTTTATATTTTTTGCTCATAAAAATGATGATGCAATGATAAATAAGAATTTAAATGATAATGATAAACAATATCTTTTTCCTTAGTCAAGCCAAAAACCAAAGGACATATGGATGAATAAGGATCCATGATATGGGTTAATGATAGGAAATGTAAGGATTAAGATAGATGTATCAAGATATGGAACGCTATGGGAGGAAGGAACCAATGACAAGGGGACCCAAAATGTTTGCTCTTATACAAAGGAGAAATAGAGGACCTATGGATGACTCCAAAGATGGCATGTAAAAGTAATAAAAGTCCCCATGGTAAGAGGTATGAAAAGTTATAACGACATGACATGGATATGGAAGATAAATGGACATCAAAGGAAACATGAGATGGACATCAAGTGATATGGAGGATGGAAGACACACATAGTATAAAGCATGCATTAGATTCTTTTTCTTGCTATTTTTCCCCAATACTTTATGAAAGATAAAAGGAAGGTGGATGGATAAAGAGAATAACATGGCATATAAATGAAGTAATATGATCTCTAAATGAAAATAGGATAATCAATAATGTATCATACAAATGGAAAATTATTTCCCCCATGTGTACAAGCAAGGGTACATGGATGGATGTGAAAGATAGTGGATATGAATGGATATGAATGGTCATGTAAATGGAATAATATGGAAATGGAAGTTTATGAAGGTGTATGGATATGAATGGAGGACTCAACTGTCTCTTTGCAGAAGATAGTACCCCATTGACTAAATGGTTCTTATAGACCATGGCTAACATGTTCCCACTTAAATGTTGGTAGGAAAATTGGTAAAGATAATGGAATGGGTAGGGGTACGTAGAAGGGGGTTAAATATTCATTCAAAGGATTTGATTAAAGCTATGGAATGAGGGATGAAGCTTTGGTGGAATTATGGAATGGAATAATTATAAGGGAATGTGGGCAAGAAAAACATTGGAAGACACCTTGAAGGGTGGTGAAAGTTGAAGGATTGAGAGTGGGTTGGGATAATAAACTTGGGTATATAAGGACAGAAAATGGATTTGGAGGATACATAATGGAGGAATGGATAATGGTGGAATAATGGATTCTTTTGGATTAGCAACTAGGGATACCAATTCTGATTTTTATTTGAATGGATGGATTTTTTTTGTTTCTTTCGAACCCACATTGCTATCACTTGTCATTTTTCTTAATAGGAACCTTCCATTTTATTGGAAGTGCTTTGAATTTGATTTTGGAGCATTTTTATTTATTTTTAGTGAGACATGAATATATTTAGGTTTTTGTGGATTCTCCAATTTATGCATTTCTTATTTGGTATCCCAATTGCTTGGATAGGCCATAGAGGGATTTTATGAAATGAGAGGATTTTTAAGTTGAAGTTGTTGGAAGGAATTCAAGGGTATGTGCCTTTCTTTTTCTTGAAAGGTATCATGATATATGCATTAGGAACATATAATCCCATGATGGATGGAAGGGTTGATGGATAGGGTCCAACAATAGAGAGTGCAGATGATGGAGGAGGTGGACATATTTATCTAAAAGGAAGCATTTTTTGTTTGAAAGAGCTACCAACATATTAAGGAGGTATGAATCCAAGGCTGTAAGAATTTAGATTTGTTTTAATATTATGGAATTGAGGTAAATGAAACACATGAAGGCATGTGGTATTGTAGGAGAAAACCAACTTTTATAAAGGTGGATGAACCAAGATTATATGTTTGTGGTTCATGAATAGGATCTTGCAAAAGTTTAGGATTATTATGTGATGTGAGAAAAATGATTATACCTTGGGGGTCTTGACTTTATTGAATGGATGGAAAGATTATTTGAATGAATTTATACACTAAAATTATGGTATGGATTTGACAAACATGGATCATGAGATGGTATGGTGTCATGACATGGAATGGAATGATGAGATGGACTTGGATCATGAAAGGGAGTACTTTGATCTTCACATAAAGGGGGGTCTATGATGTCATGTTTTTTTATCAATGAGGTCAACTATAGGAAATGATTGACTTTGTATATGTGCTATGAAGGTGGAAAAACATGAAACGGATAAGTTGTATAAACATGGGACAAAGTGGGTGGAACTAGAAGACTATGATTACCATTTTGTGAAATATGATTTTGCATCGGGTGTTGTATTCCTTACAGGGTGACTTTTGGTGTTACTTTTGGGAAATGGGATGGATAGTTGTTGGTTCAATATGGAAGACATTTTGGTTTCCATTGTCAATGGAGGAAAAGGATGACATGGAGGGTGACATGAGATGGGTTTAAGTTTGAATGGTAGGTTTATGTTTTTTCTCACTTGATTAAGATGTAGATCTTGAATACCTCATCCCATTATGGAAGATCACACACACCTCCAAGCATATATAGATTCTAATCAACTATGGTCTTAAATTATATCATTGGATGTTTGATAAATGCACACACAAAAATAACCTTTATGACAGTGAAATGGTTTACTACAATGAGCACTTTTTGTTCTGTGCACTATAACAATGTATTTAAGTCCACCTTCATATTGCAAGCTAGAAAACACAGTGAGTTGTAGGTTGTATATCATGAAGTGTTTTCCAACTTGCAATTATACGCAAATAGTATGGTTCTAATGAAACTCTTGTATTTTTTAGACATCAAGAATTTAATGAAAGTCAACTAATAAAATATAACTCTTTAGTGGACTAAAATTTGGGTTTCAAAATCATGATATGATGGTAAGTCAAAATGCACTAAATAATTGTAGGTTGGAAAACATAGTGTGGGATGTTAGTAGATGATTTTATGAATCTTTCATTATCTTTTGATGGGCAGAAGATTGAGGAACACATGTATTGTGATGTTCATCTATTGTTAACACTTTGAGCTTATAGATTTGTATCATTTTTTCCTCCTCACTTGTTATAGAAAAGAAATCTCCCACTTCAAATAGGAAATCTACATATAGGAGTAATGATTATCCCTTTAAGTAAAATCCAAGCCCATACAATTCACCTCCTTTCTAGGCACTTCAACCAATAGGAGGACCACTTGGCTAAAAAATTTCCCCTTTGCAACATTTGAATTGTTGCAAACTCATGCACTATGAAATAAAAATTCTATATCTCATTCAATTTCATATCCATATGCAATAAGAGATAGTGGCAACCTTGTGTTTCCATTGCTCAACAATTTAGCTAGTGATTGTTGAGTTTTTTGAGGAAATGGTATGGGATTGGATTTTATTTAAAGGGATAATCATTACTCATGTATGTAGATGTCCTATTTGAAGTGGGAGCTTTCATGTCTATTTCACATCCACTACTGCATTACACTAATTCCCTCCTTCACCAACCTCCAATACAACTATTGTTGTGGCATCTTAAAATTTTATTAGTTGTGCAACAACACCTTTGAGTTTTGACCTATCAATTGTGCAACAACACCTTTGACTTTTTACCTTTATTAATTGAGCAACAACACTTTGCATTGCTATCTTTGTTTTATAAAATTATTGTCTTTAAGATTGAAGCTCTCTCCAAACAACTTTAAGCTCATCTTCTTTTCACCATGACAGCTTCTTCTTTTGTTTTAATTCCTTTTCTAAGTGGTTAATTTTAGTCTTCGGTAGTTCTACTCTACTTTGAGCATTTCCAACTATTGTTTTTGTAGTGTCTTTATCATTAGAGTATGTATATGTTTCTTTTTGCAAACTCGTTAGGGAAATTGTTTTCCTTTTCAGATAAGACTTACATGCCTACACCCAATTGATTCTCTTTTCCTACACTTAGATGTAGTATTACCTTTTCCTTATCATCATTTTCCAATTGTATTTTTTCTATGGAATTTCTAACTTCAAGAATGCTTGGCTTCAACTATCCAACTCCACTTATAGCATCATGTCTCTCTTTCTTTGCTTGCACAAATTCATGTATGCAATAGAAAACCTTTTGAGTTAATCCACTTATGCATTTCCATTTTCCCCTTACACATATTGTACATGCTCCTTCACTTCTCATGATCAGGAACAACCTCTTTAGTCAATACATTATCTATTTGGTTTGCTTCTTCCCAAGTGTTTTTATAGCAGATTCCTTTTTGATTAGATACTTTTTGGTATGTCCTCATATTTTTTTATTACTAGCATGTCATATAATTCTCATAACAAATATTTTTGGGATTTTTTTGGTCTTTTGCATGCAAAGGGATAGAGTTTTGAATTTACTGAATACATTGATGTACCTTTGTAGCTAATTTTTTCCCAACTTTGAAAGTGTCTTCATGATTGCATAATCCATATCTTTCTTTTAACAAGTTATTTGCAACACATTTTTTTATGATTAAATAATTTATATGTTTCTTTTAACAAGTTGTTTGCATCAAGTGTATTTATGATTACAAAATTCATATGTTTCACATAAGAATCTCATGTCTTGACCCAATTTATTCTCTTTCTTTGCACTTAGATCTAGTTTTACAATAGTGAGTGGGTTGCAGTTTTCATAACACCTTGTGTTTTCCAATTTGTAGTTTTACAAAATAGTCTTCATGTAACTAAGACCTTTCATTTTCATAAATGTATTGAAATATTTATTTATTTTCTCAATTAGTGGATGAATAAGTAGTTTCAAGTAAATAAAAACTTTTTTCTACATGCCTACAATGTTATTTGTTACTAACTCTTTTTCTCTTTTTTTCTACAATACAACTAAAAAATTTGAAATCAAGGATTCACATTAGCCGCGTTCCCCATGATGATCAGGAAAAAAATGGAAGTCCATTCACTATGGAGAGGTTACATTTTAATTTAAAATTCAATTTCCATATGTGGAGGATGCAATTCATTAGATCTGTAGATTTCCAAAGCCCATCGAACCTATACTCCCCTATTTACAGGTCGATGCAGCATGTGGATTCTTGTCAAACTCCATGGACCTGCTCACCAATTGTCCTCTGGTTCATATTTTATGTGAAAAATATGTGTGGAAACATGTGGTAAATCACATACAACTTGAGGAATCATTCGAAAGATATGATGTTGATCATGGTTTATACCCCATTGGTGGCATCTTCTCACGTTCATTGATTCAACCATCTTCAGGTATGAGGTGTGTGCAAGCAACATTTATTAGTAGCCTAGAGCATTAGGGTCCTCATTTTTTTGACCAATCAATATGATTACATGGTCATGTGGTTGAGCCACACATCGAAGAGGACATATGGGAGATGTATCATGCCATCTACACACTACTAGACCACTCTGTACCAATTCTGAAAAATGATGAAAATGTTATTCATTGGCTTAGCATAGGATGTCCCTATTGTTCCAATTAGGGAAAAAATGTAAAGACTAAAAAATATAAAGAGTGAATCTGATAAGGATCTCCAAAGACTTGTTAAATGAAAAATAGAAACTTTGAATTTTATTTTGTATTACTCTTTTGAAACACTAAAGTTGAATGAATGATATTTTGTATTCCTCTTTATTAGTGTTTATTACTATATTTTTTATTACTCTTTATTACTATTTATTAATGTTTAATACATGAATAATGTTTTGTAAAACTGTAGATTGGAAAACATAAGGTGTTGTAAAAACAACAACCCACTCAACCATGCATAACTAGATCTACTATTTTTGAAACACTACTGTAGAATGAACGATATTTTGTATTACTATTTATTAGTGTTTATTATTGTATTGTGTATTACTCTTATTTCTTTATTACTATTTATTATTGTATTTCAATATGGACATTTAAAACTCTATCCCTTTTCCTGCAAGAAATCTAACAGAATCCCAAAAATATTTGTTATGAGAATTGTATGATATGCTAATAATAATAAAAATATGACATACTGGAAAGTATGTATTGAAAAAAGGAATCTACTATAAAAACACTTGGACTGAAGCAAACCAAAGTGAATGATATAGATAATGTATTGGCTAAAGAGGTTGTTCCTACTCATGAGAAGTGGAGGAAGGAGCATGTGCAAGGGGAAAAAGGAAATCTTGAAGTGGATTAACTTGAAAGGTTTTCTATTGCAAATGAATTTGTGCAAGAAAATAAAGAGAGAGATGATGCTATAAGTGGAGTTGAACAAATGAATTCAAGCATTCTTGAAGTTTTAAATTTTATGGAACAAATACAATTGGAAAAGGTAATACCAGATCTAAGTGTAGAAAAAGAGAATTAGTTGGGTGGAGGCATGAAAGTCTTATCTGAGAAGGAAAATAAGTTCTCTAACAAGATTGTGAAAAGAAACATATGCATACTCTAATGATAAATACACTACAAAACAATAGTTGGAAATGATCAAAGTGGAGAAAAACAACTAAATACTAAAATTAACAACTTAAAAAATGAATTAAAAGATAAGAAGTTATCATGGTGAAAAGAAGAGGTGCTTAATGCCATTTAGAGAGAGCAGCAATCTAAAAGACTAGAATTTGATAAAACAAAGACAACAATGGAAAGTGCTTTTTTACAACTAATAGGTCAAAATTAAAAGGTGTTTTTGAAAAATTGATAAAGGTCAAAATTCAAACGTATTTTTGCATAATTGATAGGTCAAAATTCAAAGGTGTTTGCACTCCTGATAAAAGTTTAAGATGCCACAACAATAGTTGCATTGGAGGTTGGTGGAGGAGTGAATTTGTGTAATGTAGTAGTGGATACATAATAGAAAAGAAACCTCCCACTTCCAAATATAAATATACATATAAGAGTAATGATTATCCCTTTAAAAAAAATCCAAGCCCATACCATATCATTGAGAACTCAACAATTACTAGCCAAATTGTTGAGCAATGGAAATGTAAGGTTGCCACTATCTCTTGTTGCATATGAAGATGAAATTGAACTAGCTATGAAATTTTTATTTCATAGTGCATGATTTTGTAGCAATTCAAATATTGCAAATGGTAAGTTTTTGAGCCAAGTGGTCATCCTATTGGATTAAGAGACTAGTGAGGAGTGAATTGTATGGGATTGGAATTTTTTTAAAGGTATAATTGTTACTCTTGTATGTAGACGTACTATTTGAAGTGGGATCTTTCTTTTATGTTCCATATCCACTACCACATTAAAAAAATTCCCTTGTCTACCAACTTCCAATGCAGCTATTCTTGTGGCATCTCAAAATTTTATAAGTTGTGCAACAAAACCATTGACTTTTGACCTATTAAAATGCTTTGCATGACCACTATAGGTAAGTTGAACATTTCTTGCAACTATTTTATGCATTTTCATGACCATTATAGATAACTTGAACTACTTTGAACTTCAATACACTAATTTTTTTACAGTGTGCATAACAAAAAGTGGTCATTGAACAAGAATTGGGAAGTGAGTCACAACCCTGTGTGTTTTCCATCCTGCAACTATTATGTGCATTTTGTGTTCCACACATATGAAAAAATATTGAAATGGAATGTTTGTTGAATGTAAGGGTTGTTAGAAAATATGAAGGCGAACGTTGAAAAATTGTTTTGTGACAGTCTGCATAAAAGAAAGTGCTCATTGAACAAGGATTGAGAAGTGAGTCACAACCTAGTGTGTTTTCGATCATGCAACTATTATGTGCATTTTCAATTCCAAACATATGAAAAAATTGAAATGTAATATTTTCTAAAAGTAAGGGTTGTTAAAAAATATGAAGATGAAGTTAAAAACATTGTTTTGTTATAGTCTACATAAAAGTAAGTGATCATTGAGAAAGAATTCAGAAGTGAGTCAAAACCCTATGTGTTTTCCATCCTGCAACTATTATGTACATTTTGTGTTCCAAACATATGAACATATATTGAAATAGAATATTTGTTGAAAGTAAGGGTTGTTATAAAATATGAAGGAGAACATCAATATATTGTTTAACAAGAATTGAGAAGAGAGTCACAACCCTCTTTGTTTTCCATTTCCTGCAACTTTTTTGTGCATTTTTTGTTCCAAACGTATGATGATATTAAATGGAATGTTTGTTGGAAGTAAGGGTTGTTAAAAAATATGAAGGTGAAGTTCAATGCATTGTTTTGTTTCAGTCTACATAATAGAAAGTGCTCATTGAACAAGAATTCAGAAGTGAATTTAACAACCTTGTGTATTTTCCATCCTACAACTATTAGGTGCATTTTGTGTTGTAAACATATCAATAGATATTAAAATGAAATGTTTGCTAAAAGTAATGGTTGTGAAAAAATATAAAGGTGAAGTTCAATACACTTTTTTTATTACATTCTACATAATAGAAAGTGTTCATTGAACAAGAATTGAGATGTGAGTCGTAACCTTGTGTGTTTTCCATTTCCTGCAACTTTTTTCTACATTATATGTTCACAAAATGGATGAAAATATTGAAATGGAATGTTTACTGAAATTAAGGGTTGTTAAAAAAAATGAAGCTTAACTTCAAAACATTAGTTTGTTACAATCTACATAATAGAAAGTGGTCAATGAACAAGAATTCAAAAGTGAGTCACAAAACTGTCTTTTCCATCTTGCAACTATTATGTGGAATTTGTGTTCCAAATATATGAAAAGATATTGAAATGGAAGGTTTGCTAAATGTAAGGGTTGTTAAAAAATATGAAGGTGAAGTTCAATACATTTTTTTTGTTACAATTTGTAGAACAAAAAGTGCTCATTGAATAAGAATTGAGACGTAAGTCGCAATGCTATGTTTTCCATTTCCTACAACTTTTTTCTACATTTTTTTGTTCACAAAACATACGACGATACTAAAATGGAATATTTGATGAAAGTAAGGGTTGTTATAAAATATGAAGGTGAACTTCAAAACATTGTTTTTTTATAGTGTACATAACAGAAATTTATTATTGAATAAGATTTTAGGAGTCAAAACCTTATGTGATTTCCATCCTACAACTATTATGTGCATTTTCTATTCTAAATGTATAGGGATATTGAAATGGAATATTTGCTAAAATTAATGGTTGTTGAATACATTCATATTGTCAATATAATTATTGGTGGGGGATACATAAAAGTATCCAAAATCAACTAAGGTGTCACCAACCAATTGGGTTCTCACTATGTAAGTAACCAAAACATTTCCATTACATCCATATTGTTTATGTGTAATTGTAGGTTTGAAAACATTGGGTGTTATGAAACCTACAACCCAAATACTATTTTCAAACCCTCTACAACTAACAACCCAATTGGTTACTCACCCCTCAAGTGAATTTGGATAGTCTTATATATCCCCAACTTGCAAATCCCTCTAGAATGAAAAAACCCCAAACATAGAGTTTCTTCCAAGAATAGTACTTTTTACAATGTAAAATGCATGTCTTAATAAAAAAATACCCTTCCCTCCCAAAGTGAATAGATAGCTTCTGGCACAAGGAAAAAAAATGCTAATGTAATTCGATGTGATAGGACACTACCTTGATTTCCTCAACATGATGTTTCCTCCCTTTTGCTGGTTTCATCACTTTTATCATCCATCCTAGCTACTTAGGTGAAAGTTCGTGTTGACCTTAATGTCGTTGGAGTTGGTACTAGGGTCAATGTTGGATTCGAAACTCTAGGCATCAATAGTAAAGTTGACTCCATTGGAACCCAAGGTGTAAGACCAAATGCTAAGGTTGTGAAACATCCTCAACAATTCCACCCATAGACTATATATTTATATGTGTATTAATATATATCACCCACGTATGTGTATCTTGTTAGAAAAATAGCCTTTTAATGTAGCTGGCATAACGTGTTTGTTATCGCCAACTATATTCATGTAATAATTTCTTTGGAAGCATTATTATTTATATTTCTATTTATATATTGTTGTGTGACATTTCTAAAGTAGTTGTATAATATTTTGTGAAATTATCATTTGGTTGAATGGTTCAAATTGTCATGTAGTGTAAATATGTGGAGAATCTTCAATTAAAAATGTATTAACATCATAATAAATAATAAATCTGCTTTGTGGTCAATTTTTTCCCCTCAATGCCACTTTTTGCATATCACATTCAAACCTCAAGAATAAAGTAACACCAATGAAGCAAGTTGTCTTTCAGAAATTTTCCATAGTTTGTTCTACACATAATTGTAGACATATTTTCCTTCACCTACAAAGCAGTTAGAGAAGAATTGTGCAATACATAGACATAGAGCAACTACATGAAACTCTTGATGAGTCAAAAAAAATTATTATTAAAGAGGCATTCAACATAGTTTGTTATGAACTTAAAAGCTTCTGACTATTGAAAGTTCTGCTACCCACCAAGCATCTTGATTCATACTCAAATTAATTAAACTATACATCAATTTAGCAAAGTGATTTTTTAAGTCAACTTATTAAGCTATATGGATTTTGGGTTCACATTGACTAGGTTGACATCCCTAATGCATTGACTACTATAAAAGTGGTGTATTTCAATATCATACACAAACACCTCAATTTGTTAGATAAGATAACTGACTATTGATTATTCTAAACATGAACCCCTCATTTCTTTTAATTTTTTCATCTTCCTATCCCTCTATTATCCAAATATATGCATACAATCAATAAACCTAATTTGGAGTTGTGACATATCATGTAACATAATCTTCAAAATTAGAGGTAATTAAAATCCAAACACTTCTAGTTGATCTAAATGTTTGATAGATAATTGTTTGATATTATGACCATCTTTTAAGCTCTAAATTATATTCACAACTTCTTATATACATTTTAAGTATAATTTCAAAATCTAAATTGGATTGCTCTCAAAATTTGTTATATTGATTCTAATCAATGCAATTTTAATCTTGAGTGTTATGGATACAAACTTCTCTATGGATTTGGTTTCTATTATGTGGATTTTAATTTATTGAAATAGAAAATTTCTAATCATTTTCACCATGATCTTTTATGTTTGATAAACATGTAAAAACTATGATGTTTATAAACACCTTAATCAAGTTTCCTACATTGCTAGGGTCAAGTTCTCCTAGGTTACACCCTTGGATGAGTTGACTTTATAATTTGTTTAGATTTTATTTTTCATTGCTTTATTTTTCAACTTACATTTTTCCTTTTAATATGCACACCTCATCCAACTTTTTTTCAATTTTTTCTCTTTTTTCATTTTTTCCCATACTATTATTTTTTGAAATGCTATATAGGAGATATCATAAAAAAATTCAAATGCATGAGCTATGCAAAATGGTTAAAATGATAGACAATATGAATGATTATGAATGGTGAAAATAATGGACAATATGGTTGGATAATAAGAAAAATGGATGAATTTAAGATAGGTAATAATTGAATGTACCTCCCCCCAACTTAAAGGGTTGATTTCCTTAGGAAACAAGGAAAAGGTAGGTATATATGCTTCTTATATGATTAATATAATAAGAAATATTCATAATGTTAAAAGATAAAATAAAGAAAAATAAAGTTAATTGTTTTACCAACTTGCATGTCCATTGATGCCAAGAACTAGTAGTCAAGGTAATGAACTACAACTATAAATGTCCAACAAAGAAGAAACAAAGAGTTGCAACATGAACTATGATAACAAGTGCAACGCATGAAATATCTCTATCCCATTGAAGGATCGTGGACCATACTAATGGTAGCTAATTCATTTTTGGTAACACCTCAATTGAATATGTATTAATATCATTTGTTGTTGTAATGGCATGAATTTGCACCCCTTGCAAATTCCCCATTTCCATACCCTTTGAACCTTAGAAAATGTAATTTCAATGATGCAATCACAATAACTACCACCTTTTCATGTCCACTCAATAGCCTATTTTTGTGTCAATGCTAGAATTTTTTCAAGGACATGTGCATGCCATGCAAATTTATACACACAACACTATCATCTTGACAAGATTCCTACCTCTAGAATTTGTATAGGTGTTACATTTCTCCATTAGATGCGAACCGTAATGCTTCCTACTACCTTGACCGATGCAGAAAACTATTTTTCCTCCTTTCAATTCAAATTATCTAATTCTCCATTCCACTAAGCTTCTTCACCATTCCAACACACATGATTGAATTCTTGATGCTTTATTGATAAACTCTCACACTTTCAAGCTTCACAATCACCTCCATTGTAGATGTAATCTACTCATTTCTTGTATCCTCCACTCTATTCATTGTGATAGTGTTGTTTTTGGAGAACTTGCAAGATCGTTCCTTCCTCTACTTGCCTTGAGAGCACATAGTTGTAAAGGTGATATCTACTATTTTCCATTTCTTTTGCATAATTTGGTGTATTTTCATAGCATACTTATGTTGGTGAGCTTTCTCTTAGCTATATGTGAAGATTTGAAAAACCAAAGTAGGGGATTGACTGAGGTAGTCTTCTAAAAATAGCCCGAACATTTTCCTTGGTCTTGTGTTTGTAGGTGTTTTTTCTTGGAGCTGTTTGAAGAACCAAGTTGCAAGGAGTTTGGTACCGCTTTCCCACATCCTTTTTCAATTCAAACATAGTTTAGTTAAAGTATTCTTCTTGTTGTATCTCTCTCTTCATCTTGGTGGGACCCAAGACTATGAATGCCCATTTTTATATCATCCCAGAGTCGAACTTGTTTAGCCTAAAACTAGGCATCCCATGGCTAGTTTCCATGAATGTATTCACTTTGATAACTTATAAGTGTTAAAAATTTTCTCATGAGGGATTTTTGCATGTTATGCATGACATTGGATATAAACCTTTGGTGTTGCATGGTGGCTACTCGTTATTTCCATGTTTGGCTACCCTAATTGGTCTGTTTCCTCCAAGGATGGACTTGTTGTATCACACCTATGTAGAATATTAGAACATAGGCATAAAACTAAAGGTGACCAACCCTATCTCCCATTACACTATTCTAGTTAAATAATCTATGATTGTGTAGTAGCAAGTTTCTTCCTCCTCTCAACAAAAGGAGAACGAGAAGCATGCTCACACCCAAAATCCTTCCTCTTCTACTATCATTCCATATAATTCTACCTCTTACCCTATTGTGGTGCCTTCGACCTTTTCTCCCATGCCTCACATGGGAATTCCAATGGTGCATGCTTGGTGAAAGGACAATTGTCTATTATTCAAACTTCTCATCTTTCCCACGATGTTGAGGCCCATTGTCTATGGTATGGTGAAATTCCCTCATGGAGTTGCCGCTATGTCTTGACCTCTGTGACCTCCTACCACTTCTACCCCTCATGTAGTGAATGGGAAGAGGCCTACTATTGAGGTGCTTGTGTCTACTTCTCCACCTACTATCATTTCCACTCCTATGCTTCCTACTTCTACTCCCATCTAGGAGACTATCCTTCCACTAGAAATGGTTGTGGAGGACATTCCTATGGTGGAACATGAGCCTCTTGTTCCTTTTCAAGCAGTGAGTTATAGTTCCTAGAGTTGATAAAAATAGCTTACACATGAGGATAATCATTAGAGGAATGATTTGGATACTAAACAAGCTACCTTGTAAAAATCAGAAGCGGAGCCAACAACTCCTAATTTGACATATCCTTATGGGCATTCATCTTTTTCTCATGTTCATTCAATTCCCTTCACCTTAGTTTTTCTTCCAACTATGAATTTTGATAACCATCACCCCCAAAAGGTTGTAGGTGTTAATCACCCCATTGGTGGAGCCCCCTCTTCTAATGTCTCTTTCAAAAATCCCTCCATTTTTCCTAGCATGGGGACATGTTGATCACCATGGTTGTGTCTTCTATGGCCCTTTCCTCTTCCTCCTCACCTTCCACTTGTTCTATGGGGATTTTAAATCCTCCATTTAAGTGTAAGTTGGAGGAAAACCTCAGTTCCAAAGGAGGTCAAAAGAAGGGATCACCTTCTTCACGAGAGGCTTTTGCTTTGGCTTGCACTATCATTGCAACAGATGTAACCCTAATATCTCTTGATTTTGTCACTATCTCTTTTCATGAGATTGATGGTGGATCTCATGTGCCTCCTTCATCTATTGCTCAGTTAACACATGGCACTCATGTTAACTGCATGTTTAACTTAATATATGATGTACTAGCTCTCTCAATGATTGAACAATAGGGCAATGGGTGCTTTATAACCTAGGTCATAGAACACCACTTTTCTCCTATTATCATTCAATAATTTCCTAAGTGGATTGAATATCAACCCAAAGGTGAGTTAATTCTCAACAAGGAAAACCTAGGAGGGGGGACTTTAGCTTTAAGGGGTTCACCACCAAGCAAAATCTTGGAAAGGACATGCAAGTACTCAACTCACAAATCCTAATAATGCAAGCTAAATGAACGATGAAAATGATGAATTATGCAATGGGAAGTTAGGATGTGTGTATCTAGGAAGTCTTCAAGTGTAACAAGGATTCTAGATTAACCATAGATTTTAAGGTGGTCTATAGGCTTCTCTTACACTCTTAGGATATTTCACCTAAAAGTAAAGACATAGACCCTGAAAATCAATGTGGCTCACTCAAATTAGGAAATGTATGAGATGATTAAGGATAAATGAAATGATATAAATGCAACTAAGTACTGCAATTGATTGAGTATGAATGTAAAACCTTAGAAATGTGCAACATTTCAAAACACAGTATGATATACAAAAAATGCAATAAAGAGGTAAAGTAGTGCAAGAAAAATTAAACAAGGTTGAATAAAGTGCACCTGGGAAATGAATGACGAATCTAGAGTATCCTAAATGCTAGTAGAGATAAGTGAAAGTCACTAGTGGGACTCATTCACCATTGATGGTGAATTAGTCCTACTACTTGCAAAAACTCCTAAAAATTGGTTTCCAACTATCAGGATCTAAAATATGACATAATCTAGTTTTCCCACCTTAAGATGGGACTCATTTTCCACTAATTGTGATTTAGTCCTCTCCCAAAATTCTATGAAATCAAGTACAAAGTCTATAGTTATAGATTTGCACTTGTCTTCTTATCGGATTGACAGAGTCAAATCTATAGAAAACAGACTGTAGGTTGTCTCCAAGCTTGAAATAGGATGTAGTTGACTTGAAACACTTTGTTGACTTCTTGACCACCTTTCAACACCTAATTGTTTCATAAATATGCATACAAAATTTTCCAAACACACATGCAAGACAAGAAAAATGGTTAAGGGTTAGGTTATAGGGATTTTCCTTGTTCAAATACCACTTTGGTAATCAAACCCTTCATGAAGACACAAAATGAAATAAATAGGGAAATATTAAAAAACAACATGAAATTTTCCCAAACTCATCATAATCTTGTTGAAGAAATATGAAGATATGTCAATGGTTGCTCCAAGATACTTGATTGATTCTTGATTGAATGATGTGAAGTGCTTAAATGCAAGTGAGTTTGATGAATGAGGAGATTTAATACTTGAATTAATGGGCATTAAAATGAGAATAAAAACACTTATTTATACACAATTGTTACTTAGTAACCCAATAATACAACATCACAGGTCGACATTAAGTAATTTTGAATAAAAATCTTAAAGGAAATTTGAAATATTTTGAATTTGGAGCCAAGAGGGACTTATTCGCCACCCAAGTCAAGTTTAATGTTATTTGTCAAGTTAACATTCAAAAATACACTTAATTAATCCTTTTAAGTGCATAGAGGGGTCAAATAAATCATAAGATTTAGGCATAAATAGTGAAATTAAGCCTAGAAAAGAATGAAAGCTTGGTACAAGACTTTACAACACTTCGAAATAGGACTTGATAAGTGATGAAAAGGTAATTTTTAGGTGAATTGTAATGAAAAAGAGTCTATAAAAGTGTAGAAATGTGTTACAACACTCCATAACACCTTCACAAGACATCATAATTTGAATGTTTAGGACCTAATGTGAATGCATAAGTTACATTGAAACATTAAATCAAAGCAAAATAGATCAAGCATCATGAGAGAGAGACCTAAAACACCATGAAAATGTCTAAGAGCCATTTTTCAACGATACATTTAGCCCCCACTTTAATGAGAGGATTAACTTGCTTCAAACTCACACTAAAGTAGCCATGCACATTGGTAGGGATTCCAAATGCACTTATGCTAGCAATATGGAATAACAATGATCAAGAGGGATGATCAAGCCCCCAGGATGATGATCCCATGGAAAACTAAATATAAGAACAAAGGAACACACATGTGAAATAGGAGAAGAGGGAGAATCAAATTATGCTATGATTATTTGTCCAAGTAGTTTTGGATTAGATCTAGGTTGCTTGTGATAAAAAGAGAATGCATACTCACTATGGAGCAACGGAACTCATGGTAGTCTATTGGGTGAGAAGGCCCAAAAGGTGAAATACATATGCTAGTTGGTATGCACTCACAAACACAAAGGTGGATATGGGAAAAGTCATGCCACTGAATGGCTTCCCACTCAACCATATCAAATTTATACCTCCTGATAAGTTTAACAAGGTGTCACAAATGAAAATTTTGGTTCATGCTTCATGAGACAAGCAAAGCTTTGTATGTTTAAAACCCATGAACAAAGAGGATGGTACCATAGGCATGCAAGCTACATTATGCAAGGTGGAAAAGATGTAAAAATGTGAAATATCTTCAAATGATTCTTGTTAATTTCATGCAAGGTCTATCACTTAGGGGGGTATGTGTAGGGTCATGATGGGCTAAAAAGTGGCAATATGATGGGTATGTGGCTGATGACTTTTTTTTTACCCGAAATTAATGAAACGAAAAGGGTTTTCAAAGGAGATTCTCAACTTTCCACCAAAATTACAAAAAATTATGCATCACATTGGGACATGAGTCCTCTACTTATATCTAAAATATTATTATTTTATTGTGGTGAGGGTGGTCAGATAGACACCTACTTCTTATTTTTTCCCTAAAATTTAAGTACTACTGCATTGAAATTTCAAATTTTCACCAAATAGATTTTTTTTTAAACAAACCTAGTAGTTCAGAAACTACATTTAATTTGCTACAAATTCTATTCTTACATATTTTTTAAATATTATAGATAACTTATTCAAATTTTTACGTCAAGTTTCCTAACTCTATTTTTTTTTATTTTTTTGCCACTTAAGGGCCTATTTTTTCCAAGATGATCATGCACATACCCAGGGAACATTGTGTCTAATGTCTCCAAGAGAGGATCAATCAAAGAATATAATATTCACAACTTAGGGGATGCAATGCGCCACATCAAACCACCAAGAGGAATGTAATATGCTGAAATAGATTGTACTTATGAAGGACATCACACCCAATTTCATCCACAAAGTGACAAGGGCATTGTATCAAGTGACAAGGCTACACTAAGAATGAAGAAGGAAAATGAGTTATGCCAATGCATACCCCCCACTTTAAAGGAATTTCTACACACCATTTTGAGAGTAATTACATTAAAGTAGTGAAGGAAAGATGAAGAAAGAAAACAAGACATGAGAGGCACTTGGAAAGCCCTATGCCAATTCATATGTTTCTAATTTAGGTTGTGTCATGTAAATGAAAAAGAAAACCAAATAAAGGGAGTTTCCCCCCAAAAAAAAACACACCAAACACATAAGGGATCTATGGATTTGGGGTTACTATATTAATTGCTGCAATTTTTTATGAAAGAGCTCAAAACTGTCATCATTCCCCAAAGCACATAGAATTGGAAGAATGACACAAAGAGAGTGAAAAAAAAATAAAAATAAAGTTCATTTTGAGTCAACATGGAAGAGACATTATGGGATCAACACTTTGTATCATCCCCAAAACGAAAAAACAAGTGAAAAGGAAAAATAAAATGGAAAAATCTTTTGGGTCAACATGAAGGAGACATTGTAGTCTCGATTCCTTGCATCATCCCCAAAAGGAAAATAGAAGAAAAAGGGAAAGTAAAAAGGGACCATTTGGGTCAACATGGAAGAGACATAGGGTATCTCTACACTTTGCATCATCCCTAAAAGGACAACACAAAACAGAAAGGAAAAAAGTAAAAAGGACCTTTTGGGTCAACATGGAAGAGACATAGGGTATCTCTACACTTTACATAATCCCTAAAAGGAGAACACAAAACAAAAAGGAAAAAATTAAAAAGGACATTTTGGGTCAACATGGAAGAGACATAGCGTGTCTTTGTACTTTGTGTCATCTCGAAGAGGAGAACACAAAACAAAAGTTAAAAAGTAAATAGGACCTTTTGGGTCAACATGGAAGAGACATAGGTTGTCTCTATACTTTGTGTCATCCTGAAAAGGAGAACACAAAACAAAAAGGAAAAAATTAAATGCACGACATATATAGAAAAATAGAGATACAAATAGAGGAAGTGCACAAAGAGAGAGAACATCAAACACAAGTTACTGGGGAACACAATACAAACATAAAATTTTGAAAGAAAGAGAAAATAAAATAAAATTACAAAAGGCTAGCAAGGAAAATGCAATTAAACTATCTAACAAGTCATCTTCTTGCCAATCATGTTCAGTGTATTGCAAGGGAAGATGACTATCCAATGGAAGAATTACAAGCGCTGAATTAGGAGATGTACTAGGTTCTTCACTTGGTGTAGCATATTTATCATTTAAGCTCATGGTAGATGAAAATAAAGAGTTTATATCATTATGAACTTCTTCATCTATTTTTTTGATTTCCTTGTCATCGTCATCATCAAAATTGATTATGATAGGAGGATGAAGTGTTAATTCATTTAATTTTATTTTGAAGTTGTTGAGGTGTAAGAGAAATTTGACCCATCATAGGTTTCTTTCCTTCAAAAGTGGGAAGAATGGAAGAAGCTAAAGAATATGGTTCAATCACTTTCTCTTTAGCCTTATACACTTGTTTAATATGATGAGGCAGAACGGGATTGGTTTCAGTATATCTTGGGCATTTAAATGATGATGGTGAAGTGTTTCTTGTTGTTTGTTCAGGAGTTTGCTTTGTATGTTCATGTTCAGACTCATTTAGAAGAATCATCTCATTTATGATGTGAGGAGTGGAAGTGGATGGGGACATCGAGCGAATAGACAAGTTGGCTATTCATTTGGCTTTGAACTTTTGATAAGCTATGAAAAATAAATCTTTACAAGAGGTGATGGGCTCCATAGGTTCAAGCCAAAAGGCTTCTAAGAATAAATTACCTATAGAATAAAATGGATGAAAACCACTATGGTGTATGGTAAATGTTTCATTTCCATGTGGAAACTTAAAAAATTTGTGAACAACTGAAGTGATCACTTTCATTTGAGTGAAGCCAAGGGTCGCCTAGCCATAGATGAAATTAATTTGATTGTGGAATAATACAAAATTTTACATCCAAATTTTTGGGTCCTATCTATAATGGGAGTTATAATCAATCCAATTGTAGGGCACATAAAACTAGTATGTGTTTTAATCCAGGAAGTTGGTTTATCATAATCTTCTTCATAAAGCTCAAGTAGTACTAAAAATTCTTCCATGATCACATTCTCACCACATGCAGGATCTATTAATATGCCATTGGTGGGCTTATCATAGATTTGGCCAGCTATGTAAATAGGACCATCAGGAAGCTTTGTACATATATCATGAGAATAATAGGTAATATAAGGATATTTTTTGGTTGGGCTCTTACAAGGGACAATTTCTATCATACCCACAAGTTCATCCATAGGATTAACTTGGGTAACAATTGGAGAAATATCAAGTTGTTCATTAGTTGTATTAATGTTTAGTACACGAGTGTCTAAAGGTTCACTAGCCTTCACAAATGAAATAGTGCATTTAGGCATAGGGTTAGTAAAGATTTGTAATTTTTTATTAGGGGGTGCAATGGAATTATTGTTTTCATCATTGACACCCACAATGGACAAACAACCTAAATCAATGAGGTCTTGAACTAAGTGTTTGATATGATTACATTTTTCAATGACATGCCCATTTTGGCAATGAAAATGGCAATGACCATTTGGTTTAAAGGTGGGTGGTAAAGGTTTGATGGTGTCAAGGTTTTTAACGGTAGGAAAAATGATCATTTGTTGTTGGAGCAATTGATTCATTGTGTTATGGAGGGTATTAGGTAAATGGGAAAAATGTCTCTTCGAGTCCTCATAGGTATAGGGAACCGTTGCTTTAACAACAGACACTTGATTAGGTACGAGCTGAATTTTCTATTGAGGAGGTGAATTGAACTATAAAAATCCTCTGTTAGGTTTTCAAAAGTTTTGTGTGTTGTTTTATTTTATTTTTTTGGACTTCTCAGCTTGGTTGGAAGTGGACTTTGAATCATTAATAGAAACCAAGTTGTGATAGTCACAAAGGGTCGTGCATAAATGCATGAATGAAGGAAATTTCATCATATTCAACTTATGAAGGTTTTTGTGCAAGTTTTTGATAAAAATCTTTTGCAGTTGTGAATCAGGAATCTTGACATCAATTTGAGCATACAATGATTGGTATCACAAAATGAAATCAGTTACTTTTTCATTCGTATTTGGTTTACACCACATTAGATTATTCATTTTCTTTTTAGGAGTCATATGAACTTGAAAGTGACTTATAAAGGTATCCACAAGTTCATTAAATGATCAGATGGAATGATTGGGTAAGTTTGAAAACCACTCTAATGCAGTATCTTTTAAGGTCCTAGGAAAATGTTTGGCTAATAGCTTGTCATCAAGAAAAAAATCACTGCACAAGGTTGTATAATCATTGACATGATTATTTGGGTCTCCTTTACTGTCGTACTTCTAAACCTAGGTATCTCAATCCCTTGTGGCTTTGAGGTTATTAAGATCTCTAAAGATAAGGGGCTACTATGAACATGATATGTGGGTGGAGCATTTTAACTTTGGCTAATGGTGGATATTTGTTGTTGCATGGATTAAATAGTCTTAAAGAGTTGTGTGATGATAGGATCAGTGTAAGTGGTATGAGGTGCAAGGGAAAATGGTGATGGAGTGTATGTAATGTTAAGGAAAGTGAAGGGAACACCAAGAGGGGTGAAGGTGGAAGAGGGAACATTCGATGCCACAAAAGAACTAGGAATGCTAGTTAGAAAAGTGAAAGGAGTCACATGACTATCCTGTTGCATGGTTGTTGTAATTTGAGCAGTGCTATAAGTTGGAATGGATGTTAAGGTTGAAGGGGGATGAATGTTAGGTCCTCCTTGGCTCACAACAACTTTTCTGGATTGGGAAATTGAAGGGGCATGTTTGTTGCATATGTCAGCAATTATTTTCATAACTTGTAAGCCATCATCACTTTTAATAAAATTTCTAAGGTTTTCTATGGTTGGTATGGTAGTGGTTGAAATTTTTTCAAGGGATAAGTCTTGTTGTTATTGTGCAAACTATTCATGAATACCAATGATTTTTTCTTGCAAAATGGAATTAGTTTGTGTGTCAATATGAATTGGAGGGAAAGGTGAAGGCATGGTAGTGGTATTATACATCTCTAATGAGCCATTATCCATACTAGGAGTAGGAGCTCTTGATATCCCAAGGTCAACAATGAAATTTCTATCATGGGAAGCCATGAGTTTACAACTTTGTCTCACCAAAGTATTATCAATAGGGCACCAAACACTCATACAAGTACCACAAAGGAGGGTGTGAATGCAAATGTAAAGCAATCTAGAAGTGAAAAATGAAAATAACATAAAATTTTTAATTTGAAACAAAGAATAGAAATGTAGTAAATTCCCAAAAGATGCCTGAAAATGCAATGTAAAATGTGCACGTGGACTGATTCGCCCAAGGTGGCAAATGAGTCAAGTTATGATATTTTTTTGTGTTTTTCAAAAAAATTAAAGTGAATTGAATGTTTTTCATATTATGTTCAATATGTAGGTTAACCAAAATGAACCATAGAATTTAAGGTGATCTATAGGCTTCTCTTGCACTCTTAGGATCTTTCACCTAAAAGGAGAGAGATAGACCTTCAAAATCAATGTGGTTCACTCAAATTAGGAAATGTATGAGATGATTAAAGCTAAATGAGATGATATAAGTGAAACTAAGTACTAAAATTGATTGAGTATGAATGCAAAACCTTAGAAGAAATGTTTAATGTTTGAAAACATAGTATGATATGCAGAAAATGCAATAAAGAAGTAAACTAGTGCAAGAAAAATTAAGTAAGGCTAAACATAGTACACATGGGAAATGAATGATGAATTTGGAGTGTCCTAGATGATGGAATATATCATTAAAAATCAGTTGTGGGAATCATTCGCCAACGATGGTGAATGAGTCTTTCTATTGGAAAAAACTCCCCAAAACTAGTTTCTAACTGTTGAGATCTGAAATATGACATAATCTAGTTTTCTAGCCTTAAGGTTGGACTCATTCACCATTGATGGTGAATCGGTCCTCTCCCAAAATTTTGTGAAATCAAGGACCAAGTATATAGTTATAGATCTGCACTTGTCTTCTTGTCCGATTGACAGAGTCAAATATGCAGAAAACAGACTATAGGTTGTCTCCAAGCTTGAAATAGGATGTAGTTGACTTGAAACACTTTTTCACTTCTTGAACACCTTTCAAAACTTAATTTCTTGATAAATCTGCATACAAAAATTTTCAAACACACATGCAAAAGGAGGGGAATGGTTAAGGGTTAGGTTATAGGGATTTTCCTTGGTCAAATCCCACTTTGGTAATCAAACCCTTAATGAAGAAATGAAATGAAATGAACAAGGAAAGATGAATAAACAACATGAAAATTTCCTAAACTCACCATAACCTTGTTGAAGAAATTTGAAGATATGTCAATGGTTGCTCCAAGATACTGGATTGACGCTTGATTGAATGATGCAAAGTGCTCAAATGGAAGTGAATTTGATGAATGAGGAGAATGAATACTTGAATGAATGGGAATTAAAATGAGAAGAAAAAAACTTATTTATATACACTTGTGCCTTAGTAGTTACCCAATAATACAACATCACAGGTTGACATCAAGTAATTTTGAATAAAAACCCAAAAGGAAATTTCAAAAAAATTAATTTAGAGCCAAGAGGGACTCATTCGCCACCCATGGTGAATGCGTCCCACTTTGGACTTGTAAGTGAGTGTTAGGAATTAAGTCACATTTAATGTTATTTTTTGGGTTAAAATTCAAAAATACACTTAATTGAGCCTTATAAATGCATAAAGGGGTCAAATAAAGCATAAGAAAGGCGAAATAGTAAAATTAAGCCTAGAAAAGCATGAAAGGTTGTTACAAGACTTTACAACACTTCAAAATGGGATTTTATAAGTGATGAAAAGGTGATTTTTAGGTGAATTATAATGAAAAGAGTCTAGAAAAGTGTAGAAATGTGTTACAGCACTTCACAACACCTTCATAAGATGTCATAATTTGAATGTTCGGGACGTAATGTGAATGCATAAGTTACATTGCAACATTAAATCAAAGCAAAACAAATCAAGCATCATGAGACAAAAACCTAAAAGACCATGAAATTGTCTAAGAGCCATTTTTCTATGGTACACTAGAAATGCAAAAATGTTGTAAAAAATTACTATGGAGGACTATAAAACCCTTAATATTTAATGAGTCCCATTGTTCTTGTTGGAACAGGATTTGAAAAAATCTTTGAAAAATACCCTCGAGAGGACTAAGATGCCCTAGGTGGTGACTTAGTCCCATCTAGAATTTTTGATATCTCTGAATGTGGTCTTGAGGCTCAATGTCTATACTTCCTTCTTCTTAGATATTAGGTTTTGAATATTTTGGATTTGGCTTGTAGGTGAGATTCCATGAAGATGACAACTTTTCAAAGGAGGATAAATCCCATGAAGATTCAAAATTTAATCCACAAAATAACTTAAGGGGGGCTAAGATGCCCCAAGTGTTGTCTTAGTCTCGAGGAATGAAACTTCGGGCACATACTCCACAAAAAATGGGACCATTTAAGATGTACTTGAAATAAGGGTTACAAGACCTTTGGGGGACAAAGAAGCCCTAGGTGGTGTCTTAGTTATAACCCAAAAATTGGGGACACATAACTAGAATCATTAAATTATCATTTCCCCTTTAATGTTTTTCAAGATTAGCCATAAAAAGATATAGTTTATTGGGCTTGTGGATGAAAAATATGACCAATTAAGGCATACATAAGGATTAAAAAATCAAGGAAAACCCAAACCAGTGTGAATCTGCAAGGGTATGCATTTTCCCACACTACATTTAACCCCCACTTTAGTGAGAGGATGAACTTTCTTCAAACTCACACTAAAGTAGCCAACCACACAACCAAGGGGGGTTCAAATGTATAAATGCTAGTAAGATAGGATTATAATGACCAAGAGGGTGGCCAAGCCCATAAGATCAAGATCCTAATATGGAAAAACAACATAGGCTGAAAGGAACACACTTGCGGATGATATATGAAGCCATAACTAGATCAAAAACATACACCATCAAAGAAATAAAAGGGAAAAGAAAAGTAAAGTAAAAATGTAATAGATAAAGCTTTGAGTGGTTTTCCAAGCTATGGACTAGGTCTAGGTTGTTTTTCCAAAAAAATGTTTGCAAGTGGAACACGTTGTCCACTATGCAAACAAAATGTATGCTCAGAAGGGCTAGTGAAGCTAGTTGTCCACTAGGTGAGCCCCAGGAAGTCCATATCAACATCATGCCCTAATGACTATGATAAGGGAAAAAATAAAATGCATTCTCACAAGGCCTAGTGAAGCTAGTTGTTCACTAGGTGATCCTAGGAAACCATATCAAATCCATACCTCCATGACTTTAATATGGCACAAAAAAGAGAAAATGTAATAGAAAAAGAAAGAGAGATGTACGAAGGGATTTTGCTTAGTTCGTGCAAGGTCTCTTCTTAGGGAACATTGTGCCTAATTTCTCCAAGAGAGGAAAATTCAAAGAAATATCATGATCTTAGAGGAAATCAAACCCTATGAAACCACCAAGAAAATGGTGCATCACAAGAAGAAAGAAAATAGAACAAAGAAACATGATTGTCAACGTATGCCCCCAATTTAAAGCAATTGCTAACACCGTTTCTATAAGAAATTGCTTTAAAGTAGAAGACATTAGAGCCTACTTGAAAATCCCTATACCAATTAATATGTTTCCAATAAGCTACATCATGAGAAGGGAAGGGGTTTCCCCCAACTTAAGGCATGCCATCCATGTCCCATGTTTTCTCATACATATACACAGAATGTGGTCAACTAGCCAAAAGAAACAATGACAAGTGAAATACAAGGACAAAGTTTCCTAACCCCTTGCCCCCACTTGGTGTAGGACAAGGATGATCTGAATAGGATGAAAATAAGTATTAGTTAGAGGAATTAAGTGCTTCAACAAAAGGAAGAGCACCACACTCCTTGAGATATTAAATTTTATCACTTAAAGTCTTACATTCATTAGTAGCATGACCATGAAGTCTATGATATGCACAAAATGAATTCTTGTAGTAAAATTTATTTCATTTTCTTGTAGGGAGAGATATTAGATGATCTTGGAGGAGACTCGTTAAGATACTCTCTTGATCAAAAGTAGAGGATTTTTTTTTATTGTGTGACAAATATATCTTTTGTTTAGGGGATGATGTCATACTTACACAAGACTCTTTAGATTGTGATATTTTCTTCTCTCCGATACAAGAGGGTGTAAAATCTAAAGAAATCAAATCATTAGTGTTTTGTGTCATTGCATTGGCATTAGGTGAAGATTTCTTTGTTTTTTTTGTTTCTTGAAAAGGATAACACTCAATACCACTAGTGTCTATTAGTTCAAGATGAACTACCCTTCAACTAGGCTTAGAGGAATATTTTGTTAGAGTGTTGATATTAAGTGAAGGCTTGTTTCATGGTTTTATTTCTATTAGAGGAAAATAACAAAGAACATGAGTTTTTTCTTACGTATTAGGCTCTATAGGAACATGGATACCTTGTTCTCTAGTACCACATCCTTTTCCACTATATTCAAGTTGTTTCACAAGTTTGTAACCTTTTTCATAAATATTTTTCATTTCTTTAGGATTTGGTGGTTGTTGATAGTAGTTACATCAAAGTTTATTATATAATTTTCTTTTTCTATTAAAGTGGTTGAGGTGGATGATTTTGAAGGGTCTTCCAAATTTTGTGTTGAAATTAATGCTTTTTTATTTTCCCCTATTGGAATATTTGTTTATGATCTTGTATTCTTCCATAAATGTAGGTTTGAAGTCTAAGCAATCCCAATCATCTTCTAATCGCTTCGTGATTTCTTGAATATTTTTTTCTTTATCTTTCTATTGCATGGGTTACACTTGTGTAGTTGGTGTTAATGTTTCCAAATGATTCTCCTTATTTTTCTCAATGTTCAAACAACTATTTCGGTCAAGGAAAGCTTCAAGTGTGTATGGTTTGTTGTTGTAAATATACTTCATTTAATGAGGAAGAGTAGAAGGAAACCAACTCATTACATGAATCCACATTTTCCTAAGAGGATATTATATGAAAGACTATGATGCATAACATGGATCTGTGTTTCCAATGTGGCCTTTCCAGCTGTAATAGGAAAATTGATCACACCAAGTGGTTGTTTTTTGATATTGTCAAATCCCCTAATAGACAAAGAGTTAGGTTGAATTTTTTATTTATAGATTCCAAGCCTATCCAAAAGGGTCACACTACACACATTAATGGCTAAGCCATTGTCAACAAGGGTTCACTTTATCCCTATCCTTTTATATTGAGATAATATTATGAAAGCTTCATGTTGTTTTTTCACTTCCAAAGGGGGGAGTTCACTTTGGTGGAAAACAATGTCAACATTTGTTCCTTGAATCAAGGATGCTATGTCATTTGGTTGCACATTAGAAGAGACAAGAACTTGTTTTAAAGCACTTTGAATCATGTTATGTGTTGATTGCTAAACATTTCAAGCAATAGCCTTATAGGAAACTCAGTTAATGTGGGGACCAATTGTACTAAACTGAGTGACCTTCAGGTTTTTAAGGAAGTTGGTTCCTTTTTTATTTGGTAGTTTGGAATGGGAAAAGGAACCATATATATAAAATAAAGTTCTTACCTAAGGTGATGCACCAAGATGTAGGTGTGGGCATAGTAAATCTTCCTTTTAGATGGGATTTAAGGGCTCGTTCAACAATCTACATGTCTATCAATAACAGAGAACATAGATGAAAAGCCTAAGAAGTTTATCAAATAACATAAAATAACTTCCATACACATTTACTAAAAAGAAGAGTCTAAGACATGGTCTGAACCAGAAAACTTATATTGAAATTATAGAAGTTCTTCAAATAAGCTCCTCAATACAATAACAGCATAGTATATTGTCTTGTCAACTAGCTAAGAAACAAAAAGGTCAAATAACAATGGCACAGTCTGCGAATCTTAATGCAATAATCTAAAAACAATACAAAGGCTTGGTGTCTTTCTACAATTTGATGTGTATTCTCTAAACTTAGAACCCCTTTTCAAAGAGCTGAAGTAGTATATATAGAAAAAATCCTCCCACCACCTAGGAGCTAGTAACAGAAAATATTTTGTGGCACTAGCAATGATGTTCATTGCAATGATCTCCCATGGCCATTGTAATACAAATATATTACGAATCATAGAATATAGTCACCTTCGAACTAGATGCATCCCCCTACAAATGATGACTATGGTCCCAATGTGGAAGCAGTGAAATTCCCATACAGACATGTGTCGCTTGCCCATAGAGTTGGCTAGGACACATGGCGATAGGATGGGTTTTGTTGCTAATTCTTCCCTTCTATTTTTGAAGATCCCTATAGAGAAGACACGTGGAGGAATCTTCATCCTAAGCATTGACTATAGGGTCCTCCAAAAGTGTTCTCAAAATAATGCTACGTTGCACGTGGCGGAGCTTGGTAGAGAAGCAAAGTGAAGCAAGTAGGCAAGACTCCTTGTTGGCATAATTATATGTCTTGTACCTTTTCCTAGGTCATGATTACACCTTAGTTAAGTTTACTTAGGGACCACACAAGAGGTTGTTGGAGATTTTCCACTTTTGGTGGACTTGACATGTCATACCACATCACTTTCACCTTTTGTGGACACATCATGTGATTATATCTTCACCTTTTGTGGGTGATCCACCTTTTGTGGAGATTATCACATTATCCTTTTCCACTTTAGGTGGAGTGATAAATTTTCCTTGTTGTCAGATGTCATAAGATTGTGACACTTGTCATAATCTTATGCCGTCCTATGTTCTCACCTTGGCTATATAACTAAGGGGTCTCTTGTGTACTTTTATATATTGTACTGCATCTCATATTTTTGACATTGAATACAGTTTATTCTTGTCATATTCTATCTCTCTTTTGTGCTTTCTATTAGGCCTCTAGATCTTGGGTGGTTGCCTTCATAGCCAATTCTTACATGGTATCAGAGCCATTGGAGTGTCTTTAGTTAGTCTTTTGGAGAGATTTTTGGAGGGTTCCATTTTTGGTCTTATATTGCAGGTGCATTTTGGGAGCTTGTTGCATCAGATCTGAGCTCTCCATTGAGTTCAGAGTGTCTGATATAGTTAGATTTTCCTTTTGTTTCGTCTCAGTTGGACATTGGAGGCTAAATCTACAAAGGGTTGAAGATCGGAGGTGGTTACCAGACCTAGGAGCTAGCTACCACTTTGGAACATTTTCAGCTGAAAAGGACTTTTCCATCATGCTCAGAAGGGCCAAAAACCCTAAGATCAACTACCAATTCATCTAAATTGGAGCAAGTTGTCCATCGAGGCAATTTTTTTTTGGCTAGCTGAGCCGTACGGCCTAGCCATTATTACTACGGTACGATTTTATTTCAGAAAAAAAATATACAATTTTGCATTTTCTATGAATTTATTTTTCAAAAAAAAAAATTAAATAAATATTTTCCCAGTTTTCATTTTGTAAAATTTTAAAAAAAAATAATTAAAAAAAATCAAATTTTTAAATTTGAGCAGGGTACGCAAAGTACCCTACCCACATATAGTACTGCAGGGTACTGGCTGTACCACCGCGGCCATCAGTAGCTGCCACATGGCGGTACCACCGCAGCCCGTAGTGGCCCCCGCGTACTAGCAGCCGGCCAGTAAATCCGACAATCAAAATTCTGGTGAACACAAAATACCCGGTGGCTTGAGATTCCAATGGAATCTTAAAAATTCTTTGTCAGAAAAATATCGGAGGCACTGATAGTAGATTTCGGCGAATAAAAGCATATTCTGGCAGATTTCCTGGCAAGAGCGATGGGCCCTCGACGGTCAAACGACCGTCAAATTTAATCCATTTTGTGCATTCGACGGGCATATGGCCATCAAATTTAATGCACTCATTTTCTGACGTCAGCACTGCGTCAGCATCCTTCTAAAAATTTTGTCCCCCTCACCAACGGGCTTTTTGAATTTGCAATTCAACTTTGGAAGGCCATATCTTGCTCATTTTTGCTCCTTTTTTCAAGCAATTTTTTTTATTTGGGCTAATCTTTCATGTACTTCATAGTGGTGTACTCAGTTTCTAATTTTGGTGCATGGATTTTCTAGAAAAATGGATTTTTCTCAAGTGTTGCTCAATTGTCACTATTTTTGCAACTTCTGGGGCTTCGTTTAGGCTCATGTGAACTCCTTTTCAAGTGCTTTTTTTTTTAAGTGCATGATTTTTTCTGAGATTCACAGTGGTGTTATCAGTTTGTAGTGATTTTGATCAGAAATTGTACTTTCAACACTTGGTCATTTTTGGCCTATTTTTGGCTTTTGTAAAGATAAGATCTCAATTTGGTATTTTGTATCAGTCATTTGAGTCTATTGTAACCTACTTAATTTTGTTGTAAAACATTGAAAATAAAAAGCCCACTTTGCTTGGCTTGCAAGTGGCCATTGTACACGCACTAATTATAAAGTGCCAAATCATCTTTTTTGGGGGGGGTTCTTTGATTGAGTGAAGTTGGGGGGGTGTCTTGAGTGATTGTGCCTCTCTCTCTCTCTTGTTCTCTTTCATTTTTCTACTATGGGTTCTCCTAAATTTCCCTTGTTAACTCCACATAATTATGCTTCTTGTAAAATTGATGCATGGAGTAAGTTAATGGAAAAAGGATTAACTCATTATATTGATGGAACTGTTGTTGAACCAGTTGATCCTCAAGCTAATCATGTTGCTCATTTGGATTGGCTCACTAAAAATACTATGGCTCTTGGAACATTAAGGAAATATGTATCAAAAGAACTAATCTTTCAAATTGATAAGTGTAAGACAATTAAAGAAGCGTGGGAAAGGTTTGGTCAATTGTATGGCCAAGTTGATGAGATTAGAGGTTATCAGCTTGACAATGATCTCACAATGTTAGATCCCAAGAATTTTGATACAATCCAAGACTATGTCACTAAGGCAAATGAGCTAAGAGCACAGCTTAAGGATTGTGACATTTGTAAGAAGGATGCATAGTTGGTCTACAATTTGTTGCGAAAGCTTCCATTAGAATATGCAGCATTTGTTTCTAGTTTCCAAACCCATTGCTTGATAGTTGGTAGTTCTTTCACTATGCTTACATTTGATGCTTTTACAGAAATGTCGATGTTAAAGCAAGAAAAGTTGATAAGCATGGGGATTCTCAAGTCTTCAACTTCAAAAGCATTAATGGTCAATCAAGGAAACAACAAGCAAGGCAAAGGGAAGGACCAAAATCAATCTTCACCAAAGCCACAAGGAGAGAACAAACAATCCACTCCTCCACAACCAAGTGGTGCAGGAGCACCTAGGCTAAACTCCATTTTGTTATTGTTCAATTTTGGCTTGTACTTGACCTTAGCCAAGTCAAGGTAATAGTGTGTTTAATTTGGACCTTAGAAGGTCTTGTTTGTGTGAGGAATAAGTGAATTAGTCATTAGGACTAAGGTCACCATAGCTTAGTTTTGTTAAGTATCTTTTGCTTTAATTAGCTTAGTAGGTTAATTTGAGTGTTGAGCCTTAAATGTGTTCTAAACACATGGTCGTTGTTAGAAGATTCCAAGAGGCAGTTAAGGGAGTTGATGACTCAGAATCAAGGAGATTGAGGTCCTAAGATTTAGGATGATGGCAAAGTTGCAAGAATGTTGCAAAGTTGCATGACAACATTTGTTAGGTTGCATGCAACTTAGTTGTCTTGGATCCCCTAAAAGTTAGGAGTGTGGGATCGATCAACATCCCTTGAAACATGGCAAAGGCATCTATGTAAGTGTGGTGGCTCGTAGACAAGTAGTTAGTTGTTATTGTAATCAAGTTTTGGTTTGTGTGAATAGAGAATTCTGCATTTTCCTGTGTATACCGAATGTTCTTGTGTGACAGAGCTTTTAAATGAATTAGATGTGTTGATTTTCTACTAGATTTGTGTCCATAGAATAGTTTTGAGCATCTTTCATTTTGTAATCAAGTTGTTTAGAGTTGATTTGTTGCTTTGAATTCACATATCAGGTTCTAGAGGGTTTGTTATCTCTATTTTGAGTAGTCAGTCTTTGAATGGCTCCCCCATAAAGTCTAACCACGGGATCTTCCTGAGATTGGATGGAAATGATAGGGGAGCCAATCACTTGTACATATTTAGCAATAGGAAGTATAGGGAATGGAGCAAGTATTACTAAACTCAAACCCTAGGAGAGCTTGGAAAGTCTGGTCAGAGGTTTGAGAGTGAAAATTTAAAGAACTTAGGCAACGGAAGAAGTATAGTACAGACAAAGTACAGTTCCAAGTGAGATTTTGTCATATCTAGGTATGTTAGAAGGATTGAAGCTTCAACCAATCCATTTGAAGTATATTTGAATGAGAAAGTAGTAAAACCCTAGGAATTAGACCTACTAGCCCTAATTGCCCTTGATTGTAGGAACCTATTGTATGGAGGAGACAGGGGTCTAAAACCCTATGAATATTTTAAAGGACCAAAAAGGGTATCTAGAAATGAAGTTAATTTGCTAGGTTGTTTGGAAAATTTGGGCAGGAAAAGCAAAAAGGTGACTGGTAAGGGCTACAAGCGATTAGGTCTCCTTAAAGCAAAATCTTGAAATCGGTAGGACAACAAGTTGAAGGTCCTCAAAGATGGATCTAAATGGATGTAAAATGAATGGTTTCAGTGTCTCTAACACCCCTACAAGCAGTTCAGTGTTTTGTGAGATGATGGCACTTAGAATCTTCTAGGTGTTGGGAAGAAGTTTGCAAGTTCACATGGTGTTGGTCTTCTAGGGTGAAGCACAAGAGGAAAACTCTTGGAGAAGAGTTGGAGTAGGACTTGGTTAATCATCTGAGCCTAACAAGAACCTATTGGTATCAAGTTCCAGGAAGAAGATAGTGAAAAGGTCTTCTAGTAGATTGTGCAAGCAAGCCTTGGAACACCACTCACACCATATATGTATTAGAGCAACATTTGATCAAGGCTTGTGATTGATGTTGCAACCCATTGAGTCAGTAGGAGAGAACACACTAGAGGAAGAAAGAACCATGGTGACTAATGCTAAGTTAGCTAAGAAGGTAGAAGAGCAAGAGGAGAACAACCGGCTGCTAAGAGAAAGGTTGTCTAGAATGGAGAAGCTCTTGGATGAAGTCCAAGAAATAGCAGATAAAGTAAAGGATAAGATAGAACTGAAGGAAGAACGAGAAGCAAAGGAAAAAGAAGAGGACTTGGAGGAGGAAGCTCCAAAACCTGACCCTGTCCTTGCTGAAGAACCCTTCTTGAAGGCACTGTAAGCCTTAAGTGGCAAAGCTTTGGAAGGTGTGCCACTATTCAGTGGACAAATGGACCCATATTTAGTTGTGGAGTGGATTGAGAGTATAGAAAATCACTTTGAATGTGATGGTATAACAGAGGCCGAAAAAGTAAAAGTGGCCAAGTCAAGGTTGAGAGGTGCGGCTCTCACATGGTGGAAATTTGTACAAGCTAAAAGAGAAAAAGAAGGCAAGGGTCCCATAGTTACATGGAGAGGCATGGTAACTAAAATAAGGTAGACCTATCTACCTAATGAATATGAAGTCCAGTTGCATAGGAGGAGACATAATCTTAGGAAAAAAGATATGGATGTCCAAACATACACCGAGAAGTTTCAAAAATTGTACCTCAGATCAAAGGTGGTTGAAGATCAAAGCATCAAGCTAGCAAGGTATTTGAATGGGCTTAAGTGGTTTATTCAAGAATATATGATCTTAGTGAACTTCAAAACCATCCGCCAATGCTATCAAATGGCCTTAAAGATAGAAGAGAAAGGCAAAAAGAAGCATGAGCAGACCTCCAAAAGTAGGGGTAAAGGAAAAGACAGCAGAGGACAAAGAGGTGGCGATGGTGGAAGGGGTTCAGAACCAAGGGCTCAAGGAGAAGTCAGATACTCTGATCAGAAAGAAGGAAGTTCTAGTAGAGGTGGTAGAGGAAGAGGCGTTAGCTCTAGAGGAAGGAGTGGTGGACAATGAAGGGGCAGTTACTTTACCAACATGAAGTGTTACCACTGCAATCAAATGGGACACCCGACCTATAGATGTCTAGAGAAAGGTGGTACCTCTCATGGAAGTGACAAGAGAACTAACCTAGTTCATGAGGAGACAGCTGCAACAGATAAACATCCTGAAGTACCATTGAATTTAGAGGAAGGTGATAACCTCATGATGAGGAGAACTTTGATCAAGGAGCCGGTTAAAGAAGAACCAAGCCAAAGGAGGTCCCTATTTAGGATAAAGTGCAAGATGATGGGGAAAGTGTGTAGAGTCATCATTGACTTAGGGTCTACTGACAATATTGTGTCAGAGGAGATAGTCAGCAAGCTACAGTTAACAAGGATACCCCACACCAATCCTTACAAGGTCACATGGCTCAATAAAGGTCAACATGTCTTGGTGAATGAACAAGCATGGGTGGAGTTCTCAATTGGTAGGTACAAGGACAAAGTCTTGTGTGATGTATTACCTATGGATGCATGTCACTTGCTCCTAGGTAGACCATGGCAATTTGATCGCCAAGCTATGCATGATGGAGCAAAGAACTCCTATACTTTCAAGAAAGATAAGGTAACCTTTAGAATTCAGTCTTTGCTAGAAGATACAGAGGTGCAGAAAGTAGGTCCTAAGCTGTTCATGGTTGGTGAAAAAGAGTTCCTAGAAGCCTTGGAAGAAGGAGAAGGAGTTGGCTATGCAGTGATGTTAAGGCCAAGAGAGGTAAGCAATGAGAAAGAAACTGAAAAACCAGAGTTACCTAAGGAGATATAGAAATTGTTGCAAACCTATGAAGGCATTGTAAGTAGTGGTCAACCAGCAACATTACCCCCTAAAAGAGCCATAAGTCATAGGATAGACTTGATACAAGGAGCTACCCTACCAAATAAAGCAGCTTATAAGATGACTCCTTGACAAAATGAGGAAATAGCTAGGCAGATTTAAGAACTCCTAAACCAAGGTCTCATTAGGAAGAGTATTAGTCGATGTGTAGTACCCACTATCTTAGCACCTAAAAAGGGAGGAGAATGGAGGCTTTGTATTGATTCTAAGGCCATAAATAAGATAACAATCAGGTATAGGTTCCCTATCCCTAGGATTGAAGATCTCATGGATTGTCTAGGTGAAGCTAGATATTTTACCAAGATAGACTTAAAGAGTGGTTATCACCAAATCAGAGTACATGAGGGAGATGAGTGGAAAACAACCTTCAAAACCAATGAGGGACTTTATGAGTGGCTAGTCATGCCATTTGGATTGTCTAATGCCCCCTCCACATTCATGAGACTCATTAATGAGATCCTCAAAGACTACATTGGCAAATTTGTAGTGGTGTATCTTGATGATATACTGATCTTTAGAAAAACAAGAGAGGAGCACCTCAAACAGATAGAGTTGGTTTTCAAGAAGCTGCAGGAGGAGAAGTTGATGATCAATTTGGAAAAGTGTGAGTTCATCAAAACAAAGCTGGTGTACCTTGGATTTGTGTTATCACATGGCAACTTGAAGATGGACAACAGTAAAGTGGAAGCCATCCTCAATTGACCTACTCCAAAGAAAACAACAGAGGTAAGAAGCTTTCATGGTCTTGCTCAGTACTATAGGAAGTTCATAAGATAGTTTAGTGCTATTTGTGCTCCTATGTTGGACACTATTAAAGGAGGAATGAAGACTAAATTTGTATGGAATGAACAAGCTAATAAAAGCTTTGAAATGTTGAAAGAAAAGATAGCTACCCAACCTGTTTTGGTGTTGCCAAGCTTTGAAAAGCTATTTACTATAGAGTGTGACGCAAGCAATGTGGCTATTGGAGTTGTTCTCAGTCAACAGGGCAGACCAGTGTCTTTTCATTTAGAGAAGTTAAGTGAAGCCAAGAAGAAGTATTCTTCTTATGACCTTGAGATGTATGCTTTGGTCCAAGCTCTAAGGAAATGGAGGCACTACTTGCTTCCCAAGGAATTCATAGTGTATTCAGACAACCAAGCACTTAGTTTCCTGAATTCACAAGAGAAGTTGAGTCACAGACACATGAAATGGGTGGAGTACCTGCAAGCTTACACCTTCAATATCAAGCACAAGAAAGGAGTTCTCAACAAGGTGGCAAATGCCTTGAGTAGAAGAGTCCTCACCATTCAAGAGATTCAGTTGAAGAGCATGGGAATAGATCATTTCAAGGATCTATATGCAGATGATGAAGATTTTGTAGACATTTATAAGGTATGTGCTAAGTACAAGAATCATTTTCATAGTAAATATGCTGAATATACTTTGCAAAGTGATCTTTTGTTTAAAGGGAATCAGTTATGTGTCCCTAGAGGCTCTATTAGAGAGAATATGATACAAGAAAAGCATAATGGTGCATTGAGTGGTCACTTTGGAATCACAAAGACTCAAGAACTTGTTCAAAGGTTTTACTATTGGCCAAGAATGAACCTAGATGTTAGGAGGTATGTGGAGAGTTGTATAGTGTGTCAAAAGGCCAAAGGTACTTATTCAAATGCAAGCCTATACCAACCACTGCCTATACCTACTAGGCCATGGAAATACTTGAGTATGGATTTTGTAGTTGGGTTACCCAAGACAAGGCAGGGCATGGACAGTGTTTATGTGGTTGTGGATAGATTCAACAAGATGGCTCACTTTGTGCCATGTAAAACTACCAATGATGCCAGTCAAATAGCTTCTCTCTTCTTCAAAGAGATAGTAAGGATACATGGATTACCAATCAACATTGTATCAGACCGAGACACCAAGTTCGTGAGCCATTTTTGGAAGACACTTTGGCAGAGATTGGGCACTAATTTATCCTTTGGATCTGCATACCATCCCCAAACTGATGGTCAGACCGAAGTTGTAAACAAAAGTCTTGGAAATCTTTTAAGGTGCTTGACCAAGGAGTATGGTCAACAATGGGACCAGTTGATTGGGCAAGCTGAATATGCCTACAATGACACTGTAAACAGATCAACATGGAAGAGTCCCTTTGCAATTGTCTATGGATTACATCCTAGAGGTGTCTATGAGATGAGAGACTTAAAGGATGGAGTCAAGGGAAGTGGATATGCTGATGATTTTTCCTATGCAATGTAGGAGATTCATGATAGAGTCAGGAAGACATTGGCAGAAAATACCATGAAGCATAAGACCAAGGTGGATGAGCATAGAAGAGAAGTATAGTTCCATGTTGGAGACTTAGTTATGGTGCATTTAAACAAGTCTAGATTGCAAAAAGGAGTCCCTCACAAGTTGCAGATGAAGAGGATAGGTCCCTGTCCAATCCTAGCAAAATATGGAAACAATGCTTTCAAGGTGCAACTACCGGATGACAGTGGACTGTCCCCTGTTTTTAACATTGCGCATCTAGTTCATTACAAAGGACCACCACCAGACATGGATAAAAGTATCAATGAAATCATCCAAGATGTGGAGGAGCTCAAACTGCCTTCTACCACAATCAAACAAGCTGACAGTATACTGGATACCAGGGTCTACAAGAGGACTAGGACCAAAGAATACAAAGAACATCTGGTTAAAAGGCATGGTCAACCTGATGCTGATGTAGTATGGATCAAGGAATCAGAGTTCAAGAAGTTGGGCATTGATCCCAATCTACTCAATCCAAGGGTGGATTGAAATCTTTTGTTTTAGGGAGGATGGTGCAAGAGCACCTAGGCTAAACTCCATTTTGTTAATGATCAATTTTGGCTTGTACCTGACCTTAGCCAAGTCAGGGTAATGGTGTGCTTATTTTGGACCTTAGAAGGTCTTGCTTGTGTGAGGAATAAGTGAATTAGTCATTAGGACTAAGGTCACCATAGCTTAGTTTTTGTTAAGTATCTTTTGCTTTAATTAGCTTAGTAGGTTAATTTGAGTGTTGAGCCTTAAATGTGTTCTAAACACATGGTCGTTGTTAGAAGATGCCAGGAGGCAGTTAAGGGAGTTGATGGCTCGAATCAGGGAGATTGAGGTCCTAAGATTTAGGATGATGGCGAAGTTGCAAGAATGTTGCAAAGTTGCATGACAACATTTGTTAGGTTGCATGCAACTTAGTTGTCTTGGATCCCCTAAAAGTCAAGAGTGTGGGATCGATCAACATCCCTTGAAACATGGCAAAGGAATCTATGTAAGTGTGGTGGCTTGTATACAAGCAGTTAGTTGTGATTGTAATCAAGTTTTGGTTTGAGTGAATAGAGAATTCTGCATTTTCTTGTGTATATGGAATGTTCTTGTGTGACAGAGCTTTTAGATGAATTAGATGTGTTGATTTGCTACTAGATTTGTGTCCATAGAATAGTTTTGAGCATCTTTCATTTTGTAATCAAGTTGTTTAGAGTTGATTTGTTGCTTTGAATTCATAGATCAGGTTCTAGAGGGTTTGTTATCTCTGTTTTGAGCAGTCAGTCTTTGAATGGCTCCCCCATAAAGTCTAACCATGATATCTTCCTGAGTTTAGATGGAAATGACAAGGGAGCCAATCACTTGTACATATTTAGTAGTAGGAAGTATAGGGAATGGAGCAAGTATTACTAAACTCAAACCCTAGGCGAGCTTGGAAAGTTCAATTAGAGGTTTGAGAGTGAAAATTTGAAGAACTTAGGCAAGGGAAGAAGTACAGTACGGACAAAGTACAGTTCTAGGTGAGATTTTGTCATATCTAGGTATGTTAGAAGGATTGAAGCTTCAACCAATCCATTTGAAGTAGATTTGAATGAGAAAGCAATAAAACCCTAGGAATTAGGCCTACTAGCCCTAATTGCCCTTGATTGTAGGAAGCTACTGTACGGAGGAGACAGGTGTCTGAAAACCCTGAATATTTTAAAGGACCAAAAAGGGTATCTGGAAGTGAAGTTCATTTGCTAGGTTGTTTGGAAAATTTGGGCAGGAAAAGCAAAAAGGTGACTGGTAAGGGCTACAAGCAATTAGGTCTCCTTAAAGCAAAATCTTGAAATTGGTAAGACAACAAGTTAAAGGTCCTCAAAGATGGATCTAGATGGATGTAAAATGAATGGTTTCAGTGTCTCTAACACCCCTGCAAGTAGTTCAGTGTTTTGTGAGATGATGGCACTTAGAATCTTCTAGGTGTTGGGAAGAAGTTTGCAAGTTCACATGGTGTTGGTCTTCTAGGGTGAAGCACAAGAGGAAAACTCTTGGAGAAGAGTTGGAGTAGGACTTGGTTAATCATCCAAGCCTAACAAGAACCTATTGGTATCAGGTTCCAGGAAGGAGATAGTGAAAAGGTCTTCTAGTAGATTGTGCAAGCAAGCCTTGGAACCTTGGATACATCATACCCTTAAGCGGTCATAGCCCTAGTACCCTCCTTCAATGTCTTGACTCAAATGAAGCACAAACAACCTTACATGAGATACACCATGGTATATGTGGATCTCACTCCGCTGGTTCGACCTTAGCTAAAAATCTCATGAGGATGGGATATTATTGGCCTACAATGGAGCATGATGCCTATCACTTTGTGAAGAAATGCCACCAGTACCAGATTCATGGAGATCTTATACATGCACTAGCTCAGGAACTACAATTGCTTACTTTTCCATGGCCATTTTCTCAATGGGGACTCGACCTCGTAGGAAAGATCCATCCCACCTCTACTAATGGACATAATTTTATTCTTTTCACTACTGAGTACTTATAAAAAAGGATTGAAGCCATCCTACTAACTTACATTACTGGAAAGAAAATAGCCAAGTTCATCCTGAGTTACATCCTTTGTCGCTATGGTATCTTGCAGTCCATCATTATAGATAATGGTCACCCTTTTAAGAACCGGGATGTCTGTGAACTTTGTGAAAAATTCCATATCCAACACAATTTTGCTACTCCATATTACCCCCAAGGTAATGACCAAGCTGAGGCATCTAATAAGACCATCCTAAAAATATTAAAGAAGAGTTTTAATGATGTTGGACGTGACAGGAACCTACAACTTAATTCTGCTTTATCGGCCTACCATACCAATGTTTTCACACCTACAAGAGCCACACCTTATTCCCTCATTTATGGATCTAAAGTTGTACTTCATATAGAGGTTGAGTTACCATCCCTAAAAGTCTCTATGCAAGGCTTGATCAATCAAGGAGAATATCATGTACCCCATCTATATGAGCTAGGGTTACTGGATGAAAAGATATATAATGCTTTGACACATTTTCAAGCATATCAGAATCTCCTTCGACGCAACTACAATAAGGTCTGTACTAGAAGCTTTGACATTGGTGACTTAGTCCTAAAAGAAAATTTAAAGAATCAACCAGAATGAGAGAAGCCCATAAAGTTTGAATCTAATAAGTTGGGCCCTTATATCATCGCAACATCATATGGATTTGATGCTTATCAACTATCTACCCCTGAAGGAGAACCATTGTCTGAACCTATCAACAACATGTACCTTCACAAGTACTACACTTGATTCTTAGAGTATCCCCTTAAAAATTCAAAAATACAAAAAAATAAAAAAAATGGTCACCCTGATGAACACCTGGAAAGCAGGCATCTTGGTGACAACAAAAAAAATAAAAAAATTGTAAAGATAAATAATTCATCCAAAAGTGAAAACCACTTCAGTGGCACTTTGGATAAGTACCATGGTGAAAACTTGGAAAATAGGTGTCATGTGTAGTCAATCTATGCTCCTTCATCTACTATCACTCCATCTGGCCTTTCATCCTTCCACTCATCCATTCACACATATCACTCACCCACAATAAAGCTTTGTCATCCTTTCAATGGCTTGAGAACCACTGACATTTAGCACCCTTTTCCTTTATGATCATCCTTTGCATTTGCTGCTTCCCCTTGTGAATAATACAATGATCCTATACCTAACTCATGAAATTCCTTGACTTGCATCTTCATGCGAAATAATACATGGTATCAGCCTTTTAAAACTTCAAAAATCCAAAAAAATAAGAAAACTTCAAAATCCAAAAAAATAAAAAAACTTCAAAAATCCAAAAAAATCATAAAACCATCAAAACTTCCAAAAACAAAGTTAGGGTCTGAGTCTGAGTTAGTTTGTGTTAGTAGGTTCAAACTAAGTTGTCTCTACGCATTTTCTACGTAGGAAAGGATCATCTTAAATGAGCCCTCGAGACACTAGGTTAGTCCTTTTAGGTTGTCCAAATAAAATCATGACTCTGTCTTTTGTCAAATGAAACAAAGTGAAGTCATGTCAAACTAGGAGGTCTTTGCATGTATAACATAGGAAAGTCCATCAATCAATGAGCCCTTGAGGCCGCCTAGATTAGTCCTTTAGGATTTGTCGAGTTTGGTCGTGTTCTTGGTCCGCAAGCAATCGTCATTCAAACCAAATCACAAATCAAAAGGAAAACACAACCAACAAAATCCTTCATCTTCAATCAGTTAATTATCTTATCGTCAATCAATTGATCTAGTCATTGATCTTGTATCAAAATGGGGCATTATGTTATTTTTCTCATTCGGTCCTATCTCTTGTCTTATATCAGGATGTGTCCTTCCTAAGATTAGACTATCTTTGGTCAATCTAGTCATTCACCTTAAGTAGGATGTGTCTTTCTTGCAGTTAGGTGCTTTATCAACAATGGTCACTTGGTCAACTTTATTAGATGTGTTCCTTTCCTTAAACAGGACATGTCTTTCCTAAAATTAGGTATTGTCACATTGTTTGATCATATCAATCAATCGTTGTCAAACAATCAGTCAATCTTGTCATCTTGGTCAATCAATCTTGCCTTAATCAGGATGTGTCCTTCCTGAAATCAAGCGTAATCATCAACCTTGTCAACATTATCAATCAAAATTTGTCAAACAATCAATCTTTGTCAAACAATCAATCAATCTTGTCATGTCAGTCAATCAATCTTGCCTTAATCAGGATGTGTCCTTGAAACCAAGTGTAATCCTTATCAATCAATCCTTGTCAATCGATCAATCAAATCAATTTTCCAACCTTTATCAACTTATCAATCAATCCTTGTCAACTTATCAATCAAATTTGGTCATCTTGGTCAACCTAATCAATCATATTAAACATTCTTATCATTGGAAAACACTATCTATATTGGAAAACACTTTGTTGGTTTGAGTTTGTCTTATCCTTTTGATTGGTTCTTGGTCATGTTACTAGTTACCTTGAGGATGTCCTATAAAAAGGGATTTAGAGGGACGATGATGGATCATGACCTCTTTTCTTTTCTTGTTGTCTGTGGTTTGTCTCGGCAAAAAGACTGGGATAATTGGGTCCTTAGTATGATTCGGGGCATTCCTTTTCTTTTGACTGCTTGTCTCTCACAAATGGTCACCTTGCACACCTTGGTCTATGTCATACCATGGTGTTTTTGTTCCATTTGTGACATTTTTGATTCCCTATGATGATAAATATAAAAGCATGAAATTTGGTCCCTTGTCATTTCCCGTCTAACTTTCTATCTCCATCTTCCTTTCCTTTTTTATGCTAACTTGCATCTCTTCCACGCTAACATTTCTTCTGTCTGCATCCTGACACAGTCATGTGGCACAAAAAACATCTTGCATCCATCTTCATGTTAGACAACATCATAAAAGGAATTTTCATCATAAGCTTCATTACCATATTAAGTCACCTGCATACATTTGCATAAGAAAATACAAAAATAGAGATCATCCATATAGAATTAACATTTTCTCATCATATTAGCATCATCATATTAGTATTTTATTATATGTTGCATCATAGTTCATTCATCACATTGCATTTCACATCACATTGCATTCCATACACATTACATCACATTAATAATTTAATATATTACATATCATATTGCACATCACATTTTGCATTTAACATTCTCAAATCATTACGTTTTACATAATCATATAAACATCCCATCGCATCAACATTCAATACATTGCATTGCATTTATCAAATTAAGTTATTTCCATTTACATTCATCATTCATACATATCATAATAATATAAACATCCATAATCATAAATGCATTACATCATCATATCACGTCACATTTATCAAATTAGGTAATTTCTACTACATTTATCATCCATACATATCATAAGGGGCATAAACATTCATAACATAGTCACAAAAGCATAATCACAAAGCATATCAAACCATCACATAACCATATAGAATGCATCATTTAACATCATAATCACAACATGAACATCCATAGCATGTCATCATCATAAAACATAAAAGAATAATCATATAACAATGCATATCATCAACCGACACCAAAACCATATCATTTATATATATCACTCAAAAAAATAAGTGTCATAGGTACAATGTTAAGATGTATCTAATAAAAATGGAGCTCGCAGGCTTGATAATAAAAAATGTAAGTGTCCATACAACATGATAAATAAAAAGGGGCCCTAGCCTAAACTACCCTGATCCCCTATCCCTAGGACATCCATGTCCTCCTTGCATGGTGACTCTGTGGACATGTGCTCTATGGACGAAGGCCTATCATATGGTGTGGCCCATCTCGCATCTGAAGTCTCACCCTCAGACCTACTTTGTGTGCACTTGTTATGTCTCCTATTGCATGATCTGCCCCATGAGCCGCTATCAATATCTGAAAAGGAGAGCTCCCTCCTCTTTGGAGGTACCACTCTCTCATACAAATCTCTATAATACTAACTGGCCCTGATTGCTCTATTGTACTCCCATGTGACCTCCACAATAGATCCATTACATGTAGCCATAAATTCAATCATCTGTTGGTCTGTCTATTGTTGTCTAATCACAACAAGGTCTCTCTCCACTTGGAAGGCATCCCTCTTGACCTTAACGTTGAATCCCTCTCTACAGTAACAGTCCTCATCTCTGCCTCTAGGGCCTCTACCCAATCCTGTAGCATGGCTATCCTTTGATCCATGGATCCATCATCCCCTTTGGCCCCACCTCCTCTGGAATCCCATCCATACCCATGATGATCCTCTATCAGAGGACTCTCTCAGCCTCATACATCTCTGCCTCCTCCTCAACACGCTCCTCCTGTCCCCCCTTTCCTACTGCCTCAACCTCCATAGTCTTTGCCTCTGGCTGTGCTACCTCTGGTGCAGGCATCTCTACATGTTGCTCCCCATCCTACACTACCATCTCTGTTGCTACACTCACCTTTGACTGATCCTCCTCCTTGTGGATCGATGGTAGTTGTCCCATCGCCCGTCACCCTCTTTCCCTCCTCCCCCTCTGTCAGTCCCCTCCTCATCCTCCCCATCCATATCCTCCATCATCCCCCTATCCTCCTCCATCCCCCTTTCCACTGTCTCCTCTCCCTCCACCCCTCTGACCTTTGTCCCCTCACCGACCTCTTGAATCCCTACCTCGACGCTCTACCGATGTTGGCTATAGTGGATTTGTCAAAGGTACTAGTCTATGTATCAACCACCAAGAATAATACTCCGGTGTTGTACCTACATCAGCATCCCCTCCTCTCCACTCCCAATATAATGCTTGCAAGGCATCTATATCCTGCTTTGTTGTGGTCACTACAATCTGAGGTCCCCAGGGATGCACCTCTCGCGAGGATAGCACAAACTCTATCGTACCAGTTGGAACACCCTGTCTCTCCCCAAACTATCTCCGAACCCTCTTTGGGAGATACATCTCAATGATATGTTGGGTCTGCATTGTATGCCTAATGAGATATCTAGGCTCTCGACACCATGGCATATGATCATCCTCATCAATTCATAAATCACAAGTCTTGTATAGCCTCCAAATGCAATTGAACAATGTATCTAAACCATGCCTCTAGTAACCAACATCCCCCACATGTGTCTGTGTGAGGGCCCCTTGGTACATATAAATGTATGGACCACTTGTTTCCAATTATTGAACCACCAGAGGTCAGAACATTGCTATGTGCTCCTAGGCCCAGATTATCAGCAAGGTCACACTATAGCTTAGAATCTATCCTCCCTTGTAAGAAATATCATGTAACTGAAAGTAGAGCATGGCCAAAAAACATGGCCCCCCACACATACACTTTCCCAAAGTGAACCATCAATCCAAGAATCTCCCCCCAGCCTACCAAGAAACCATGCCCCCTGTAGTTGGGAATCATCACTCATGTTATCAATGTGCATAACACAGTCATATCGGTCATATCACTTGGCAAGGGTCTCCCATCTGATCTCATACTCTTGTATCCTGAGCTCTACATCACCATCACAATCATAGTACTCGTACAGTGCCTGCAGTTCTCAAGTGAGGTCATAATGTACCCACACGCCGCAAATCAGAAGTCATAATATCCTATACACATCCTCTAGGGTGACTATCACCTCCCCTATTGGCAAGTGGAAGCTACTCATCTTAGAGTGCCATCACTCCGTCAATGCTATCAACATCCCTATGTTTTCCCTAATCACAAGCATACAGGTGACATAGAACAAACCCAAGTATAGCAATGCCTGTCTCTCCTCACCGCCCAACTGGTCCTATAGTCATAAAACATCTGGTCTTGACTCTCGCATATAAATAGGAGGTAGACACTCCTAAAATCATCAAGAAAACCATCATGTCAATCCAAGACCCTCCGTTGACCTATTGAACCTAAATTGAATGAGTCAAAATTTCCTAATCTAGGGAAAAAATTTAACCATGCAATTGCATCGTAGTTTTTTCAAATGCGTCACACACATTATCCATCAACTTGCAACTGCGATTGCGTTGCTCTCCTCACACATGCATCATTATGTACATCACATGCATGGTAGCCTGACACTTGCGGCATTCCCGACCACATATGCGACTCAAAAATTCAGTTGTGTTGCACAATTTTGTGCATCGTGACATGAACGCCCCTGCCCTAACCCTAATGCAATTGTGTCATGACAAGATGATTGTGGCAATCCGCTTATCATCTGCATCAAACATGCACACAATTGCATTGCAAAATTCTATGATGCAGTTTCCTACTAATTTTTTTCCCTACCTAAATGCACAGAAAACAAAAAAAAAGTCAGGCTAGTAGTACATATTGGGGCGGGCACTCCCTCAAGTCAGTGGTATCTTTGGATGTGGTACTCATGGTGGGCGGCCTCTGGAATAGGTGACATCTTCGCTAGAAAATCACTCAGAGCTCTAGGAATTTCTAAATTGGGAATGCACAAAATGACCTTTAAACTCACTAAAATTTCTATTTATAGGTTCAAAATTAGGGTTTTGAATTTCCTTGTCTATTGGATGCACCTTGTGATGACTTTGAACCCGAATTTGACCCCTGTAATGACTTCAAAAATCATTTTCGTCTGCACTGTCAAATTCTTGGCCATCCATGTGTCTTATCAGGACAATTTCCCATTTTTTTTGAAAATTTGTAAAACTTTCCCAAGGGGGCATGCATGTACCCTAACTTGACTAGGGCATCCTTTGACTGAATTTCTTTGACACAACTTGATGAGTTGTGTTATGTCAAAGAGGCAAAAAATATAGACACTGAAAAATGTCCTAAGTCTGCTGGCGCCATTTTTCTTGGTCGTCATCCTCCAATAATTAAATAATTTCAATTATTTGATTATTCTTGATCTCATTCCTCTAATAATTAACTAATTTTTAATTATTTAATTAATTCACTTTCTAATCTCTATTCTATCTTGATCAATTAAGTAAATTAATTGCGTCGCTAATATCCCCCTTTCTCTGATAATTAAATGAATTAATATTTATTTAATTATTTTCTTGTCATCTTTCGTCTATGGTTAAATAATTGTTAATTATTTAACTATTCACTCCCTCTTTTAATTCTTCCATTTATTAAATAATTGATCAAATTATTTAATCATCCTCCATGTGTCTCTTGTATTAAATAATTAAATCAATTTAATTATTCCATGCATCTTTTCACATTTCCTCTCATTGAATTAAAACAATTATGAAAGTTATTTTAATTGAATTTTCACTTGTCCATTTCCTCTTTTTGTCAAATAAATAATTTGAATGAATTATTTATTCTCCACTTGGTCAAATATTTTTTTCTCATGAGTTAATTATTTGTCAATTTTTAATTCATTCCATTTCCTTCCACTTGCTCATTAATCTATGTCATAGCCATTGGCGTCATAACCATCAATAGCCCACCTTTTTTTGGTTCATCAATCCTTCACCGCTGATCTTAGCATCTTTCTAGAAGATTAATCTTGACTATCCATTTGAATGGATGTCTATAAAAGCAACCTTCCTCCTTCATTTTTGCCTTAACAACCATTATCTCCAACTTTCTTGCTTACTATTTGTAGGTATTTGCACAACCTCAACAACAAATCTGAGGGAAATATTGGAAAAAGAAGAAATAGGAGAGACAAGAGAAGTGAATCAACTGCAATATGGGGAGTGTTTTCATTTAAATGCTTGCATTTTATTCCTCTTTTTTTTTTGTATTCTGTTGTTTTAGATGAGGTTTTTAGCTTAGAAGTGTTGTGGTTGTCACTTTATCTAGGCTAGAATGCTTTCCCTCATCTTACAACCCTGATAATATTGAAGAGGAGGAAAATGAACCCAAATTGGGCTACTCTTCTAAAAATTATGCTAATATAAATAAATCAAGTAAATCAATATGATTAAAATAAAAGAGTTTAGTTGAATACATAAAAAGTAAATTTCAATTGAAATGAGAGAGTTTTGCTACTTATTTCTTTTAACGGATGATGCATGTATTGGCTACACAATCAATTTATAGTCATGTAATTTTTTAATTGAATTTCACCTAGAATTGTTAAATCTTATCAAATGTATGTCCTTGAATTCTAAAAATCAAATGGACATAACTATTCATGCAATTTTGTATACTAGTTCAAACTATGATCATGTTCTTTTTCTATGATTTTATTTATGTTACTTGAACACTTTGAATTTCTCCCTTTTTTATCCTCAACCTATGTTGATTTCCAAGGTAGTATTTATGAACATCTCTAAGGGACCTACTATGTCAAGATGTATAAGTATATACTAACTTCTCCATTATTCCTTGGTTGAATCCCTTAATTATTTTTCACAATGTATAATGGTAGATAACAAGGATGGAAAAATAGAGTTGTTGGATGAAGAAGTGTCCCTAATCTAATGATTTTTATTAAATTTTTACTTCTCTAATTGGTATTTGAATAATATATGTGATGTTATGGATGGGCTCTAATGATACCTTAGGTCTTGTCTTAAAATAAGCAAGCTCAAGTGCTCAATTACAAAATTTCATTGTCAAGTTGACTAATAATAACCATACTCTAAATGGTTTCATGATATTCCCTTTGTAAGAGTTGAAGAATAGCTCTATACCCAAGACTACTTGCAAAAATAATGAATTCCTTCTACAAGAGGGTGTGCAAGAAAATGATCTTGCTTGATATTAAGACCTATCAAACTAATGATGAGGTATGAAGAATATTACTAAGTGTACAATGGCCTTGCTTATATAGGAAATGTGAGGAATAGGATTGAAAATGATTGTGACATGTGTCTTAATCCTATGACATGTGACAACTAACAACCTAACAACCTAGGAATCAAGCGTTATAAGCTAGAAAGATGAGTTCTAGAAAAGCCAACTAAGACTTCTAGAAAGAATCTTATATCCTAAGTAAACTTAACATGTGAATAAGTCCCCCTAAGTCCCTGGTAAGATAAATTACTAGGTACATGACATATATTCACACCAACACCCCCTCTTAAGTGTAACTTAGGGAGAATATTATTATGCAAATGATGCGAAAGAGATGCAAAGATGGGTCCCAACTACAAGGCCATTTTAGGTACCCATGTACAAATGCAAATGCAATCTCTCATAAATGGAGAAAAGGAGGAAACCCAATGGGACAAAAATCCTCCCTAAAAGAGGGAAAAGAAAATAGCCAAGTGATGAAAGATGGAGGAATCCATGATAGCCCCCACGTAAACCATAGCCCCCCCCCCCCCACAATTTATAATCACCTACAAAATTGGTAAGTTCTTGAAGACAAAACACGATCTAATGTCAAAAAACTTGTCTCACTTTTGAAAGAAACAAAACCAATACAAATGTAGGAATTCTTCCCATTCCAAATAGGAATTGAAAGAAAGAAGCATAAATATGTATGTTGATGTCTTTGAATTCTACTCATGTGTCTCCTTATCCATTGAAGATGAAGGTGCCACAATCAAATCAGGTACATACTCAATCAAAGAAGAAGGCGACCAACTAAAACTATGTAGAAATAGATGTTGAACAAGATCCAAATACAAAGATGGTTTGATAATAGATAACTCCTACTAAAACAATAGGTACATTATTTGGTGTTCCTATTTAAATTTTAATTGACATGGGAGAAAATGAAAGTTTTATTTCCCCAAGAGTTTTAAATAAATTTCATAGAAAAGTTGGTTATATGGAGCAACCCTGGTTAGTAGAATATGCTAAACAGACAAAAGATCAAGTATAATAGTGTCCATTTGAAGCCATATTTGATCTTCCAAGTTTTTCAATTGAGGTGAACTTGTATGTAGTACCATTAGGTTCCTATAATTTTGTCTTAGGAATAAATGGGTTGTGGAGGCATAGGGCTAAGGTAGATTGCTATGTAAAAATAGTAGAGTGTCTAGATGACCTAAGGAACAATTTTTTTTCCTCCAAGGTATTCCAAGAGAGGTCAAGTTAAGGCAGATATTTGTTGTGCAATTAAAGAGGGCCAAGCAAAAAGGGTGTCAACTCTTCATGGTCAAAATGGAGAAGTTAGAGGAACTCAAGGAGTTTATATTTCAGGATGACTTAATGTATTGTGAGTCTCAAGAAATCCAAGTAATTGAAGAAGAAGATATTAAGGGTCAAAGAAAATTTGATATGGAGAGCTACCCTTTTCTTTGAGACTTTTAGGATTTTTTTCCAAATGAACTTCTTGGACTACCTCCAAAAAGGGATTTTGATTTCTCCATTGATATAATTCTAGGTTCAAAACCAATCTTCAAATCACCTTACCATATGACCACCACAAAGTTGATAGAATTAAAGGCTCAAATATAGGAATTATTGGCTAAAGGATTAATTAGACCCAATGTTTCACCTTGGGGAGTGTTGGTGATCTTTGTCAAAAATAAGGATGGTACTTTGCACTTATGTATAGACTATTGTATGCTTAACAAAGCAATTATAAAGAAAAAATATCCTTTACCACATATTGATTATCTTTTTGATCAAATGCATGGAGCATAAGTGTTTTGAAAGATCAATTTATTATTTGGATATCATTAGTTAAGGCTCAAGGATGAAGATATTCACGAAACAACATTCAAAACAAGACATGAGCACTATGAGTTCACGGTATTATCTTTTGGACTAACGAATGCCCCTGTAACATTCATGAATTTGATGAATAGTGTAGACATTGAAAATATACTGATTAACATCATGCATCTGATTCTAACTTATTAACATCGTTTCTTCCTAAATCATCCCTCGGTCTAACTGTTTAATCAAATTCCCCTATCTGATTAAATTCATCAATATTCATCTCTTAATTAAATAAATCATTTTGTCTAATTAAGTCACTTTCTCTTGTTAATTAAATCAATCCATCTGATCTAATTATCCTTATTTAATTAAATAATCAGTTTATTTGATTAAATCTCTGAAGTCTCCGTCCATTAAATTAAATAAATTAAAACCTTATTTGATTTAATCTAACACTTATCCCCTTTAATTAAATAAATCAAAATATTTATTTAATTAGCCTCTTATCATATTCCTCTTATTTGATTTAAATAAATCCATAAATTTGAGTCAAATAAGTCACATCATCTAATCTCCTGTTAAATTAATTAACCCTTGATTAATTTAACCTCATCTCATGTCACATCCTCCAGATAATGCAAGTTGCACATGAAAATAGATTTAATTCATTTATTAAATCCCTATTTTCCCTCACATGGCATCTTTTGGAATATTCTCTTAATTTGAATTCAAAAATTCCAAGTCAACATGTACATCCAACAAGGCATTATTTAAGATCTCTTACATGTCCTTTGCCTTGAGCCAAGTGGCATTTATTGCATTTTACCTTCCCTCTTACATGCCATTTCAACAAATTTGAATTTCAAATATTGGCATTTATTGGCACAAACCCCAAATCTTGCACAACCATCATCCATTCATAGCTTGACAAGTGGAACCATATCCTTGGATGAAAGTTAGTCCCACATTGCTCAAATTTGGGCTTTCATCCATCTTGAAATCCTATAAATGAAGAGCTCCTCTCCTCATTTTATCATCCACAATTTGAGTAAAATTACCATGCTCAAATATCTATCAAGTTTCACATCTTTGAATTCTTAGCTAGGTTATTTTGCAGATTTGGCTTGGAGTCTTCATCATTCATCATCAAAAGTGGATCAAAGTTCATCATCAAGTCTACCTATCGAAGCTTGCAATCATAGGAATTGGGAAAGAGCCAAATTTCCACATCAAATTGGCACCAATTCCCCCATGGGATTAAGATTTTGCTTGCTTAATTAGGATTCAATCTTGTTTTTGTTATTTCATTGTGTTCTTCATCATTTTCTTCCTAATTTGAGCTATGTTAATGAATCTCATGGGGAATCCATGTTTAGGATTGCATTTCCTTGTTTAACTTGTTTAATCATGTTGTTTTGCAGGTACCTAGATTGAGGGTTCACATTTTGGCGCTAGAAGGAGGGCTGCATTCCATTAATTCCAACTTTTTTGTGAAAATTCCACGTTTTTATTGACACACAGGAAATTCCAACGCAGGCTCGTCAGCATTGCTGTTTTCCTGCCGCGAGCTCGTCAGCGTCGTAGTTTTAGCATCGCAAGCTCGTCAACGTCGCTGTTTTAGTGCCACTGAGCTCATCCTACCAAAAAAAATCAAATTCTAAGTCATGCCACTAGACTCACCAATCTCCCCCAATTTCAAAATTTTTAAAAACTCTGACACTTTCAGGAACCGCACCGCTGGATGAAAAGAGCGATGCAATCGTGCTCTCTGCCCCGACACAGAGCGCCATTGATTGGTAAGCGGCACTGTAAGAGTGCCGCTGGAAGGAAAAAATAGCGATGCCTTCATGAATTGCGACGCTGGAAAACAGAAAAAGGGAAAATTTTGTTTTTTAGCATGTGCTTTGATTCATGACTTATTTATCTACTGTTTTCTAGTTTTCTAACTTCTGTATTTTTTCCAGAATTTGATTATTTCCTATTTTGTAGGTTGGAAGCCAAGAGCAAAGGAAGGAGAAGCATGGAGATGATAGGGGGTCTAATCAAAGTGTTTTTTTAACACTTAAGTGTTTGTTTAACACTTCTTCAAGAATTTGTCATCCTTTTCTTTCTTTAGAACACTGGCTTTCATTTGGGTTTAAAAAGGATCCTTCTTGTTTATTTCTTGCAAAAGGATTAAAAAGAACCTTAGGATCAACAACTTACTAGATTTTGTTTTTGGATTAACAATTGAACAAGGCAATTTCTCACACTTCATTTGGTGCTTTAAAATGTACTCACATTTTGCTTTGAGGGTTTAAAAAGAACAAGTGTAGTTGTGTTTTCGTGAGGGCTTACTTAGACTAAAGCCATTGGAAAAGGACATATGCGCTTCTCTCGTGCTTTATAGTGATCTTGAGAATCAAAAGGTCTTTTCCATGACTTTGGGTTAAGATAAAGCAATCACCTCCACACTTAGATTTGGGCTTAAAATTGAACAAACTATTATGCGAGTGTGAGTGGGGGCATTTTCATGTACATTCTCTCTTTGTTGCTATCAAAGATTGATCGAGTTATGGATTTTGTTCTTCATTCGCTTTTGTGTATCTTAGAGGGCCTGCCTTGTGGGAAAAAGTAATCACCTAAGGGAATGACTCAACTGGTAACACTCTGAACCCGAGGGTATTTCCAGCCGGGATATAAATGAGGATATTGGAAGAAATGCCAATATCACGCGGTTGACTCCGACAAGATGGATCCAAAAGGGTACTCTTGCCACGTTGGGTCAACTCCTACGAACGGAAAGTCCTTACTAAAACCCATGTGCTAGAATTTTCCAAAATCCTTTATCTATTTTTTGGTGCAAGAACGGTCATTCTGAAGCCACCCCACACTTTTACGGTCTTCTAGTAGAAATGGAAAGCATGCCATGGGAGTTTCATGGGTGTTGATGCTTGGCTACCTCATATAAGTGAGTGTCGTGGAGGGGAGCTAGTGGGGTCAAGCATCTAACCATTCGCTAGAGATAGGCGTAGCTAGACTTGTCCAAGTGGGAATCCAACAAATATTGTCTTTCATACCCATAAGATTGTACATGTTTTTGGGCTACAAAACACATTTTTTGCTCGAAAACGTCATGGAAACAAACACTTAACATCATCCAAATTTCAAACCCTTTTGAGGACAAATACAATTGACTCAATCCATATGTTATTGCTTTCCCTTGGGATTCACATCCTTAGAGGTTTCTAAGCATTGGATTATATCTCAATTTGTCTCCTTGAGTGAACAATAGGAAAACCCCTTGCCTTAAGTTCATTAAATTTCCACATAACATACCTTGTGGGATTTGAACAAATTAAGACATTGGACATCTTAGTTTGAAAACCTAATTGAAGAAAGTGTTTTTGGTAAAATAAAGACATTAAGCAAAGCTAAGCAAAATGAACTTTCATGTGTGATTGGAGACTCCAAATTCAAAAGCACAAATCATAGATTGGAAATCCAAAATTGAATCATTTCTTGGTTACAAAGGTCTTAGGAAGCATATGCATGCTCTTCAATACCTAGGTCTTGGAAAACAAAGCATAAATTTTTTTGGGTTCATCTTGGGATCAAAACATTATCAAAACCTTTTTCATCCATCCATCTCATCATCCTCTTTTGGGAAAATCTTGAAACTAGGCTTTATGGAAAAATCCAAAGCATCATCAAAATCATTGAGACAAAGTCCTTGAGAACATTTATCAAAACACCTTTGGCTAGGTATGTGTAGATGCATCCTTTTGCATATACTTAGTCAAAGTTATCAAAATCATCTTGTCTAGCTTAGTGTATGTATATGAATCCTTCTCCATATGCTTAAGTGAAACAATCATCTTGTTTGAATAGGTGTGGGTAGATGCATCCTTCTCCTCACATATTTAAATTATCATCCTTTGGACAAAGCTATCCCTTAGATCATTATCAAACATCTTAGGGTCTTTTTGTTCAAAATCAAAATCAAAATCAAAGTCAAGGACCAAATCTCAAAATCAAAAAGCAAAATCCAAATTCCTAAAAGCCTAGTGTCTCATTCAAGATTCATCGAAAGACAAGAACATCCATATCATCCATCCTTAACATCATCATCATATCATCCCCTTGATCCTCAAGACGCATCCTAAAACTTCACACTTTGGGACATAAAATAAAGATCAAACCAAAGAATCAAGAGATTCATCTATTCTTGATCCTTGTTTTATGGTCCAAACAAGATCTCAACACAAGAAGAGTATGGAAGCCAACAAAGAAACACCCGCTTCAAGTGACCTTAGTCAAACCAACGCAGAAATGAATCTGGAAAAATCAAGCAACCCATTGACCCTCTCATCATCACAACATCCCCAAGAAGAAAATAAAGGAGAGGACCTCACTTTCAGAATGTCTCACGAGGAAATGACAGAAATGCTTCAAAATCCAGATAACCATCAAATCATCAACGTCATGATGAGACTTAACCCTTCGTTATACATGCTTGAATTAGCGAAACAAGGGGCTAAGTTGCCATCAGATTTCAATGTAAGTACTATCATGGACACATCATTTCCCCCAATTTCATCCACCATCCCCATCTCATCTACACTTCGATCTCAAAATGTCACACAAAACATTCCACAAATCACAACATCATTTGCTCCAACCCAACCAAATGTCAACAAGGGAAACACATTCCTCAATGCTCTTCAATCACATCCCCTTGTTAATAATCAAAGTTTGGACGCAACTACTACCTTGGAACAAAGCATACCTGAAAACCCATTGCACAAAAATGTTCCTCTCACATTCCATCATGATCCATCATCATCATCAATTTTTCACGCAACACCACAAACACCTCTTCTCACAAACTCATAAGAAGAGGGAGATATGTTTGGACAAGGAGGCATATTCGACACCACAAAATTTTCACAACAACTCACATTTCCACCTCTTCCACCATTTCCATTATCATCCGCACCATTCCTTGGTTTAGGGCTTCCTTCCCTACCAAGTATCAATCAAACCTACATCCCAACCATCAATCAAAGCATTGCACCAAACACTCAAAATTTATCGTTGATATCGCAACAAACGATAAACACACAAGCAATGGCTACATCATCAAACAGACCCTTAACATCACAAAACATGGTCTCACAAGGACCAATCACATCAATACCATTATCCAACACGCAAAATATCAACACAACATCATCATCTACCACCATTCCAAATTCACCACCACCTCCACCACCTCCAAATTTCACCACATCAAACCAATTCGACGCAGCATTACAAGCTGCTTTCCAAAGAGGATACCAATAAGTCTAGAAACAAAAATCTGTGCAACAAGCTGCCAAAGCTGCACAAGCCGCAATACAAGCGCAACAAGTGCAACAAGCTCAAGCATTATTGCAACAGCAACAACAACAAGCCGCCCAAGCTGCACAAGCATTACAAACACAAAGAGTCGCACAAGCACAACTCTTATTACAACAACAAGCTGCACAAGCACAAGCTCAAGCGCAAGCACAAAAACAATATCAAGCACAACAAGCACAAGCACAAGCACAAATCCTTGCACAAGCAGCGCAACTGCAGGCATACCAACAAGCATTCAAACAATACCAAGAGCAACAAGAAGCAGTAGAATTGGCAGCCCAACAACAAGCGTTGTGGGAATAGCAGCAAGCACAACAACAAGCGTTGTTGGAGCAGCAACAAGTGCAATAACAAGCTCAAAAGCTAGCGCAACAACAACAGGATCAACAACAGGCATTGTTCATACAAAAGTAAGTAGAAGCCTACTTCACTCGACAGAACATGCAGATACCATCAAACAACGCACCGACCAACCCATCCATCCAACCAACAATTCAAACACCTCAAAACATATTCATCCCACCCCCTGATCCCCAGAATGATGTGATGACACAACTCAAGTTTCTCTCGCAACAAGTGTTTGACCTTCAATCGGGGCGAACAACCAAAACGCAAAGTAACTAGTGTCCCTATCCATTTGATAGGAGCCTAGACATGAAACCATTCCCTAAGGGATTTGAAATCCCAAAATTTGACAAGTATCAAGGGATGGGAAACCCTGAAGATCACATCAGGGAATTCCAGGTTCATTGTATGGAGGTCGCATATGACGATACTTATCTGATGCGGCTATTCCCTAGGAGCTTAGTAGGAAATGCTATAGAATGGTTCTCTCGCTTACCTTCAGGCATTAGGACATTCGAAGAAATTAGAGATGCATTCATTAAGAATTATGCATGTAACATTGCAATGGATGTTAGTCTCGAAGAACTATACGCTCTGAAACAAGGAAAGAATGAATCTTTCGATTCATTCCTTCAATGATGGCGATCCAAGGCCAATTGGAGAAAATGGACCATGCCAGAAGAACAAGTGTGCACCATCATAGCCAACCTTGAAAGTTTCCTGTCATTTCATCTCAAGGTTCATGGAATCACTACATATGAACAATTGATCTCCAAGGTGCTTAGCATCAAAAGAGCCCTTGTGACCCAACCTGCCGAATCAACGTCATATCATGAGCCACAAAATAATCTCCCACCATCAAACTACAAAGATAAACCCCGTACATGGGAAAGAAACAAGAACATCACTAATGATGGCGTCGTTGATGCCAAGGTGGTCATTAGTGGTCCACGCCAAAATACACCAAAACACTCATCACACAACATACCAACCCAATAATCCCACCATCAATAACCTCACTGACCAAAGAGGACCACCTCAACGCAAAACATACCCCAAACAAAAATACACTACTTTGGGGGAACCACTTGAGGACATCATGAAAAAGCTAATCGACGAAAAACTCATCCAAGCTCCTACATTTGAGAATTATCAAGAACCTGATGTCAAACCTCCTTGGTACAACGAGAATCAACTTTGCGAATTTCAAAAAATAAAAGGCCACACCACAAACAATTGTATGAGACTCAAGAACATCATCCAAGATCTCATCGACAAAAGAATCATAAATGTGGAAACACCTACTGGGAATCGGGATCTTAAAATCTACACGAATCCGATGCCGAATCATGGCAACAAAGGGAATAACAAGGATAAAAGAAAAGGAAGTGTAAATCATGTATACGAAACAGTCGTTGCATCCCTAAATGAAGACTGCATGGTCATCACTATCAAGGGCGCCCATGTCGAAGATTGTGGAGTCACCACAAGAGGCGGCAAAGTCACCATTGCAGGATCATCCCAACCAAATAGAGTCCCTACATCAAGAGTCATTTTGTATAGCTACAATGTTGTAGACCAACTCAAAAGAATGCCAACACACATCTCCATCATGGATTTGTTAAAAATCTCATCAGCACATAAAAAGATCCTTGAGGAAGCATTAGCCTCATCCATTGTCCCCGCAGATCTCGATGCGGAGCAAATCCAAGCTATGGTCACAAATATCATAACACCTAATCTCCTTACATTTTCTGACGAAGATTTCCCCGCCCAACCATCTCACAACTGTGCACTTCACTTGGAAGCCATTGTAAACAAAAGCAAAATAAAAAGGGTCTTGGTGGATGGAGGTGCAAGTTTGAATATTTGTTCTCTTAGCCTCATCAAATAGTTGAAAATAGTAGAAAACTCCATCGACAAAGGCAAAGGCATAACAATCAGAGCATATGATGACCAAGAAAGAGTGTCTCAAGGCACAATTAAGCTCCCTATCCAAGTAGGGCCAACACTCATGGAAACCACATGTCAGGTCTTGAACCTCGAATTGCCATACAATATCCTCCTAGGATGCTCATGGATCCATGCAATGAAAGCTGTAGCATCAACCTTCCACCAATGTGTGAAATTTACACATAATGGACAAGAGGTTACCATTCATGGAGATCACGAACTGTTTTCATATTGCAAAAATCTTGAAGCCAAGTACTACAAAATCCCACAAGTACCAAAGAATGATGAGGGCCCATCCACACCATATATCGACCCCACCACTCTCGCGTCCAATTCTACGATAGAGACACTCGCCATCCCCGCCATCCCCACCATCTCTGACATCAAGCTCATCATCCAGGAGGATGGTTGTGGAAGTTATAGGCTCCCTAACAATGCTTTTGTAATAGGAGAGTTACGACAATCTCCTAGATCACGAGGACGCCCACAAGAAAATCAAGATTCCACATCACAAACATGTCCTGAGGATTATCCCGAATTCACAAGATGGGGAGACCTTGGTCATGAGGTCATTGAAGTAGATCCATCTCACATGTTGTATCAAGATGAAAGACCGGCAACTAATTTACTAATGGACGAAAGAAGCAAGGGCCTACACATGATGCTTGCAATGGGCTATGACCAAAATCAAAGACTGAGACAAAATGACAATGGGATCATAATACCTATCATGCCAGAGATGCGACCCATAACAAATCTTGGTCTTGGATGTGCCACTCCGAGAATAACCATACGTGGCCAAAGTCCTCCGGTTAGAGCTGCTAATGTTTCTCCTCAGCCAGTACTAGTACAAGTACACTCACCAATAGTCACAGGTAGGGACACACATAATTTTATAACTGAGCCCTATATTAGTAGCGATGACGAAGGTACCTTACCTAATCTACCTAGGCTATTCAAAGATACCACCCTATGTATGATTAGTACCATATCCTTTGAACTAGATAGTCAAAATCATGAGATTTGTTTAGTCTACCCCCAACTGATCGACTATGACCAATGAGGACCATCGGTTCTCGATACATTTGAAAATGATGAAGTGCTCTAAGAATTCATGGGATTGAGAGATAACATTCCAGATGGAGATCACAAGGCAGGCTTTATAATAGAGTTGGACACACACGCCTATTATGGGGAAACGATTGAATCCTTCAGTCACAAAAGTGAGAAACTAAGAATCATATCCAAGTCCTTGAGTGAAAACCACACTATGGCACTCTCAGACAAGAAAATAGTAAAAAGAAAGGACGTATCCAACAGTGAAAATGGTGCAGGAGCACCTGAGTTGGAGCACTTGGCAAGGTTTAAGTTTTGAAGTTTTTGGTTAATGTTTAATTTTGTTGTGTAAGGTCATGTAGACCATTAGTGGTGACTTAGGGATGGTTTTTCTTAGTTGGAAGGAGGTTAACAAGAGTTATGTATTTTTTACTTTTCATTTTGGCTAAATTGTAAAAATTGCCTAAGTGCTTGAAAACACATTGGGTTTTACAAAATTACATTTTAGGTCATCTAAGCCTCGACCCAAGAAGCAAAACTGACTGGGAGGCATATTTAGAGGTAGCCTCGACCTTTGTGCAAGGTGAGAAAAAATTTGTACTGACTATGTTTTGAGAAATTGCAGAAAACAACGTTGGAAAGGCAGTTTTCCTATATTTTTGTGTTGAAACTGATCTTTAATGGTGTGATTATGTTATTTTGTTGTATGTGGCACATAGTGTGAGGAATATACAATCTTGGAAACCTTTCTTTTTTATTTTGTAGTGTGTTTTTATCTTACATTTGTAAATACTTTAAATTTCTATGTTTTCTGGTCTGAATCAAGCAACTTGGAAAGATGGAGGCTTAGAGCACCTTCCCACCATACAATTTGTATAGAATTTTGGGAAATGTGCCCTACCTCCACACTTGTAAATATGGTAGGAGTTATTTTTTTTGTGGTTGCAGGAGTCAAGAGAAAGGCCTTACCCTAGGCGAGATAGTGAGAACCCGACTAGGAAAGGCTAGAGGACAGTAAGAATAATTTACAGGGAAGTGAAGTTTTTCAAGAAATTCTTTTTTGAGGATTTAGGGGAGTGTCTTGGCTCTACATGGTGACAAGGAAGAGCCTTTAACAATCCATTTGAATGAAGAACTTTTCACCAGTCTTGAATCAGCCTGAGAAAGCTAAGGAAACCCTAGTTTCTTGACCTTTTTGATGTCTGGACAGTATAGAGCCTGAGCAGTCTTGAAACCATAGGAATCTTGGAGGTGAGGGCAAGTGAATCACCATTCCTAAGCCAAGAACCTTGATCCTTGGTGGGTTTAGAAGGAGGAAGCATAAAACCCATGTTTCAAAGACCTAATTGGGGAAGGCTACTAGCCTTTTTTTAAGCCCTAGGAATGAACCTTGAGGAAGTGATGGAGAGTTGGAGGATTGTGGTTGCACAAGGACCTTAAACTAGTCATTTTGAAGTTCTTGAAACACTTTTAAATCCCTACAAGAACCTTGAAGAAGTTTGAGGTTATTAGGCCTTTAGGGCAGATTAAGGGCCTAAGAAGAGAACATGGTGAAGCACCAAGATTTGCTTGGAAAAAGGACAACAAGTGGATAGAAGAGGGATTGGTCAGTCAACCAGGGGTTCCTAGGCAGAGGCAGGGACCTATAGGTTAGCTTGGTTGAGTAAGGCACCAAGGGGGTCTATTGAGGAAAGGCCAAGAGCAGGAATTAGAGAGAGATTCCTCCAATCCCTTTCCCTATCAGAAATCCTCTCTGAGGCACCTGAGGATGAAGGATTCAATCTTCCCTTAAGTGCTATTCATCAAGAGAAATCAGCAGTCTTGGCTAAAAAATGCAATCCGATCAACCTAGGAACAGAGGAGACCCTGCATATCACATTTTATGCAGAATCACTATTATCAGAAGGGCAAGAACTCCTAGCCGCATTCCTAAAGGAAAGACAAATAAACTTCGCATGGAGTTATGCTGATATGCTAGGGCTAGATCCAGAGACGGTTGTCCATCATTTAGCAATATATCCAGAAGCAAATCCGGTCAAGCAAAAGCTTAGGAAAATGCATCCTCAAATCACTTTGTTAGTCAAAATGGAGCTCAAAAAGTTGTTGGATGCATGATTTATCTAACCAATCGATTATCCAGAATGGGTATCAAACTTGGTACCTGTATCAAAGCCTGACGGAGCCATCAGAATCTACACAAATTTCAGAGATTTGAACAAAGCATGTCCCAAGGATGATTTCCCACTTCCCAATATAGAGATGATAGTTGACATGACAGCAGGGCACAAGATGCTATCACTGATAGACGACTTTTTAGGATATAATCAGATCATGATAGCAAAAGAAGATCAACATAAGACTGCTTTCACTTGTCCATGGGGGACCTACTGCTGGAACATGATGCCATTTGGTCTAAAGAAATTAGGAGCAACCTATCAAAGGGCCATGACACTAATATTCCATGATATGATTCACAAAATAGTCAAAGACTACGTCGATGATATTCTAGCAAAGTCAAGAAAAAGACAATATCACATAGCAACCCTAGGTGCTATCTTTGACAACTGGAGGAATACAAAGTCAAACTAAATCCCAAGAAGTGTGTCTTTGGCATACAATCAGGTAAATTGTTAGGATACATAGTCTCCATGAGGGGTATCAAGGTGGATCCAGCGAAAGCAAAAGAAATCCTTGAGATGGAAGCACTAAAGACATTAAAACAATTGAGAGGCCTCCAAGGCCGACTTCAATCCATCCAACGGTTCATAGCACAACTGGCAGACAAGCAGAATCCATATTCTCACCTACTCCACAAGGGGTTAGCATATAAATGGGATACAAAATGCGAAGAGGCATTCAAAAAGATCAAGGAATACCTACTAACACCACCAGTGTTAATGCCACCTATCCCGAGAAAGCCATTGATCTTATATGTGTCAGCAACAACAACAACCCTTGGAGCTCTCCTAGCTCAGCATGATGAAAACGGAACGAAGAGGGCTATCTACTATATCAACAGAACAATGGTCGGTCATGAGCTAAATTACTCATTCATCGAGAAAGCTTTCCTTGCCGTAGTGTTTGCATTCCAAAAATTTAGACATTACATGTTGGCACACAAGATAAAGTTCATCGCAAAAATTGATCCCCTCGAGTATCTCCTATCAAAGGCAATGTTAACTAGAAGAATGGCAAAGTGGGTAATGATATTGTCAGAGTACGACATTGAGTATGTAGAGAGAAAATAAATCAAGGGACAAGTTATTGTAGATCAACTAGCAGAAGCACCCATTTATTTTGAGAATCCTCTTGTATCTAAATTTCTAGACGAATCCATCTTTAACCTCAACGTAGCAGACCACTGGAAACTATACTTCGATGGTTCATACACGCAACATGGATCAGGAGCTGGTGTCTTCTTCATCACCCCACAAGGGGACTACATACTGAAGTCATACAAATTAGCATTTCCTTGCACTAACAACATCACAGAATATGAGGCTTTGACTATAGGTCTCAGGATAGCAGTGCAATGAAATATCATAGCTCTCAAGGTATATGGAGACTCTTAGTTGATCATAAATCAGGTCAATAATGAATATCAGACAAAGGATGACAAGCTAACCCCATACAAGAAATTGGTGGAGACTCTAAAGGAATCATTCATTGACATAACATTCGAGCAAATTCCAAGAACCAACAACAGAGCCATTGACACCATGGCTACAATTGGGTCTCTAGTAGACATCCCTCACAACGTGCCGAAATACGAATTTCTAATCGAGCAGCTTCTCATTCCCACATTCGAGGTACTAGAATCAGAATATGTGTGTCAAATTGTTGGTCCTAGCGATCCTTTGTATCACGACATCTACACATATCTTCACATAGGAGTCATACCGGCTGACCTACCATCAAGCCTAAAACGAACCTTTATCAAAAAGGCATCCAGATTTGTCATCCTAGGTGATACCTTATACCGTAGAAGCATAGAGGGTACTTTACTGCATTGTCTAAATGCTGAGGAGGTATTAACCGCTCTAACCGAGGTTCATAATGGTATTTGTGGCTCACACTCGAGTGGAATAACCATAGCCAAGAAACTACTGAGGCTGGGGTACTATTGGCCCACAATGGAGCGAGAAGCACATGATCATGCTAAAAGGTGTTTACAATGTCAGCAGCATGGAGACCTCATCCATGCTCCAACTCAAGAGCTTCACCCGATTATCACACCATTGCCCTTTTCGCAGTGGGGACTTGATCTCATTGGGAAAATCTCACCCACCTCATCCAATGGCCACAAATTCATTATAATTGCAACTAAGTACTTCACAAAGTGGGTGGAAGCCATACCCATGACATATATCACTGGGAAGCAAATCTCAAAATTCATCTTGAACTCTCTCATCTGTCGTTACGGTGTTCCACAAGCCATTATCTTAGATAATGGGACACCATTCAAGAACCAGGAGGTTCATGACTTGTGCAAGAAATTCAAAATCCAACATCGCTTCTACACCCCATACTATCCCCAAGGCAATGGCCAAGCAGAAACCACGAACAAAACCATCCTCAAAATCCTCAAGAAAATAGTCAATGACGTAGGTCGTGACTGGCACTTGTAGCTTAATCCCGCCCTCTAGGCTTATCGAACCAGCATCCACACACCCACCTACGCCACCCCCTTCTCCTTTGTCTACGGATCAGAAGTTGTAATCCCCATCGAGATCGAGCTCCCATCCCTCAAAATATCATTACAAAATCTCATCACTAATGAGGACTATCGGGTGTCAAGATTAAACGATTTGGAGTTACTGGATGAGAGACGCATAGATGCTTTGAATCATCTGCAAGTCTATCAAAATAGACTCAAACAAAGCTACAATAAGAAGATCAGAAGCAGAACTTTCCAAGTCAGAGAATTGGTCTTAAAAGAAAATCAGAAGAATGTCCCACATCCCAGCAGCAAAGGCAAGTTCGAACCCAATTGTTTAGGGCCTTTCATCATCACAGCAAGCTATAAATCATGGGCATATCAGCTATCAACACCCGAAGGGGAACCTCTGTAGGAGCCCATGAATAGCTCCCATCTTAAAAAAATTTATGCCTAATTCTTCCGGGTATAAAACCAAAAATCCAAAAAAAATAGAAAAAGTCCTAAAAAATGGTTACTTCGGCAAAAACCTAGCAAACAGGCGTCTTGGTAACAACAAAAAAATAAAAAAAACTAAAAAAATCAGAAAAAGGATAAAAAAAAATCATCCTCTAGTGAAAACCACTTTGGTGGCACTTTGGGCAAGTACCTTGGTGAGAACCTGGCAAATAGGCGCCTTGTGTAAATAAGCACGTTCCATTTCGCTTCCATCATCCATCACATTCAAAGTCTCCATCCATCACACATATGTTCGCATCCGCACCATAGCTTGGTCCTGTGTTCGTAGCATGATCCCTCCTAGTACTACTCGGCCCATCCTCAAGGTTAATTTGTCTTGCCTTTATCGGGGTAGTTTATTGCATCACGCTGGGGGCATGTTCTAATTGGATCGGATTCGTGTATGGTCTTAAAGTCCTCAAAATCAGAAAATCCAAAAACATCAAAACATCGAAAATCCAAAACATTCAAAACATATCAAAATCCAAAAATAGGTTAAAAAGTCATTCAAAAAGTCAAAAACAAGGTCGTTTTGTCGAACTACGCATCTCTAAGCTTGAACGTAGGCAAGGTTGATCTTTGATCATCCCCCGAGACATTTAGGTCAGTCCTATAGGAGTCCATCATAATAAACTGACATCTCATCATGTATATCACCATTTGTAAATCGGTCAAGTTGTCAATCGAACTACGAGGCCTCTGTGTGTATAACGTAGGCAAGGCTAATCTGTGGATTAGCCCTCAAGGCCCCTAGGATAGGTCTTTAGGTTAGTATCTTGGTCAAAATATCAGAAAATCCCAAAAACATTAGAAAACCAAAAATCAAAACATTTGTAAAACCTCAAAAAAAAAAAACACATTCCAAAAACATCAAAAACATCCAAATACTTGAGAAAAATCCATCCACCTCATCTCGCTTGCACCCGCAATAAACACCATTCATAATAAACTGATCGTCATCCTCAATGTTTGGTGAAACAATCGGAAACAAGTCTTGCACATCTTAAGGTAGAACTCAAAATGTCAAGTCATAAGTCTAAGTCAGTACGTAAGCAAGCTGGTTATCTCTTCGTATTGGTAACTCATTGTATACACCTAAAAATGGTCACATCATATTGTCTGGTAATTAATTAAATATTTTTAATATTTAATTAAAATCTTTGAATTTTATCTGCGTATAAATAAATTTAAATAATTTATCTATATTTCTTCATTCTTTTAGTTTGATTAAATAAATAAGTTTATTTAATCATCTTTTCGTATTCATTTCTTAATTAATTAAATAAATATTACGATTTATTTATATTAATTATCATATAATCTTAGTTTGAATATTTTATTCAAATAAAGATTAAAATATTCTTCTTTTCTTCTAAATATCATTTATAATTAAATATTTCAAATATTTAATTAATTTCTCTAATTCGATTCATATATCTATTCATAATTAAATATTCCAAAATATTTAATTAATTCTTCTAATATTTTATATTCTTCTAAAGTCATATCATAATTAAATATCTCAAAATATTTAATTAAATCTTCCATAGTTTAAAAAATCAAAAATCAAAATTCAATAAATGAAATTAAATAAATTTATTTATTTAATTAATTTTGGGATTATCTTCAACACCCGTGAAACAAACTGCCCAAACAGAAAATTTAATTTTCTCTGTTTCTGTGCAGGCTTGTTCCCGTGGGTTGAAGACAAGAATCCATCCTTCTCTCCAACCTCTCAACCTCTTCCATCTTCTCAACTTCTCCATCTCTCACCTTTCAATCCTACCAGACAATCTCACAGCCGTAGATTCTTGCCAGCCGAGATTGTGCATGCAAAAATCTATAAATATGACTGCTGGGCACTCCAAATCATATAGAAGTTTTAAGCAAGTAAATTATAGTCAAATTATAATCATTCATAGCATTCATAGAATTCACAGTACTTTCATAGCATAGAATCATAGTAATCATAACATAGAATCATGACATTTTCCATTCATAGCCCCTGTGCATAATCTACAGCCCCTTGTCCATATCCGTGAGCATTTTCATATTCATAGCATATAGGATAGAATTTCCTTTTGCATAACTCGTTCTATAGGTTGCCATTCGGAGGAGCTGAGCTTATACAATCTAAGAGCAAAAGCTTCAAAAGAAATCACTGTAGATAGAGGAAGATGGAACGCTTCTGAAAACTATCTTTATTTCTTTGTTTGAGTTTTCAGTATAATGTTTCATTTTGTGTTTTGTTTTCATTTAGATTACACCATATAAACATTAACAGATTTTTGGCGCCCACCGTGGGGCATTTTCCCCCTTTTTAATATCTTTTTGCAATTTTTTTTGACAGGTTACAGATAAAAAGCTCGGAATAGCGCAGGAAACACGTCTTCAAAATTTCAATACCCAGTTCAGCGCATTTGAAGAATTTTGTAGTGCCCGTGAGGTATTTTGCAGCGCCCGTGAAGTATTTTGCAGCGCCCTTAAGGTATTTTGCAGCGCCCGTGAGGTATTTTGCAGCACCCGTAAGGTATTTTGCAGTGCCTGTGAGGTATTTTGCAGCGCCCGTGACAAATTTTACAGCACCTATAATGTCTGTTGCAGCGCAATTTTTAAAAAGCAGTATATTGTAATCTGTAAGCTTAATATAGTTTAACTGAATTTGACGCAGCCGCGGACAGTTAGTAGTTTTAAAAGTAAAAGAAGCAATCCTAGGGTAGGCATTTAAAATTAAAAAGAAGCAATCCTAGGGTAGTCATCTAAGGTAAAATAAAGCAATCCTAGGGTAGACATTTAATTTAAAATGAAACAATCCTAGGGTAGACACTTCATATTTTGTTTTGGGCTTAAAAAGAATTTTTCTGTTTATGTGAAGCAACATCTTCACTTAGCTTAGAAAATTTTCATTTGGGGCTTAAAATACATTAGTGTTTGCTTTGTTTTCGGTGATAGGCCTATGCTCCCCTTAATTGGGTGATCAAAATGCCAAACTCACCTATTTCACCACATGCAATTTCCTGTTTTATTAGCTCCTTTTAGAAGGCCTGTTGTAGTGGGAAAAAGTACTCACCCTACGGGAATGACCTAAGTGGGAACAACTAAAGCCAAGTTTTCCAACCCACTATAATCAAATGCGGATGGTTGATGAAAATCCCATTTGACGGTAGTGTGCATTGATAACCATCCCCAAAGCCTTTGTTCTAAAGGTAGGGAGGTCTCTCGCGGGAGTCTATCATTTGCCGCACCAAACGAAAACCCTTACTAAGAACTTAGTGTAGTATCTTACCGAGTCAGTTTCCGAACATTATATTAATCAACAGTGCAGGGGAGGGAAGAATCTACCCCCAAGATACTCACCATATAATTGCCAAGGATTGTTTGCTCAGGGGATCCAGTATCCACTTCCGTCACTCTGAGTACGCACCTGGAAAAGACAAAAACACGGGTGCCCTTTCAGGGGTGACACAGCTGTGTGAGTCGATGCAGTTTTAAGATGTGGGCTGTTGATTACTATGATGACCTACTTGAGAATTAAGAGTGAGTCTGTTTGAAGTGTTTATCATGTGTAAAACCCGTTGAAACAATTTTTGAACAACATTTTGGTTATACACTTGATGTTTAGCATAGGACTTAAGACAACTATTTTACAAATTGTTTGATGTGTTTTCAATACACTAATTCAGATAAGATCATCCAACACTCATTATCACATTGATTAAATCTCATGTTACGAGATTGGAAATCCACAACGTTTGAAAAGAAATCCGTTTTCAAAAGGATTAAGAAGCCAAAGAAACCCCTCAACCACAAGAAACTATTGAAGAAACAACGATTCTTGTATCAAAGTCAAAAATTCTTACTTAAATATTGAACATTTCTTCATAGGTATCATGATTGTGTTAGAGGTCTTTCAGAAGATTATGCCATAGAACCTTTGTATTCACAAGCTTACTTTCAAAGAAGAGCCCTTTCTCAAAGGCATAACCATAGTCAACGCATTCGTTTCAATTATATTCCCCAACCTGCAATTGAATATTCTACTCGTCCAAATCAAATTTTGCAATAGAGAACTTAGAATACATTAGGCATCCATCACAAAATCCATCCTTTTACAAAGCCATGATCAAAACTTCATAAAGTGCAAAATCCTTTTCTTGATTTTTTGCTTACATTCCCGCTAACAGAATTTTCATCCTACCACTTAGGGAACAACACAAGCTAAAGATTAGAAATTTTGTGTAAATCATAGAATTTTCATTCTATCCCGATTTTCATATATATCACATAAATTGCACTATTTCACTCTTTTGATCAAAAGCAAGTAGAACTTGGAATAAAACCTATGCCTGTCTTCACGAGATCTCAAAAACAAATGGAAAAAGATGAGGGAGAAACCACTAAAAGTAAAATGGGAGACCATACTGAAAAAGAAGAAGAAACGTTTAATCTTGACGATTTAACAGAAGAAAAGCTTCAAGAAGCAGAACAAGATCCTCAATTCCATACTCTTATGGAAAAGATTTTAGAACGAAACAAAGAACGATACTTTCTTTCATTAGCTAATCAAGGAGCTAAGTTGCCTCACACTTTTGACATAGAAGGGATTAAACAAAGTCCTAAAATCCCTCCTAATGACTTTAGTGCTCTTAATCAACAGATAAAAGAATTACAAGGGCAGATAAAAGAAATGCAAGGGGGTACAACAAAGAAATATGTTTTGGAAGACATATCTCCTTATCCATTTGATAGGAGTCTTCAAATGATCCCATTTCTAAAACATTGTGAAATCCCTAAGTATGATAGGTATAATGGAAAAACTGATCCCATTGACCATGTGAGAGATTTTCGAAACATGAGTCTAGAATTTGCCTATGACAATACCTACTTGATGTGATTATTTCCACGAAGTCTAGGTGTACAATCCATGGAGTGGCTTTCAAAAATCACTCCACCTATCAAAACTTTTGAGGAGTTAATAAATCAATTTATATCACAATACTCCTACAATATACAGCACCAGATAACAATGCTTGATCTTTGTAAAGTGAAACAAAAGGTAGGAGAACCCTTCACTACATTCTTGCAAAGGTGGAGAAGGTTATTTGCATGATATTCCCATCCTATTCCTGAAAAGGAAAAGATGGATATCTTTATCAATAGCCTTGATCAAGAATTGAGCTATCGGCTTAACCTTCATTGTCCTCATAACTTTGAAAAATTGATTGAAAACGCAATCACTATTGAAGGGGCCTTAGTTAAAAGGGGAGTGATAAAACTTGATAATCCAAGTACATCAAATCAAAACAACAGCGATAAAACAAGGTTTTGGAATAGAAACAAAAATGTTGTCAATGATGGTATAGTGGATGCAAATAATTTACGAACAAGACCATCTGTTTTCAATCTATCAAGTGCTCCACGAAACACTCAACAAGGAAACAACAATCAACAAGGACAAACCTCCAAGCAAGAGAGCATGACCAATCAAAATACCAATCAAAATCATGGTAATTTCAATAATAATCTTGGCAATACCCAAACATCAAATCCGTCCAGACCTTCATTTTTTTCAAATCGACGGAATTTTACCACTTTGGGTCAATCTCTTGAGTCTGCTCTCAAGGAGCTTCTTGATAATAAGGTTATCACCTTACCACCACAAAGAGATTATGAGCCACGAGTCAAACCCCCATCATGGAATGACTCGTATTATTGCAATTATCATCGATGTAAAGGTCATAGAACAAACAATTGTCAAGCTTTGAAAAATCTAGTACAAGATTTAATTGACAATGGTACCATTACAATTGAGGGGCATCATACCAATGACGATCATCAAGCATTCAAAGATCCTTTACCAAACTATCAAAAGGGGGAAACATCGGATACCAAAGCCAAAAGCATACACAATGTTGAAGACAATATAATCCGTCACATCTACGCAGATGATCAACGGGTTAATGTTATCAAAATCAAGGGAAAACAAGAATATCAACAGGTTAATGTGACAACAAGAGGTCAAGCAAAGGTTGTTCTAAAAGGAAGTTCATCTAAAACAACTATTTCTCCTCCAAGTCAGTATAATCTGGTTGATCAATTGAGAAAAACATCAGCTCAAATTTCCATCCTTGAACTTCTTAAAATATCTCCCATACACAAGAATATTTTAGAAGAAGCTCTTGTAAATACAACTGTTGATACTGATCTAGATGTAAACAGATTTCAAGCCATGGTGGGACATTTGTCTTCCCCTACTTGTCTTTCATTTTCTGATAAAGATGATGCTTCCATGACACATCCACATAATTCCTCGCTCTATCTTGAAGTCATGATCCATAAACATCGCATTAGACGTGTCTTAATAGATGGAGGAGCCGGTTTGAATATTTGTACCTTAAAGTTAATAAATGCCTTAGGAATATCAGAAAATGAAATTGATCCACGAAGGAAGATAACTATCAAGGCATATGATGATGAAGAAAGAGCTTCTAAAGGATTAATATTGCTACCTATCAGAGTGGGACCTGTTGTGAAGAATACATTTTGTCAGGTTCTAGATAGAGATCTTTCTTATAACATACTTTTGGGTCGTCCGTGGATTCATGATATGCAAGCAGTACCATCAACGTATCATCAATGCATCAAGTTTCCATATAATGGACAAGAAATAACTATACAAGCTGATTACAATAGTACCCAAACTTGTTCAAATCTTCGAGTAACTCAAGATGTCTTTGTGCCACACAATAGGGAAGCTCTTGCTGTTTCATCTTCCAATCTACAAGTCCAATTACAAGAATTGACAAAGAATCTTGATACTAAGCTGAAGTTCAAAGACAAAGGGGTAGGTGAATATTCATTATCTCTTTCTACTTTACCTCCTTCTCCAAGGTCACATGGGCAGCCTACCTTATTAAATCAAAAGATTGCAACAGCTTCTACATCTCAAGCTTCTGTGCCAATCACAAAGTTTGATGGAAAATTCATTAAAGCTAATACCACTGAAGAAGAAGCTGAAGATAGGGATATCCTAAATTGGCTATACAAAGATGAAGATGACTCTCTCTTACACATTAAGTTACCTAAAGAACAATATGGTAAGGGGTACACTATCATGCAAAAGATGGGTTATGAAGGGAATGGTCCTATAGGGAAAAGAAGAGAAGGAATTGTGGAACCAATTCAACCTATTTCAAAGCATTCAAGTGATAAAACTGGACTTGGATATGGCAAAGATAAAGAAGACTCTACTTCGCAGCAAACACAGTCAACTCATGAAAGAGGATCAGTATTAGATAAATCTCATGAATCAGTTTTCCAATTGCAAAATAGTTCAGATACTGATTCTAATGAATATGAATGGGACACCATTTATAATGATGAATTTTGGAGAGACAAACAAGTTGATATCATACACAAATACGCACCTGTTCTCATACAAGGAGAAGGCTCAAGGCCTCCACTTGATTTTGTTTTACAAAGCGATCATGACTCAAGTGAGGAAGAATCAGATTCTAGCGCGATTGACAATCAATAGGAGAATACCATCATAGACCTTGTCTACCATGAGGATGATAACCATATCATGACTTTGACAATTCAAGACCTTACCCAACCTAATGATCCTATGCCTTTAGTTTACCCAGAACTTATTGATTGGGACATTGACGCACCTATCCATGTTCCTACATTCAGTGATGATGAGGACATCATAAATTTCCTTTCTTCCTCAAATGAAGAAAACAATTGTTTCATTCAAGAATCTCATACTCGTGATTTTGATAAGGAGGTTGTCAAGTCTCTTAGCTGCAAAATAAATGAAATAAAAGAAGGATCTATTGGTGAAAACCAAAAAATGGCAGTGATAGATCAACAAAAGAGAAAAATAAAGAGCAAATCCAACAGTGAAAACCTTTCTGAGGCACTGAAAGATGAGAAACTTGACACTCTTCCCAAATATTATCATGAAAGATCTTCTATTTTGATTGAACCAACAGAATCAATCAACATAAGTACATCAGAGCAGCCAAAAGTTTTGCAAATTGCAGCATCATTAACAGTTGATGAAGTCCTGAAATTCATGGAATTCTTGAAGGAGAATCAAATCAACTTTGCTTGGTCATATGCTGATATGCCAGGGTTAGATCCTAATTTGATAATACATCATTTATCTATCAAACCTGGGACAAAGCCTGTAAAGAAAAAGCTCAGAAAAATGCATCCACATGTCGCGTTACTGGTCAAAGAAGAATTAAAGAAGCTTTTGGATGTTGGATTCATTCGAACTATTGATTATGCAGAATGGATTTCCAATATTGTACCTGTTTCAAAGCCAGATGGAAGGATTAGAGTTTGTATAGATTTTAGAGATTTAAATAAGGCTTGTCCCAAAGATGACTTTCCTTTACCCAACATAGATATGATTATTGATTTAACTGCTGGCCATGCAATGTATTCATTAATGGATGGGTTTTCAGGATATAACCAGATAAAAATTGCACCAGAAGATCAAGATAAAACAACATTCACATGTCCTTGGGGTACCTATTGCTGGAATGTAATGCCATTCGGGTTAAAGAATGCTGGAGCTACTTATCAAAGAGCAATGACAACTATTTTTCATGATATGATGCATACATTCATGGAAGATTACGTTGATGATTTACTTGTCAAATCTCATACACGAGAGGAACACCTGGAAATCTTATCAAAAATCTTTATTAGAATGGAGAAGTTCAATGTTCGATTAAATCCAAAGAAATGTGTCTTCGGCATTACATTTGGAAAACTCCTAGGATACATTGTTTCAGAAAAGGGAATAGAGGTTGATCCAGAAAAAGTGCAAGCTATAATGGACATGCCACCACCACGAAATATTAGTCAACTTCGATCATTGCAAGGAAGATTGCAGTCCATTAGAAGGTTTATAGCTCAACTGGCAGACAAAAGCTTCCCATTTACACATTTATTGCATAAAAATGTTCCATTCAAATGGGATGACAAATGTGAAGCAGCATTCAATCAGATCAAGTAGTATCTTACGCATCCACCAGTTTTAATTCCACCTATTCCAGGAGAGCCACTCATACTCTATATTTTAGCAACAGAAGTATCTTTGGGAGCTTTGCTAGCACAAGAAGATTCTACAGGTAAGGAAAGGGCCATATATTATATCAGCAGAACTTTAACAAGACATGAGTTAAATTACAGTTTCATTGAAAAAACTTGCCTTGCAGTGGTGTTTGCTTCTCAAAAGTGGTGACATTATATGTTGGCTCATACAGTTAAGCTAATAACAAAGATTGATCCATTAAAATACCTATTAAGCAAAGCTACTTTAACAGGAAGACTTGAAAAATGGGTAATGATCTTAAGTGAATTTGACATTCACTATGTAGATAGAAAAGCTATTAAAGGACAGGTCATTGCAGATCAGTTGGCTAAAGCACCTTTACAAGAGGAAAATCCAATGCACATTGAGTTTCCTGATGCAGATGTCTTCACAGCAACAATTCAGAAATCATGGAAATTGTACTTTTATGGATCTTATACACAATATGGCTCGGGGGCAGGAATTCTTTTTGTTACACCTGAAGGACATACCATTTCACGATCATATCGGTTGATGTTTCCTTGCACAAATAACATAGTTGAATATGAGGCATTGCTCATAGGATTGAAAATAGCTTTCGAATGGAAAATTACAGAGTTGGAAGTCTACGGTGATTCACAACTTGTCATTAATCAAATTAATGATGATTATCAAACCAAAGATGATAAGTTGTTACCTTACAAAAATATAGTGGATGATTACAAGTAGTATTTTGTGTTAATCAAGTTTTCACAAATATCAAGGATTGATAATAAAGTTGCGGATGCAATGGCTACCATTGCTTCCTTATTACAACTTTCAGAAGATCAAACTAAGTATGAATTCTTGGTGGAACAATTGTTTTCTCCTGCCTATGATAATCCTGAAACCCAAGTCATATGTCATTTAACCGGTTCTGATTCACCTTTATATGGCAAGACTTATACCTATTTGAAAGATAATATCTTACCTTCGGATTTATCCCGCAACCAAAAATGGAATTTCATTCGCCAATCATCCCGTTATACCTTAATTGCTAATATCCTTTATCGACGTGGTCTTGATGATACACTCCTTAGATGTCTTGAACGTGACGAATCTGAAAAACCCTTACAAGAGGTTCATGGTGGTATTTTTGGAACTCATTCGAGTGGTTTGACCTTAGCAAAGAAACTTGTCAAAATGGGATACTATTGGCCTACCATGGAGAAGGATTCTTTTACTTTTTTCAAGAAGTGTTCTAAATGTCAGGTTCACAGGAATCTTATTCATGCACCTGCGCAGGAACTACAATCTTTCACTCCGACATGGCCTTTTTCTCAATGGGGATTTGATCTTGTTGGAAAAATACATCCTTCATTATCAAATGGTCATAAATTCATTATCACAGCTACGGAGTATTTTACAAAATGGATTGAAGTTGTTCCTCTAACAACAGTGACTGGTAAACAAATATCTTCATTTATCTTGAATTACATTATTTATAGATATGGAATTCCTAGTTCTATAATTACTGATAATGGAAGGCCTTTTAATAATCAAGATGTGGATGAACTTTGTGAAAGATTTCACATCCAACACAGATTTTCTACACCTTACTATCCACAGGGTAATGGTCAAGCAGAAGCTTCTAATAAAACCATCTTGAAGATATTAAAGAAGACAGTAAATGACGCTGGTCGTGATTGGCACGTCCAATTAAACCCAGCTTTGTGGGCATACAGAACTAGTGTTCGCACACCAATAGGAGCTACCCCATATGCCTTGGTCTATGGAGTAGAAGCAATCTTACCACTAGAAGTAGAAATACCTTCGCTTAGGGTTTCACTTAAGGGATTGATAAGTGATGAAGATTACAGGGTTTCTCGCCTACAACAGCTAGAATTGTTAGATGAAAGACGTCAACATGCAGCTAATCATTTGAAGGGTTATCAACAGATTATGTCCCGTAGCTACAATCATAGAGTTAAACCACGGACATTTTAAGTGGGTGATTTAGTATTAAGAGAAAATCCACGTAATCAGCAAGACAAAGAAAAGAAAGGGAAATTTGAACCTAATTGGCTTGGTCCATTTGTTGTCATTGCAGCATATGGTTCTGGTGCATATCAGTTATCCACGTCAGAGGGGGACCTGTTTGAAGAACTGATCAATAGTATTCATCTGAAGAAGTTCTATGTCTAAAAAAGTCCTGAAAAAATAAAAAAAATCATAAAAAGTCCTGAAAAAATAAATAAAAATCATAAAAGTCTGAAAAAATCAAAAATCATAAAAAGTCCTGAAAAAAATTTAAAAAAATCATAAAAAGTCCTGAAAAAAATCAAAAAAATCAGAAAAATCCTAAAAAAGTGCAATAAAAACAAGTAGTGAAAACCTGGAAATCAGGCGCTACTTGTGATTAAAATGGGCTCCTCCATTTATTGGTTTATGTCTTGTTTTCATTTTTGATATCATCCATTCATATTCGTCATCTGTATATATCTTTCATATCCATATCATATGATAGGGATTCTTATGTTTCATCATGGCTTGATGAAATTTGTACATATCCATACTCTTTAGGTTGTGTTTATAATGGGGGAAAATGCAAAAACATAGATTGCACAAGAGAGGGGAAATAAGCTTTTTTTTTAACATTGAAAACAAACACAAAAACAGTTTGACAAAACACAACAAACATTGCCATATCAAATCAACCATAACATGTTTATTCAATACCAATGGAAATCAAAACAACATGATCCAAACAACTATCAAAATGAGAACATCAAATGATGATAATCAAAATTGGATGATATTAATCTGAATAATGTTTGAAATATTTTAAGCAAGATTTAAATGGTTGTTTGATTTGACATCATATCTCTGGAGTAATTCAATGATGTATTGAACTAGAAAAGCAAGGAAGGAGTATGATTTTTCTTTGTCTACTGTTTGCGAGGAAATCATTAGTACTATGCAAATTGGTCGCGAGACATGCTCTACTACGTATCATGGATGACATTTCAGAATTTGCATGAGAAAAGGATTAACTCTTGTCTGTTTATGCAAGCAATACTCAGGTCATCTTGGTTTAATTATACCAAGATGCTTGTATTAACTTGCTATATCAAAAATCATGAAAGCAATACTCAGGTCATCACTGGTGCTAACATACCCTTTGATGCTTGTGTTAACTTTCAACATTTCAAAGCTCTATGATGATACAAAAAGCAAAACTAAGCTCTCCAAATGGCAATGTTGTGTGGATGTCCCACATGGTGAGCATAGATTGCATTCATGTTAAAAACTGCATTTTGCATTCATAAATTTTCCCAAAAAGCTGGCAAAGAATCAAATGGTTATATATTTCCGAAAATATGACTGAGTATATTTTGACATTCATAAAAACATCATTTCATACATTTTTCATATATATTGCATTAGAAAATCATAAAATCAAAGCATATATCATATACATCATGCATTCATTCATCAAATAGATTTTATCTTATAAAATCATGTATATATAGTAATCATAAATCATGAAACCATCATATCATACATGTCATATAGACACATCATATATCATCATAAATCATCGTTGCATTTCATATATCTCAAAAATGAATGTCAAAATGTACAAGGATGTCAATTATAAATGATATAACATCATCAAAAATGGGATCCTCTCAAGGTGTATATAAAATGTCTCAACAGAATATCATGAAAATATTATCTACAATGCACTAGGCAGTGCTATCCTCTGATGGCACCGGTCTGGGACCTGTACCACCAGCTCCTGATGGACCTGCTCCGCCTGTCCCTGGTGGCCCTCTTGGAGGTAATGGTTGTGTCACACCCCTGCTGGTAGTACGAGACCGACCATGAGTAGATCGTGACTGAGTATAACTCTCCCTCCGCTCAGGTGGAACTGCATCATGATATCTAGTCCTATAAAACTTAGCCTCCCGGGTGGCTCTAGTAACCTCTCTCATCATATCACTAGGTAGGGTGCTACCTGCTACTCTCTGTAGGCTATCAGCCAAAGCAACGGCCTACTCACCTTATTGTCTCGCTATGTCCCTCTCAGCAGTAACTGCAGTCAACTATCCCTACAACTGTGAAATCAAGGCCTGTGCCTGTGCTAACTGGGTCTGCAAACTCTATACTGTACTCTGTAAAGAGGAGAGCTGACCTGATACTGCCGAATCTACTAAAGGAGATGGGTTAGTATGTCTCATACGTGATCCACCTCTACCACCTCTGCCACCTCTCCTACCACCTCTCCTGCCACCTCTATCTCCACCCCTACCATCACCACCATCATCTCCCTCTGAGTCATCATCACCTCCACTCTCATCATCACTGTCCTCTGAATCCTCATCCTCTGAAGCTGAGTCCCTCTGTCGACGTCTCTATGCAATAATAGGAGCAATAGCCTCATCAAGATCAAACATGCGTGGTGCTGGATGCTCTAGGACATACTGATAATACTCTGGTGTTGTCCCTGCATCAAGGACATCTACTCGGTAATCCCACATCTGTGCTCCCAAACTGGTAAACTCTGCCACTGCTGTCTCATATGAAATCCTTGGACCCCACACTGCAAGCTCTGGCTGTCGTCGTGCATAAATGGCTGAACCCATAGGCATACCTTGAATCCGTCCAAACTGCCGACATACTCGTCCAGCAAGAAATCTCTCAATAATCCATGTAGTCCGCCCAATCAAAAATCTGGAAGTATATGCATATGGCATCTCCCTCGCATCCTCTGGCCATGGCTCATAATCTAAATACAGTCTCCAGCATACTGTATCTAGACTATCCAATAGTCGCTGCCAATGCACTAGTTTGCCCAGTCTCGGCTAAGCAATAATGTGAGCATATCTCCATCTGTATGATCGACCAGTTGGTCGCTGTCCTCGAGTCAATGGACATAAAACAACAAAGTGCTCCCATGCCCATATCTGTAATAATGAGCACCCAATAGCAAAACTCCAGCCTCTACCATATACAATATGATGTAACTCATCATATAAGTGGGCTAGCATGCATGTACCCCACGCATACCGTGTACCCTGCATCACCATACTCTCCAAAACACGACCCCACCCGATCGCAAACCCCTTCGACCTATGGTCAGGGCACAACACACCTCCAATAAATCCTGCAAGTACAACTGGTAAAGGTGGATATGTATCTGTGATCTTGCCCCATGGGATGAAGTATCCAACAATCTGATCATCTCAAAAAATCCGTCTCAAAGAATCAGTGCCTCCAACCTCTCGGCTATCAAAAACAACTATCTCTCCCATCACTGGGATCCGTAAGATGCGATATACATCCTCAGGGGTCACTGTAATCTCGCCCGTCGATAAATGAAATGTGTTGGTGTCACTATGCCACCGCTCTGCAAGTGCTGTCAATAGAGCCCTATTGAGGCGAACCTCGGGCATGTCAAGTAATGCACTCAATCCACATGCATCAATCACATCTCTATCTGACTGTAATAAATGTGGAATCAATGTCCATGTGCTCAAAAATGTCTCTCGTAATTGCAAAACACCTAATCTCTCCTGTTGACATATCATCAAAGCAAAATCAATATCAAATCATCATAACGTATCAATCCCAAAACTGAACATCAAACTATTTGTTTTTTTCATCATCATCATGAAATGCTAATAATATCAAAATCATGTTTGTTTTTAACAACCTTAGAAGCAAACAAATCAATCAAACTATTTGTTTTTCATCATCATGGAAAGCAAATAATCAACATCACATTTCTTTCTAACAACTTTAGAAGAAAACTTATCTGTCCTATTTGTTTTTAACAACTTTAAAAACAAATCTATCAGCTCCTATTTGTTTTCCAACAACTTTGGGAACAAATTTATCAGGTCACAACAACATATGATTAAAGGCGCTACAAAATTAGTTAAATGTGCTATAAAATTCATCATCAGCGCTATAGAATTAAACGCGCTACATAACTCATCAAGAGCGCTATGAAATCTATCATATGCGCTATAGAATTAAAGGCGCTACGAAAAACATTAAGGGCGCTATGAAATCAATCATAGGCGCTACGAAATCAATTGCGCTACGAAATCAATCAAAAGCACTATGAAAACTATTATATGCGCTACGGAATTGAATGCGCTACAAAAAATATCATAGGCGCTACGAAAAATCTCAAAGGCGCTAAAACTCACTTTTTTACATCAAAACATGGAAAAACGTGCACTAAACGGAAAATTTTTGAAAAGCAGGAGATTTACGGGATACATACCGGAGGTCCATAGTGTGCTGGCCGCTGATGTCGTCGGATACGCTCGAAACGGTGCTGGTGAACTGGAAGTGCCATAATTATCAACTCAGAGCTCAAAATTTACAAATTCTATTAGGTTAAAATTGAAAATGACATGGAAAATGACATTTTTAACCTATATAATGGTAAAATTGGGGCATTTTTACCACATTTTAACATAGCGGGGGAAATTTCTTCATCAATTTTTCATTTCACATCTTTCCGGATCAATTTTTCTTCAAATCATTGGTTTCAAACGATGAATCGACATCTTCAAAATCAAAAAAATCAAAAAAATTCCATAAAAAAAAAAAACAAACAAAACAAAAAATAAAAAATTCACAAAAATTCAAAATATTATTGATTCATCATTTGCGGGGGAATATACCTATTGACATTTCGACAGTCAACATTTGGGGCAAATTTCAAAATTCTTTGAAGCAATGCGTAAAACACATCACTTCAAAGAGGGGCAAAATGTATACACCTAAAAATGGTCACATCCTATTGTCTGGTAATTAATTAAATATTTTTAATATTTAATTAAAATCTTCGAATTCTATCTGCATATAAATAAATTTAAATAATTTATTTATATTTCTTCATTCTTTTAGTTTGATTAAATAAATAAGTTTATTTAATCATCTTTTCAGATTCATTTCTTAATTAATTAAATAAATATTACGATTTATTTATATTAATTATCATATAATCTTAGTTTGAATATTTTATTCAAATAAAGATTAAAATATTCTTCTTTTCTTCTAAATATCATTTATAATTAAATATTTCAAATATTTAATTAATTCCTCTAATTCGATTCATATATCTATTCATAATTAAATATTCCAAAATATTTAATTAATTCTTCTAATATTTTATATTCTTCTAAAGTCATATCAAAATTAAATATCTCAAAATATTTAATTAAATCTTCCATAGTTTAAAAAATTAAAAATCAAAAATCAAAATTCAATAAATGAAATTAAATAAATTTATTTATTTAATTAATTTTGGGATTATCTTCAACACCCGTGAAACAAACTGCCCAAACAGAAAATTTAATTTTCTCTGTTCCTGTGCAGGCTTGTTCCCATGGGTTGAAGACAGGAATCCATCCTTCTCTCCAACCTCTCAACCTCTTCCATCTTCTTCTCAACTTCTCCATCTCTCACCTTTCAATCCTACCAGACAATCTCACAGCCGTAGATTCTTGCCAGCCGGGATTGTGCCTATAAAAATCTATAAATATGACTGCCGAGCACTCCAAATCATATAGAAGTTTTAAGCAAGTAAATTATAGTCAAATTATAAGCATTCATAGCATTCATAGAATTCACAGTACTTTCATAGCATAGAATCATAGTAATCATAACATAGAATCATGACATTTTCCATTCATAGCCCCTGTGCATAATCTACAGCCCCTGTCCATATCCGTGAGCATTTTCATATTCATAGCATATAGGATAGAATTTCCTTTTGCATAACTCGTTCTACAGGTTGCCATTCGGAGGAGCTGAGCTTATACAATCTGAGAGAAAAAGCTTCAAAAGAAATCACTGTAGATAGAGGAAGATGGAACACTTCTGAAAACTATCTTTATTTCTTTGTTTGAGTTTTCAGTATAATGTTTCATTTTGTGTTTTGTTTTCATTTAGATTACACCATATAAACATTAACACACTCATCATCTAAATTGGTCCTATATCAATCATCTGATAACATCATGTCCTAGGATGAATCCTTCCTACACAGGGCATTATTTATCAGAAAGAACACTTTGGATAAATGAAATGACGTGCCGCCATCCACTAACATGTCCTAGGATGAATCCTTCCTATAATGGGCATTATCTTTTGGCAATGAGTTTCGGTTATCATCCTTAGAAAACATATCCTTTTTTCCTTTAGCGGTATTGAAGAGCATCAGTTTTTTTGTTTACTTGGCCTTTATCTTTTTAACTTATCTTATTTGCGCTCATTCCAAGGACATCTCGATGATATCCTAAAAACAACGGATTTAGAGAAATAGGAATGGGGAAATGATCATTATCTTTTGTCTGCTGTGCTTGTTGGATGTTCTTGCAATATAACCTTGGCGAATACTTGCTTTGTTAGGTATGTATGGAAGAAGTCTAGGGCAACTTGTTGACTATTGCAGGGATAGGTTTACCTTTCTGTGTTTTGGTCTGAGGTGTCTGAAACTTCTGAAATGCATCCTAGCAAGGTTTTTGTATGTCAGGTGTGAACAAGAATACTCCTACTTGTTTGTTGAGTCAAATTCCATCACACTAAGTACCACGCCATCCTGGTTTGCTATACCTTGATGCATCATACCACGTGTGTTATCAAACATAAGAAAATTTGGCCCTTTGAAAATCCCAATTCCTCGGCAAGTAACATCATCATCATCATCATCATCTGCATTTGTGTCATCATGCGTCCTGTTGAAATAACTTCTTCTTTTCTTACTAATCACGCTAACTGAGGTACTATGACAGTTGATCCTCATCACCACCATCGTCATCAATCCTACATCCACAAATCATTAGCATATTGCATAAGCATATCATATAGGTAACATACACATTGCATTTTAAATAGGTGCATTCATAACATCACATTTCACCCATTGCATGGCATCTCATAATCATAAACAATAGGAGCATAAGCATCTCATTCATTAGGCATACATATCATCGCATTAGCATATCATTGCATCACATACATCACCATTTAGGATAATAACATTTGTTATTCTAAGCATCTCATACTACCATTTCGTTAGCATCATATTATGACCATCACATCATATCACATCCATCACATCATAGATCATCTCATATAAGCATTTTCCATACATATACCATATATCATTTCACATATCACATTTGCATAAAATAAATCATCATATGGAACATCATTGCACATCATATCATAGGTCATAATCATTGCACAAGTGTCATTAGAAATAAATCCATAACATATAGAAATAAACGCATCCATAAAACATCACTGCAAAACATATAAAAATAAATCATAAATGCATAAATAACACATTGCATCGCATCAAAATCGGCTCCCCTCATATATATCATATCATCAACTGTAATAGTAAAAATAATAGTTGGATCACTATACATATGTGTCAATTAGTACACAATGCCCATTGGGGCTATCAAAAATGAGCCCACAAAGCACCAAAAAGGTATATCATCTAAATCACGGTTGATCTCTATGGATGCTACCCTCGCCCCTGTCACCATGACCCTCTGGTGGTCTTTGACTGGCCCGCTCTGAGGACTCTGGAACCCAGGCTACACTAGGACATGGTCGTGATAGGCCTGGCAGTAGTACTCTGCCTCTTGAATGACCTCCCTATAAGATCGGACTGACACTATACCCTGGGAGGACGAAGCGGCTGTCATGCTCTCTATCTACTGCCTACGGCCCAGCTCTGTAGCTGCTTGTAGCTCTGCAACCTGTCACTGCTGTATAGCCTGGTCTCTCTCCACTCTGAGCTGCTCTCTCTCAGCTCATCCCTGATCTTGCTCAGCCGTCACTTCCTGTACCTGTACCTGTAGCTGCAAAATCAAGGCATCTTGTGCATTTGCCTGCCCTACTGGCTGTGCCTGTGGCTATACAGGAACCTGACCCTCACCCTCTGCTCGTGGTGGTGGGACTGGCAGATCCTGCTGCTGGTCCTGCATGGGGACATCCCCGTAATCTGGTGGAACTAGGGGCACCAATGGTGGGTTCTATTGAATCACGACCCTGGGACCTCATCCTCGTCCTCTCCCCCTGCCTCTGACTATGTGTGCCTCTGGGTCCTTGCCTGGAATAGTCAACCGGAGAGGAGGTCTGAACCAGTCTCTATAGGCCTGTGTCGTGCCCGGATCTGCCAATCCTTGATCATACACCCAAGGTCAGACCACCAACTGTCAAAAACTATCGACCGCCTCCGCGGTAGGAATACCTGACCCCCACGCCACTTGTGTCATGCTGTGCGTGAAAATGGCCACATAACCATCATCTGGCCGATCCTGCAGCTCCTCAAACTAATGCTGAACACACCCGGGCAAGTACCGCTCTATCATAGTATGCTCTCGGCCCTACAGGTATCTGTCCTAGCGACAGTAAAAGAGTTGGTCTGCATCATCAGCCCATCCAGGCTGACTGAGGTATGGTCTCCATGTGAATACGAGCATCTCATCTATGACCTGCCTCCAGTACGGGATCCCGTGCTCTCTAGTGTGTGTGAAGGACACACCACCTCTGTATCGTGCCACCAGGGCATCCTTTGCCCCCATCGAAACTGGAACGACCCATGGACGTAGCACAAAAATGTGCTCCCACGCCCAAATGTGCAGAAGTGTCACCCCAGCTCCCAGTGCTCTGCCATCCATATATGCATACTCGTGCAAATCCCTGTAAAGTGAAGCCAGTAGCACGAGCCCCCATGCAAAACCAACCAACCTATCCCGGACCATCCTCTCCCAGCAGTACCCCCATCCAGGACTGAAATACCGCTCTCGCCTATCTAGGGCAACCAAACCAGAAATGATCGTCGCAATCGCCCAACGAAAGGGAGGTTCTATCACTCTGTACCTCTCCAGCTCGATCTACCCCTCGCAGTAGATGATGTCTCAAGTGGCAAGGACTCAGGTGCAGCACTCGCATCCCTCCTCCATGTCGTAGATCACCTGGCAGCCATGAATAGGCAATCATAGTATCCGCCAGACGTCCTCCAGTGTGACGGTCGCCTCACCAGTGGGAAGATGAAATGAAGAAATCTCGCTGTGCCATCGCTCCGCCAGTGCTGATAGCATCCTGAGGTGTGTGTGCACGGGCATTGCGTACGCAATGTGCCATAGTCCTGCGATCCCCTGTCGGCCCTGATCTCTGTCGCTTAGATCTCGTAGAACATTCGCTAAGTCCCGTGACCAGTGCTCCAGTGAATAAAGCTCCCTAGGCCTGTCCTGCATTACGCAAAGTCGGCATGTTAAAAATTTTGGAAAAATTCCTGACCTAACGCTCCAAACTTGCATCTAGCGACGCAATTTGTGAAGGCGTCGCAGTTTGAGTTTTCTCAAACTCCGACGCTGGACCCAGAATTTCATTAAACCGAGCTACCGCCGCCCACTTTAGCCCTCAACATCGCACTTTTCATGAAAAGGGTGCCACCGCGGCACACTTCTCCAAAATTGGCCTGCCGAGTTTGAGTCGAGCGGATCCCAGTGGTGGAGTTTTTAAACTCCAAATTGCACCATTGCGGCGCTAAACAACACCACTGCGGCGCAAAATGCCTAAAAGCAGTGTGCTTTAAACACCAAGCAGCGCTATAATAGCACTGCTGGAGGCGAGCTCTCCCTGAAACTAGTAATAAATGCACTAAAATGAAAAAATGAAGCTTCAGTTAGGGTCACATACTGGGGCACCGATGCCTGGTGGCCACTGGTAGGTCCGAACTCGGTCAGAAATGTGCAGAGGGAGCTGTCACTGTGCCATATCGTCAGGAGGTCAGAGCTCAAATGTTGAGGTTTGCTAGTGGAGGTGTGTGAAAATGACTTGAAAGTGACCCCTTAGGCCCCTTTTAAGCCTAAAAATTAGGGATTTTTTGACCCTCTGGGGCTATTTTGCTAAGGTTTTAGACCCCCGAACTTGTTTTCATCCGTTCAAGGCTTATTTTTCATCATTTTATTGCATTTAGACATGTTTTTAGCCTCCCAGGCCCCTTTCGGATTTCTTGGGCGCTTAGTCACCTTTTTTCGCGAGATCACCCAAAAAAATTGAAATTTTCGTCCGATCTCTCGAGGGGGCATCGTAATGCATATTTTCTCTTGCCATGCAACGGTGGGGCAAGTTTTAAATATCAAAATTTTTGGCTTTGATCGAGATCATGTATTCTTTGAACCAACGCAACGAGTGCATTGCTTCAAAGAGGGGCAAAATGTAGACAAAAAATATACTGATTAACATCGTGCATCTGATTCTGACTTATTAACATCGTTTCTTCCTAAATCATCCCTCAGTCTAACTATTTAATCAAATTCCCCTATCTGATTGAATTCATCAATATTCATCTATTAATTAAATAAATCATTTTGTCTAATTAAGTCACTTTCTCTTGTTAATTAAATCAATCCATCTGATCTAATTATCCTTATTTAATTAAATAATCTTTATTTGATTAAATCTCAAGTCTGTCCATTAAATTAAATAAATTAAAACCTTATTTGATTTAATCTAACACCATCCTTTAATTAAATAAATCAAAATATTTATTTAATTAGCCTCTTATCATATTCCTCTCTATTTGATTTAAATAAATCCATAAATTGGAGTCAAATAAGTCATCATCATCTAATCTCTCATTAATTAATTAACCCTTATTAATTTAACTTCATCTCATGTCCATCCTCTAGATAATGCAAGTTGCACATGAAAATAGATTTAATTCATTTATTAAATCCCTATTTTCCCTCACATGGCATCTTTTGGAATATTCTCTTAATTTGAATTCAAAAATTCCAAGTCAACATGTACATCCAGCAAGGCATTTAAATCTCTTACATGTCCTTTGCCTTGAGCCAAGTGGCATTTATTGCATTTTTCCTTCCCTCTTACATGTCATTTCAACAAATTTGAATTTCAAATATTGGCATTTATTGGCACAAACCCCAAATCTTGCACAACCATCATCCATTCATAGCTTGACAAGTGGAACCATATCCTTGGATGAAAGTTAGTCCCACATTGCTCAAATTTGGGCTTTCATCCATCTTGAAATCCTATAAATGAAGAGTTTCTCTCCTCATTTTATCATCCACAATTTGAGTAAAGTTACCATGCTCAAATATCTATCAAGTTTCACACCTTTGAGTTCTTAGCTAGGTTCTTTTGCAGATTTGGTTTGGAGTCTTCATCATTTATCATCAAAAGTGGATCAAAGTTCATCATCAAGTCTACCTATCGAAGCTTGCAATCATAGGAATTGGGAAAGAGCCAAATTTCCACATCAAATTGGCACCAATTCCCCCATGGGATTAAGAGTTTGCTTGCTTAATTAGGATTTAATCTTGTTTTCGTTATTTCATTGTGTTCTTCATCATTTTCTTCCTAATTTGAGCTATGTTAATGAATCTCATGGGGAATCCATGTTTAGGCTTGCATTTCCTTGTTTAACTTGTTTAATCATGTTGTTTTGCAGGTACCTAGATTGAGGGTTCACAAATAGTTTTTTAGAGATTGTTTGGATAAGTTTTTCCTTGTGTTTTTGGATGGCATTATTATATATTCTAAGAATGAAGAGGAAAATTTCCATCTCACCTGAAGTTCATTCTTCAACGCTTAAGGGAACATAAATTGTGTGAAAATATTTCAAAATGTAGGTTCTTGAATCACAAATAAGTATAGTATTTGGGGCATGTAGTTTGAACATATGGAATTGTAATAGACCCATCAAATATCAAAGCCATTCTTGAATGGCCATCACCAAAAAATGTGCATGAAGTGTGTAGTTTTATGGGTTTGGTAGGCTAATATAGAAATTTTGTGTCCAACTTTTATAATATTTCTTACCCTATCACTTCTCTACAAAGAAAAGGAAAATGATTTGATTGATCAGAAAAATGCCAAGAGGCATTTGATCAACTAAAAGAGAAGTTGAATTTGGCTCCAATACTAAAAAATGTCTAATCCAAAAGGCCAATTTGTAGTTATTGTTGATGCTTCAGGAGAAGGATTAGGTGGGGTTCTTATGCAAGAAGGGTCAGTTATAGCTTATGAGTTGAGAAAGTTAAAGACATATGAGCATAATTATGTACCTCATGAACTTGAACTAGCAACAATTGTTCATGCATTTCAAATGTGACAACATTATTTGTTAGCAAATCCTTTTTAGCTTAAGTTAGATCATCAAGGTCTTAAATATTTATTCTCCCAACCGCATATTAATTCTTGATAAATGAGATGGTTAGAATTGATATATGACTACATGATTTTGAGATAAGTTATATTAAGAGAAAGGAAAATCAAGTTTTGGATTCTTTGAGTCAAAGGAGGTCACACATTTCCTCAATGATCTCTATTCACTTGAATTTCAAAAATCAAGTATTGCAAAATTCTATAGGAGATGAGAATTATGAGCAAGTTAAGTAAGCTCTCTCGCACAATCCTCAAGATTCAAGGTATGATGGCTTTTATTTTGAACTAGATGGACTTTTAAGGTTCAAAGGAAGAATGCATGTCCCAAAATTTGAGTTAAGAAATATTGTGTGGAACAAAGTTCATTCTGCACCATATTTAGGACACCCTGGAGTGACAAAACTCCAAGTGGATGTAAAACCACTTTATTTTTGGAAAGGAATGAAGAGGGATGCTGCAAGATTTGTAGTAGGATATCTAGAATGCTAGTGGGTAAAGGTTGAACATCATCACCCGGTAGGACTTTTGTATCCTCATGAGATTCTAGAGTGGAAGTGGAAAATCATCAGTATGGATTTTGTACAAGGTCTTCCTATGTCTAGAAATAGGCATAATGCTAATCTGGTGGTGGTGGATAGACTTACCAAGGTAGCTAATTTTATACTTGGGAATCTAACGAATGGAGCATTAGTCATAGCTCATAAGAATTTTTAGGAGGTATTTAGATTGTACAAATTTCTTGAGAAGATTATCTCAGATAGGGATGCATGCATGACGTCAAGGTTTTGGAAAACCTTATTTTCTTCACTTGGAACTAAACTTAGAAATACAAGTTCAGCTTATCACCTTGACACAAACGGTCAAACAGAAAGGGTAAACAAAGTTTTGGAATATTTGTTGAGGATGTATTGCATGGATCAACAATACAAGTGGGAGGACTATCTTCCACTTGTAGAATTTGTATACAAAAATTCCTATCATTCTATAATAAAAATGGCTCCATCTGAAGCATTATACAAAAGAAATTGTTGAACTCCTATAAGCTGGGATAGGCTAGAAGATAGGATTATCCTTGGACCAAAAATGTTATCTAAAATGAAGAGAAAATCAAGTTGATCAAGAAAATATCAGTGGAAGCAAATGATAGACAAAAAATCTATGATGATGCTAAGCATACACCAAGACAATTCTCAATAGGAGAAAAAATTCTTTTGAGGTTCAAACCTCATAAGAGACATAAATTTTGGAAAGTGATCCAAACTAGCTCCTAGATTTGTGGGTCCCTTCAAAATTATTGAAGTGATTAACCCAGTTGCCTACAAAATTTCTCTACCACCAACTCTTTCCCAGATGCATAATGTGTTTCATGTTTCATATCTTAAAAATAATATAATAGGTGTTAATCATATACTTGAATAAAATACACTACAGATACAAGATCCAAGAGTGGTAATGATTGAGCCTCTTAACATGCTTGAAATACACAAGCTCCTCCTATGTAACAAAGATTTTACTCAATGCAAGGTCTGGTGGGACCAATGCAGAGGACAATGCTACATGGGAGGATTATAATGTTTTTTTCTAAAAGTTTCTACATTTATTTTTTACTTTTTAAATAGTTGAAGAAAACTTATTTATAATTTTGTTATTATACATTGAATCATTGAGGATGATGATCCTTATGGGGGGAGATATGTTACACCCTGAGTTTATTTTACAATTACTTTTAAATTTTCATGTTAAAATATGTTTTGATATATGTTATTTGAAATTTTGATGAAATTAAATGCATGCAATGTGTTCTAATTTTAAGGATTATTATTAATGTTATTATGATGTGATTAATAACATGCTAATTATTTGATTGGATTTCTAAGTGAAATGTAGGATCAAATTCTTACCCTCTAGAGGGAGAGGAAGAGTATCACCGATGATAGGAGTATAGACTTCAAAATAAATAGGATAATGCAAAATGAGTTGATCACACACTCACATAGGTCTAAGTATCTAGATTGAGTAAGTACCCTAGTCCTATCATTGAGTCAATTTTGTGTTTTGTCTAAGTTTGGATCAAATTGTAAGGTTAGTTTGAGCCATGATGAGTCTTTGGCCTATTCTATTTTGATAAAAAAATAAAGTGTTACATGAGTTTCACCTTCATCTCTTCGTTTCAGCAACTTTGTTAACATGAAATCTGATTGACTAATATCTAAATGTGTTTAAATATTATATATATAATACGTATAAATAAAAATATATATAAGAATACATATATTATATATATGATTTATATTTTAAAATATATAATCAAACAAATATATATACATAATATAGATATATACAAATTCAAAGAGATGTATTATATAATATATAGTAATGGGTAATGCATTTATGTAGATCGACTTGTTTATAGAAGCATGTAAAAGGTAATTTAAACTTGTTTAAACTAATTAGCACTTTCTGGGGCTTAAAGCCTCCATCAAAGGCTTGAATCTACGAAATAGAAATGTCAATAAAGCCATGGTTATGGCCACCATAGTGGTGCGACAATTCCAACAACAAACTCAAGCCACTAACCTCATGTCCCCATGCAACTGTTTAACTCCATTTTCTGCTTAAATTTAAGTAGCAGGGGTGTTCCCATGCATAAATTTTATTGTTGGGAAAGGATAATTTGGAATCTTTTCCTATTTTAATGGAGCAACTACTATTTAGGAATTGAAAATAAGTTGTGGAAAAAGAGGGGTGGCTCGAAATAAGCAGTAACTGCATATTGCTAAAAATCTGTGTGGCTCCACAAATTTCTTTCCCTCTTTTTTAATATTTGATTTCATTTTTCTTTTTCTATTTTTTTATTGTACAAATTATTATTAATATTATTAATACAAATTTAAGCTAGCTACTTAAAAATAAGCAAAAAAATTAAGTATTCATGGGGTCATCAGCTCCACAAATAACTCCTAAATAAATTGAGTAGTGGTTGCTAGCCAAAATAAGCTAAGCAACCACATGGAGACCTGCCCTAAGTGGTAGTTTAAACTAGTAAATGAAGGCATATTTATCTGCCATTGTTTAGCCATAGCAAAGGGGCATAAAGTGACTATTAACTGACCCACTATGGGGGCGATAATATCTATTTTTAGCATGTTGAGTTAATGAGAAAAGGTAGCAACTAAGCAAGAATTTTTTGTTAAATTAATACCATAGGTTAGAGGAAAAGGTCGCAACCTTAGCGAGTAGGAAGGAATCAATGCCTAAGTCATGTTATTGTTCTTGGTTTTCATTTGAACATTATTGATTATGTTGGCTATGGTGAAGGGAGAAGTCGTGAGTCAAAGTTGGTAACAAAAATTATTGCTATCATTAATGTTTATGTTTTAGAAAGAGTAGTGATGGGGAAGAGAAGAAAATAGAGTGTTGAAACTATGTCATAGCAGTTTTGTATGCATTACTCTGTGATAGTATTGCATGAATTTGAATATAGCTTTTTTTTCATTGATTAGTAAAGAGTGTTTAAAGCATTTTGAAGGAGGAATAGAGCAGGCCAGCAAGATTGAATGGAGATTTTATGTTGCTATTAGTTTTTGGTATCTGTTGAAGAAGTTTTATAAGCAATTTCTAAGTTAAGACATTGGCAAGTTGAATTGGGAAAGTTAAGTCAAGCATTGTAATTGTGTTTAGGATTTTCAATAAGTATGGAAATAGAAATTTTACATGCATGTTTATATAAAAGTTAAAAGAATAGTTATTTGAGATGAATCAAATGAGTTGAAATAGAGAATAAATGGTCTGATTTTTATAGACTTATCCAAGAATTTATTTAATCTTTCTTTCAAACTACAAAGAACAACATAGAAGAGATTTAAATCTCAGATGTGATAAGTTAAATATTTTATTTTATTTTCTCAAGAAAATTAGATTTCCAGTTTGTTATGTGAATATATATATTCGTTCTTATTGGAATATATATATATATATATATATGAAAAGAATGTGCAAAAGTTATTCTATGTTATGTATTTATACAAATATAAGACAAGCTTAATGCTTACTCTGCTAAGTTGACTAGAAGAAATTAGTTTCATAACTTGAGTTGTTCAAAGGTTTTAAACACTACAATATCATACCCTTTTGGATAAAAGAATGTACTATACTTTTACCAACACTTTTATTGTGTTCTTGTGCAAAGGTTCAAGAGGAAAAACATAGATAAATAAGAACTATTTTAAATGAAGAAGTTATCCTTTTATTGATGAATAATATTATTTTATTTTACTTATTTGAGAAGTAGTCAAGAATTAAAGTGTCTCAAGTCGAAGGTATTGTTTCTTAACATTATAGACCTTAAGTGCATGAAAATAGGAGAGTATTTTATTCTTAAGAATTGAATGCCAGTACTTGTGAACAAGTGGCAATTGTGTTAGAATTGGCTATGGCTGCCAAGATCTTAAGACCAAATGGAAAGCACAATGAGAGAGAATAGAATGTGACAAGAATAAACTATATTCTTATCAATGTGATTCAATAATATGATTGTGATGTGCAATGTAGTAGAAACCCCTTGGTTATATAGCCAAGATGAGATACAAGATGTCATAGGATTATGACAAGTGTCTTAATCATATGACATGAGACAACTAAACACACTTACCTAGGTTCACATGTGTTACAAGCCAAAAGATAAGATAACAACTAAAGACAACTAACACCTTCTAGAAATATTCCTTCCTATGACCTGAGTAAACTTAACATGTGTAAATAAGTCCCTAGTAATGAATTAAATAGGTACAAGACTTTATTTACACCAACACCCCCTTAAGTACAACTTAGGGAGTAGCAGATTATTATGCAAATGACACAAAGATGGGTCCCAACTACTAGGCCATGTTATGTACCCATGTACATGCAATGCAAATGAAATCTCTCATAAACGAAGAAAAGGAGAAAACCCAGTGGGACAAAACTCCTCCCCAAAAGAGAGATGAAATACAAAAAAGAAATACTCTCAATGAAGAATGAGAAGGTAAAAACTCCATGTGAGGAAAAAGACCCCCCATAAGAGAGAAGTAGAAGAGAGACAATGCGCCCTCCCCCCCCCTCAATGTTGAGTCTCCTATAATGATGGTAGAAGCTCGACATTGAATGTTGAAGATGATCTAGTCTTTTCGAACAACATTCCTCCCCTTAGGAAGAAACAAAACCATGAATGTATGTAGGATGTCAAGATGATGAATGGTGTATGATGATGTCTCTAAAGCATTCTCAAGTATCTCCATGTCGATGCCAAAAGTTGACACACTCCAAACAAGTGTTCTAGGCCACATTGTTGAAGAATACAATCCAACATCTAGTAGAGATGAATGTAGAACATGATCCAAAGATAATGATATCCCCTCTGAAGACAAAGAATACTCCTCCAAATGTTGTCTAAAATTATACACATTCGTGCCAAACTACAAAGAATGATCATGTAGAGAATGAACAAGAGGGTCAGAGTGTTCCCTCGCAACAACTGAAGAAGGAGCATCTTCATCAAAGAGAAGATGAATGCTATCAGTGATGTCCCCCAAATTTGCTAGATGAGACTCCACAAACAAGTCTGAAATACCTATAAAGAAGCCATCCAAAGTAGCTAAATCTAAAAGACAATGAGGATTCTGCTGCACTGAATCACAAGGAGTCAAAACTGTGGCAACACAAGCATCCTCAGGTATAACAATAGATGAAGGAGATGAAATGCATGACTCAATAATTGGATAAATGTGAGAACTCCCAAGTTCAAGTAGCCAAAAGTATCCTCTGAATCATGGTTCATATATAACCAACAACCGAAGGAACAATGTCATCATCAGAAGAAAAAATTGCAAAGGTATACAAGTGAGATGAATGATCAACCACCCCAGTAGCAATGATCTCTCAACTCTCCAAGTCTAGAATGATGACTGAATTAGGTGTGAACTCCATAGTTCTCCCATCTCCACCACGTGTAATTTGATATATGGAAAGAAGATTTTCCATCAAATGAGGAACACACAAGACATTCTAGAAAATGTTGTCCCCAAAACTAATATATCCCTTCCCAATTACACTCATGTATGTATTGTTTCCCATCAAGATAGGATACATAGTACAAGATTCAAATGAAGAGAATATATTTTTTGAAGATGTCATATGATTAGATGCTCCTGAATCTAGAATCCACCTCCCTAATCTTGGACCTGAAAAAGCACAAAGAGCTTGTCCTTTGTTTCCTGATTTAGATGATTGACCTTTGTCCTTTTTAGACTATTTTGAAGTAGAAGGAGAAGAAGGTGATTCAAAAATTATAGAAGAAAAATAAATCTGATTCTTTCTGAGAAGATGTTTCAACTCATCAATATCCTTCTTATAACAATAATTTTCTTCATGTCCATCCTTCTTGCAATATGCACAAGTAGGCCTCTTCTTCTTAGATGTTTCCCCTTTGGAAGATGATTTTTTCTTTTCTTGATCTGGATGTGGATTATTCTTTGCTTTCTTTTGTTTCTTATCTAATTCTGATTCTTTCACCTTACTAACTAACAATGATTGAGATTTAGAAGTCTTGTTGAGATCCATTGAGATAAGATTTTGTTGCTCATAGATTGACTATGGGGTTTGCATATACTACACCTTCATTTGCATCATTTTATGAATGTTGAAACATGAGACAACTAAAAACACTTACCTAGGTTCACATGTGTTACAAGTCAAAAGATAGGATAACAACTAACACCTTCTAGAAAGATTCCTTCCTATGACCTAAGTAAACTTAACATGTGTAAATAAGTCACCTAGTAATGAATTAACTAGGTACAAGACTTTATTTACACCAACACCCCCCCCTTAAGTGCAAATTAGGGAGTAGAAGATTATTATGCACATGACACAAAGATGGGTCCCAACTACTAGGCCATGTTAGGTACCCATGTGCATGTAATGCAAATGAAATCTCTCACAAATGGAGAAAAGGAGAAAACCTAGTGGGACAAAAATCCTCCCCAAAAGAGAGATGAAATACAGAAAGGAAATACTCTCAATGAAGAATGAGAAGGTAAAAAACCCTTAATGAAATACAATAAATGAATACTCTCAATAAAGAATGAGAAGCTAAAAACCACTCACAAAAAGTCTCAAAGGAGGGTAGTTAGAGTTAGAACTAGCATCCCTATTAGTTGATTCATTTCCCTCCATAGAAGACTATTTGGTGAAATTCAAGTCTTTGAGGACACAGTTGTAAGGGTGTGGTAAAGAAAAAAAAGACAAGGAATGCATTTTCATGATCTTGTACAAGTTGAATGTGAAGGGATATCAATAGTCTCTGGTGGAGAGTCAGGATCTCCATATAGCTCCCAAATCTTAATCCAAAGAATGTGAAGATAGTTACAATGATCAATAGCTTTCAAAACATCATCAACAACATGCATTGCAATAACCCTTAGAGCATCATACCTTTGACAATTCCAATCAAATTTTTGGATACAATTACTAGGAGGGGGAACCCAACCATACAAATGTGGCAACAAATGAAGAGATTGAAGATGATTGATGATGCAATCTCTCCATTGCTAATAGTTTCCCTTTCCCAAAATGATCAGTGAAGGATGACTTGAAAACCCCATAACAAATTATGACTAATCTCCAATAATACAAAGATATTGACCTTCAACAACAAATAGAAACTTCCAAAGATGATATGCAACTGAAAAGATGCCTCCCAAATCAAAAAAAACTTCTTCAATCTTCAGGATGTCCAAGGAATTAGGAAAATGCACCAAATTGCAAAAAACCAATAAAAGATACCTGGAGCTGAAACTAAAAGAAGTTATGAGACTGATGAAAAAAACTCTAAAATATCTTCCAAACGCCACTGGAATCACTGAATTTCAACAATTTGATGTGAATTTAGATTGTTTTGTTATGCCTTCCTTTGAGACTTTATGTGAGCAATTTTTACCTTCTCATTCTTCATTGAGAGTATTTATTTTTTGTTCTTCATTGAGGGTTTTTTACCTTCTCATTCTTCATTGAGAGTATTTCTTTTTTGTATTTCATCTCTCTTTTGGGGAGTTTTGTCCCACTGGGTTTTCTCCTTTTCTCCATTTGTGAGAGATTTCATTTGCATTACATGTACATGGGTACCTAACATGGCCTAGTATATGGGACCCATCTTTGTGTCATTTGCATAATAATATTCTACTCCCTTAGTTGCACTTTATAAGGGGGGTTGTTCGTGTAAATAAAGTCTTGTACCTAGTTAAATCATTACTAGGGGACTTATTTACACATGTTAAGTTTACTTAGGTCATAGGAATGAATCTTTCTAGAAGGTGTTAGTTGTCTTTAGTTGTTATCTTATCTTTTGGCTTGTAACACATGTGAACCTAGGTAAGTGTGTTTAGTTGTCTCATGTCATATGATTAAGACACTTGTCATAATCCTATGACATCTTGTATCTAACCAACAAGTTGACAAGTCCCAAGATGTTACGAGGAGGTAATATGGGTGTTTAATGTTAGGAAAAAAATACTATATTAGTCATTTATCGACTTTAGAAAAATATATATTTATGATTTAATAACCTTAGGAAAGGTTAAGCAAATAATTCAAGTAGTTAGTCATGTGTTAAACCTTTAAAGGTCAAAAGTAGTTTCCAAGTTGAGTTAGATGTGTGTGAACTTATGACTACACTTCCTAATGATGTGTGTTATATATTTAAAATATTTGGCCAAAGTAATGCAATAGTATCTACTTGCATTAGTCAGTTCACTGTGTTCCAGATTACATATCCAATCAGATTGGTCATACTTAGTTAGATAAGTCTAAAGTTGTATGGTCGATTAGTTATGTAGTACACAACACTAGAACTCAAATGTCACACTTGTTGGTTCCTTTGTCTATACTCTTTGTGAAGGGTAGGGCCACTTCCAATTGGAAGGTGTGTGGGGGATCACCAGTCTATGGCTGGGGGTAAAACACTCAAGTGATGCTCTCCCTCTTGCAGACGACAACGTCGAGGCTTGTGAAATACAAGAATTTTCCAGATATGGAAGAATTGACCTTGTATCATTATTGTATTATGTAAACTTGTATACTTGAAAGTATTTCTCAAATGAATTGTAATTGAAAATTTTTATCTTATTTTTCAAGTGGAAATTAATATAGTTCAATTTCAAAGGTTGTATTAGACATTTATATATTGTTTATGTGTACAATGAATAATGTATAATTTTATTTTTTTTTACTTTCCTATTTTTAAGCATATGTTTATTTTAACTTCTATGGTAAAACCTAAGTAATTACTTTGTATTATGAGTGATTATGTTACAATATCTCTCTAAGGAGGAGAAGAAGATATAAACAATATAATCCCCCTATGTGTGGGAGAAAATAATTTTTTGCATAGATAAAAGTGAGATAACAAAACAAACAAGGAGATGAGACACACCACATATGATGTAATTAAAAGGATAAAAATAAAAGGTGAAATATAAAAGGTGAAATGAAGACAAGTGCACAATGAGAAAGGAATAAGATAAAAGGAAAATGATAAAATATGTAAATATAGAAAATAAAATGAGGATAAAATCATAATAAGAAATGTATAAATAAAAAGACAAAAAAAATTCAAAAATATAATAGAGAAAATGAGAAAAAGAGGAGAAAAACAATTATGTTTCATCAAAAAGGAAAAAAAAATATAAAATCAAAAGTAAAGGAAAATTATTATTTTGATTAACGTGATGAGATTGTTCATGAAACACTCCATATCTTTGCACATCATCTAAAACTCATATGATAAACAAAAGATAAATTCTTTCAATGAATAAAAGAAAATTTTAGAAGTTGTGTCAACACACACCACTAAAGGTGTCTTAACATTATATGCATTTGCCAACTAACACAGTAAACAATGCAAAAATAAAGGAAAACAAAGTAAAAGATGGAAGAAAGACAAAAATGTATCAACCTATTAAATAAACAAGCATGGTGATGTGAAACATTTGAGTTCCATAAAAGGAAATATAATTTTTTGTTTGGATAGAAGTGTTGTTCTATCTCGAAACCTATATAAATTTTTTAATCTCCACAATCCCTAAAAGTTCCAAAATTGCTCAAAGTCCTAGCATGCATCTCTTATTGACATGGTAGGTAAAGTGAATGTACGAGTACATTTTGTAAGAATATAGCTGGATTAAATAGGCCAAATATGTTCCACAAGATTATAAATCTTCTTCCACTAAGAGGTTATACTTATCTCATTTGTTCATAAAAGGGTCACCATTAGCAACCATACATGAATGAGAGAAACTTGAATCATTCTCTAAAATAGGAACTTTAACAACAAAAAAAATGGAATAATTGGTTTTATAATTTTTATTTTAAAATTTTAAATAAATTAGAATAATGAAACTTGTTAATCTAAAACTAGGTAATGTCATTAAACAATAGAATTAAAAGCACATAACATAACATATATATGAAAAACCATAATTTCTCATTAAAATAACAACCAGCAAATTCAAACCTTAATTTATTACTTAAAAATAAATATATAATACAATGAGACTCTCCACTAATTATGTCACCCCTATGTCTAACATATATGTTAGTATGTCAATACTTAACCTTAAACTCAAAACCTGTAAGCCCAAATAATACAATAGAAATGATGCTCATCTAATTTTCCAAAGCCTATATATACAATAGAATTCTATAATAATAATATAAAATGAAAACCATAAAACATATAGACATATTAAACACAAGTGTAGATGCATGTAGAGTAACTATAATTAGTCGATAGGCTACATATAGTGTAAGATTTGAGCCTGAAACAAGTCTCACACCTCCAAACCTGGAATTTGATGGCCACTCCTCCCTGTCATATGAAATTTTTTGACGGTTTGTTCATTTAAATGCCTGTCACTTTACATTTTATGAAAAAAATTAACTGTAAAAAAATTTAAATATCAATTTCAAACCTATTCAGAAATAATTATATAAAATTAAAAATAGTTTAATCCTTATTCAACTCATTATCTAAAATTTAACATGCTCACCAATAAAACACAAATGCTATATTATGTTGAAAAAAATCAAAAATTAAAACTTGAATCACTAAATGCTATATTATCTTGAAAAAAATCAAAAATCAAAACTTGAATCACTAATCACTGTAAACAAAATGAAATAAATGTTGTTGAAAAAACAGTGAGAATTTGTGTTATGTTATTATATGGATATCCTATATATATTAAAAAATGTAAAATTAGAAAATATTGATAATTTGAAATAAATGTAAAAATCTTATATTTATGTTATAATTAACAAGAACTTTCTAAATTTATATAGAAAATAAATCTTGTTAAAATATTCAAAAAATTATAAAACAATTATATTCGATTTTGAATAGATTTTGTATTAATATATATTTTTATAACAAATATTATAAATCATATATAAAATTTGTGTTATGTTATTATATGGATATCCTATATATATTAAAAAATGTAAAATTAGAAAATATTTATAATTAGAAATAAATGTAAAAATCTTAAATTTATGTTACAGTTAACAAGAACTTTCTAAACTCATATAGAAAATAAATCTTGTTAAAACATTCAAAAAGTTAAAAAACAATTATATTCTATTTTGAATAGATTTTGTATTAATATATATTTTTATAACAAATATTATAAATCATATATATTAATATAAAGCAATGATAACTATTAGTAAAAATGTTAAAATTTTAAATTTATTGATAAAAATATTTAAAAACTTAGAAAGAACTATATTTAATCTTTAAAAGATTCTAAATTAATAAATATACTTATCATAAATAAATCATATATATTAATATAAAGTGAAATTAAACAAAAATTCTAATTATAAACTAATTTATATTTTTATCATAAACATTATATATATATATATATACTACAATAAATTTTTACGGTTTAATAATAATTTTAAGTGTCATTTACGGTTATATGAAAATATAGCAAGTCAAATAATACGGTTTAATAAATTTTTAGGTTGTAATATACCGTCCAAAATGCAAAAAACGGTCAGATAGACCATCAAATTCCAGGCTTGCTCCAAACCATTATTTAGTCATTGGAAAACAAGTTTTAGGTGTCATTTAATGGTAAAGTAGTTGTCATTTAATGGTAAAAGCCTCCAAAATATCACTTATCATGTAAAAGTTAGATAAATATTGATTTTTCAACTAGATGGGAACATTATATTTTCAATTGCAATGTTTTTTGTCAATTTGATGGCAACTTTCTCATTGCTTTATGTTTTATATTTGTATACAAATATTTCAAAATAAGATAATATTTAATATTTTTTTAAAAAAAATCTAGACTTTTCTAAGTTTATTTCCTTCCATTATTTAGCACTTCCAAATGCGTACTCTCGAAGTCTCGAGCGTAATCCTTGATGCTAGTTGATATACAATTAGATGATGTTATAGAGTGTATGTGAAATTACGACCACCTAACCATTTTCGTCAAAATCTTAAATAAAATACTTTAAAAAATGCACTTTTTGCAGTTGAATGAGAATTGTAGTTAACTAATTCAGAATGAAAAATAAACGACCCAAATGAAGAATACAATTTATATTTGTGTGCCTAATTTATTAGAGAACGATGGGCGAGTTTAGGAAATTTTAGTGATCATAAATTTCTATAAATGGTTTTCTCCATTTAAATAGCTTATAGTTTGTTCAATTATCAATGAAAATAACCCAGAAACACAAAATTCAAACAAAATTATATGCAGTACATATATACCTAGTTCTGTACAAATCCAAAATCCAAAAAGCAGCCAGCATAAAAAGAGACTGCTTTCCTTTTAACAAGATAATACCATATACAGTAACTTTCGTCATCTCCAAAGAAGAGACTACTGTGTGTTAAAGGATCTTATCTTGAGAATAAGGCCTTGGAAGAGATCATCTGTATCCTGAATGTGGGTTTAATTTATTAGAGAATGATGGGCGAATTTAGGAAATTTTAGAGATCATAAATCTTCAGAACTAAATCTTTCCTTAAACATTAACGTGAGTTTTGTATACAAAAGAAAAAAATCTAAATCTTTATGATTTTTATCATTATGAATTGGATTTCAGAGGATGAAATAAAACAGATTATATATACCTATAACATCACAGACTATTTAAGATTTCTGCAAAGGGTTTTCGCCATTCAATAGCTTATAATTTGTTTAACAATCAATATATGTCGTTCTGTACAAATCCAAAAAAAGCAGTCTCCATAAAAAAAAGACCGCTTCCCTTCAACAAGATAATCCCAAGAAGAGATTACTTTTAAAGTAACACTATTGCCATATACAATACCAAAATCTCCAAAGAAAACAAAAACCTGTTTCCTTTATATATGTACAACTACTCATTCAAAGTGAAGAGTGAGTCCTAAGGAACATATTTCCATCCTATTTTTCCCCCTCACTTGAGAGTGCTTAAAGAGGTGATTTTGAGAACAAGGCCTTGGGAGAGATCATCTGTGTCCTGAATATGGGGGTTGTCCATTAATATAAATGGAGCATTACACTTCTCACTTATTGTCTGCAGAGTCTCTCCCTCCTCAACTGTATAAATCTCCTCACATGCCCCATCTCTATTGTGTGGGTGCATGAACTGAGTTCTTCCTTCAACACCTGCAATTAATAACAGAAAACAAGAAAACAGAGCAATACATCTCTTTTCTGTTATACTTGCCATTAAGTGAATATGTAATGAAAATAGCTTCCCACAGATGGATTGAAATCAGCTGCAACTGCGTATGCTAAAATTTATGGGTTGAAATCAGCTGCAAATCACTGCTATTTTACAAGTTTTTTGCATTTTAGACCGTATATTACAACTTAAAAAATTATTAGACAAATATGACACTTAAAATTATTATTAAACTGTAAAAATTTATTGAAGGGTATATATATATATATAATAAAAATATAAATTAGTTTAGAATTGGATTAATTCTTTCTAATTTCACTTTATATTAATATATATGATTTATTATAAATATATTTATTATTTCAAAATCTGTTCAAAATGGAATCTTTTCAAGATTAAATATAGTTCTTTCTAATTTTTTAAAGATTTTGACATTTTTACTAATAGTTATCATTGCTATATATGATTGATAATATTTATTATAAAAACATATATTAATTCAAAATCTTTTCAAAATAGAATATAATTATTTTTTAACTTTTTGAATATTTTCACAAGATTTATTTTTTTATATGAATTTAGTTAATTGTAACAGTAAATTTAAGATTTTTACATCTATTTCTAATTATCAATATTTTCTAATTTTACATTTACTTCTTTTAATTGTAATAGTAAATGTAAGATTTTTACATTTATTTTTAATTATCAATATTTTAATTTATGTTTTTAGATAGATGAATTTAAAGATTAAACTATAAAAAAAATTCCAACAGCATTTATTTTATAGTATTTTTTTTATAGCAGCTTTGATTTTTTTCAAGATAATACAACATTTGTGTTTTACTGTGACCATGTTGAAATTTTAAATAATGAGTTGAATAAGGATTAAACTATTTTTTAATTTTATATAATTATTTTGGATAGGTTTGAAATTGATATTTAAATATGATTGTAGATAGATCACTTTGGGGTTTGAACTATTTTTAATTTTCTATGTAATGCAACATTAATTTTTGTATCTCAATTTTTTTAAAAATAAAATAAAATAGTTCCTTTCAAAAAGTTGTTTTTTGTGTTTAAATATATGCAAATTATATAATGAAGATTTATATCAAATTATTATATTTTTTTATTGTTTATTGGTATTTTTAAGAATTATGATTCTTATAAAAAATACTTAATTGATTTATATGATACACATAATATTTTAAAAAATAACCAAATTACTTGTTACATTAAAAATAGAAATTTTAAAAAAATAATAATAATATTTAATATGTATGATTAAAAAAATCAATAATGTTTTAATATAAAAGATTTTATGTAAAAAAAATATAAATTAATTTTTTTTTCACAGTTAACTTTTTTCATAGAACTTAAAGTGACAGGCATTTAAATGAACAAACCGTCACAAAATTTTCATATAACAAGTAGGGGTGGCTGTGAAATTCCAGGCCTAGATAGTATGACATGTTTGACAAGGCAAGCTTAGTTGGAGTGTCAAACACTCAATTTAAATATCAGTCAAATAAAAATAATTAAGAGTAATTTTAAATTTGACTTGTTTTAGTTTTTTCAAAATTGTAAACTCAGACCTTTTTTTCCTATATAGATAGTCTTTTTCATATACAATAATTAACTAACTCTAAAGTCTAAACCTAAAATGATAGAGGACAAGTTTACAGTTAAGGAATAAGTCTTGGATTATTCTTTTGTAAATGAGTTTAATCTTGTGTAAATGAATTAGAAGGGCAAGCTAAGACCTGCTAAACTCTTATCCCATAATATTTGGTCAACAACCTTTCAGTTTTTAATATTTAGAATGCATAATTTAAATACCTGCCATTTTCCAAATACTATTTAAGATGTGAATTATTTACAAGTGTCTGCTTTTAATTTGTGTAGAGGGTTGTGAAGGTGATTGACAAATTGAATATGCATGCTGACGGAATCCAGATGTCATACATTAGAGGAATAAAAATGTGAGTCATCCTTTATTTGTGAAAACGTTTCATTTTAGAATTGAGAGGTGCGTATTCAACAATATTACTTTACATATGATTTTTTATATTTTAAATTAATATTTATATAAATATTCCTAGATTCATAAATTTGAATTTCTTATAAATTTTTTTGGTTAAGTATGACATCAAATTTACAGAATATCTGTTATATATCTATTAAAAAGATGCTAACATATATTAATTTTTATGTATTTATATTTATATTTAATTTATAAATGTGTTTAAGATTATTTTAAATAAATATATTTAAAATATTTATATTGATGGCAAGAACAACACCACAACAATTTAACCACTACACTATACCACTATACCATTGTGGCACTTGTATACAACCGGTCGATGTCATTGTGATCCTTTTTGATATTCGGGTTAAATTATCAAAATACGCCCATCGTGATAGAGTTCCATGAGAGTCCTTATGATAAAGAGTTTCTGCCAAGATGCAACGGATTTGTGAAGTAGGATTTTTGAAATGTGGACAAGATTTTGGATTATGATGGATGACGGTAGATGTGGAAGGATTATTTGGATGTTCGGACATAGCAATTTTTATTTTCCAAACTTGGGATGGTGGATGATGGAAATTGGAATTTTGATTAGGATAGTGTTTGGAACCATCTCTTTTATATGCCTTGCGTGATGACCATTTTGAAGGAGGACATTTTTTATATGTGGGAGACCTCTTTTCTTGTGGCTCCACTTTTGGATTGGATACTGGTATTGAACTCTTTTTTTTACTTGATCCATTTTTCTTTGGGATCCACTTTAACTTTATTTGTCAACTTGGATTTTTGTATTCAATGGCCTTTGATATTTGATTTTGGAGTTTAGACTTGTAAGAATTTTATTTTTGTTGGCTCCAATTGATGGGTTTAATTATGTTGGAATGATGGTTTATGGTGTGGATGGAAGGAGAATTGGCCGCAACCTTATGACAAGGACTACTCATGGCATCCACTTTGATGTTTGTATTGGATAAAGTGTCCCCTAGTATAATGGAGGTATCACTAACATCATTTGATTTGCTGATTGAAGAATAGCCAAGACCTTGATGTCTAGGATTTTCATAAAATTGTATTGGTTCTCGAATGCCTTGCTCATGTAGGCCTAGTCCTCTTCCTTGATACTGCATGCTTTGACATATTCTCTTTGTGATGGGGTATTTGTCACTTTGGAAGCAAGATGTGAACCCATCATTGTGGAAATTGTTGCTTGGTTGGAGTCTTCTCCTCTACGAGAAAACCTGATTTGATAAAAGTAGATGATCCTAGTTGATAGGATATTTTTGCTTTACCATTTGTCATGCTCGTGTCTTCTTGGTCATTTGGGATGTCCATGGTAGATTTTGTGTCTTCTTTTTTGACATGATCAATAGTAGTATTTTTATATTCTTGATCCATAGTGGCATTTTCATGTTCTTTGATTTCATCCATGTCATTTATTTGATTATTTGTGTCCAAAGGAGGCAAGTGTCTCATTTTGGGAAATGGATGTGTTTGGATTTTGGGTAAGATCAACCTCAAATGTTTGATCATGAATGGCATAAAGGTTGATGAGAGGATCATTTTGGACTTCATGTTCAAGGGTAGGATCTTGGTCAAAAATAGGTGTATCTTAGACAACATGGTTGAGAATAGACTCTTGAGCAAGGATATGTGTATTTTGGATATCATGATTATCTAGAAGGACTTCTTGGATGGACTTAAGGATGGGGTGATGGGATGGACTACTTTGATCTCGACATGAATGGGGATCTATTTTATCATGGTTTGGACTTCCCTTTTGACATGTATCCCAAGGTTTAGGCAATGGAATGTGATTTTGGAGACCATAACTAAATGTATTTTTATTGGATTGAGTTTTAGATTGGGATGGAGGGGATTGGAATGGATTTGAAGTAGGATAGGATGTGGAGGCTTCAAATGGATTAATGGATGGTGGGTTTCCCTTGTTAAGGTTAGGATAGAAATGACTAATGGACACTTGCTATGGATTAATGGCAAGTGACTCTTGATATTAAGGACAAGTGGATGAATGACTAGGGCTTATGTGTTGTTGGTAAGAGGGGTGTGTGGGTGGTTGACTATGAGTTGTGCTTGGTTGGGATGGAGAATTGATCCATTGTCTCTAGAATTCTACGGCTTGTTGGTATTGACCGTTGTGGAGTAATTGGTATTCAACTTGACTACGGAGCATATCAAGGTGAATTGAAGACATGGTGGTGAGATGAAGTCTAGAAAATTACAATGCAAAGGTATGACTTAAGCCTAAGGTATGCAACCTAAGCTATGTTTTTTTGGATTTTTCAAGATACAAGGGATGCCTAATGATAATACCAAGATAAAGAGTCAAAGTGAAAATAGAAAATATTGTAGATAAGATAGTGTCACAATGATCAAAATCTATGGTATGATTTCTAAGGTATGACAATGCAAAGGAGTGAATTAAGCCTAAGGTATGCAACCTAAGCTATGCTTCTTCTTTTTTGATTTTTAAGGTATAAGGATGCCTAATAATGATAATATCCAAGACTTAATGTTGAAAGTGACAATACAAGATTAGGATATGACAATGTCACTATAACTAAGCTTTTACAGCCATGATTTAGAGATTGGACATCTAACCTAAATAGCCATTTTAATCATCATGAAGGTGCATTTAACTTGTCAACCTAGGGATGTGAACTTGAAATAGGTTAGCATAGTATGTGCACTAGGAACTCAAAGTAGCCATTTCATTCTACAACTAAGGAACACACAATATTGAAAGAAAATTGCTTGAAAAGGAATGAAACAAATGTTGAACATTAATCAACAACTATGTTAAGTTGAAATGCATAACAAGAATAAAAATATGAGCAACAAACAAGACACTACTTTGTCTGCTTTGGCTACAGGAATAGTCACAAAATGGAATTCTAGTGGCTACAGGAACAGTTGATGCTAGACTTCTAACTAAGTACTAAACAACAAGTAATACTAAACTAGTGCTAAACTAAGAAGATAAATTAGTCACCAAGTGGGCCCCCTTGGATAAGTATCCTCTAAAACTAATGAAAAATCAGATGCTCGAACTTAGAACTTTATTTTATTCACTGTGAATCATGAGTACAAAAGAGTAATGTATCTGTATTATTGAAAACAGGAGAGTGCAAGTACAATATCAAATCATGTAACCCCCGAAGAAGGAGCACCAGATCATTATTTATACTAACAACTAAATGAGGCAGTTAACTCCATGACTGGGAGAACGCCATTTAGGGAAAATAGAGAAAATAAAGCGATGGTGGTTACACGTGCATGGAATCTAGTCAGACATGCAGGTCCAAATGTAGACTTAGCATAGCAGTAACACTCGTGCATGCTCGATCATTAAATTCCACTACAAGGTGGTTATGTTCAGTTGCATGGAGAATATTTTGTTGTCGACCTTCTTTGACTTGGAGTGATTCTTTTGCTGGACATTATGGTGCATGCCTAGTTGGCGATGTCTTCCTCAACTTAGCGTATTAGATCTGCATGGAAAAGTTAGTATGCATAATAAGTGCACATCTATAACCACCTTAAGGAACATTCATTAACCACATGAAAAATCAATATAGATAATCCACATAATATGCCAAATGTCATTAAAGCTTGCAGAGATAGGATTAAGTCCAATGTTAATGGTTTGAGGGAAACATTATGAAAATACCAACATTTAACATTAAATTCCATGACATCTATCAACAAATAAACTATAGATTCTACCCAAAATTGGACCAAAAAATAGGCTCATCACTCCCCCAGCCTAACGTTTTGTTGGTCCTCCAGCAAGGGAAGGGTTGTTCTACTTGGTCAAAGCTCTAAAATTTGCAACTGGTAGCTGCCCAACATTAGTGGCTGCAGTGCATGAATCAGGATCCCAATAGAATCCTCCCAATCTATCAAATTTGTTCCATCTCTGCTTTTATGAAGCAATATCATACTGGTAGAATCTGAAGTTTGGCACGGGCCACATGAGCATGGGTGGTTGGAAAGTCAGGGGAAGCCAAGATCGCCCTTGTGTTCTCCCAATCTAAATATACTTATCAATCCTCTTTAGTGTTGCAACATAATTGTGGATGGAATGAGACTCAACTTGCTTCAACTCATCAATTAAACTGTTCCATCTTTGTGATAGACATCTTCACATAGTTTCCTCCTTTGTTGTTGTCTTTACCTCATAATAATTGTAAACTTCCTCAATCCAAGCCATAATCCTGTCGCCATAACTAGGTCTGAGAAGCTCATTTTGTGCCATTCTCTGTAAATATCCCTTGGGTTGCTTGATTCAACTCTAACAGGCAGAGGAATATTAGACTCCAATTTCTTATAAGCTCCATTTTGATGTCCCCAACTAATCTCATTTTGTACCCAAGACATAAATGCCCTCAATTATACATCCCCAACATACAACAATGGGTTCCAATCATGGTCTTGAGATACAACAAATTATGCAAATAAAACTCACACAACAAATTCTTCATTTCAGGGGAGGCAATCCTATAAGCATTGAAAAATTCAATGGGGGTGTCAATAGAAGGATTCAAACCTGAGGCAATCCTTGACAGCTTAAAAGAGATACTTCTCTTTCAGGAGCAGAGAATAGACCCTTGGAGGGGTCCTACATTTCAAAATATGTGGTGCCAAAGTTGCCATATCATCCACCCTCTACTTCAAGGTGGCAATTTTTGTATCTTTATCTTCAATCTGCCCATCCTTCTTTTGAATTTCCTTCTTCAATTTATGTTTTTCCTTTTTCCATTCTTCCTCCCTTCTTTGTATTTCTTTCCATAAATTTAAAATTGTTGCATGTACTGTAAAATCAGGAGGATTATGAATTCCTACCAATCTTTTTGTCGATGATAGCTCCTCATATGGCACTATCTGCATGGACTCAGGCTGTCTAGTTATCTCTGGCTACAAGGGTATTGTTTCTTCTTCTGCTTCTTGTTGCAAGGAATCTCGTTCTTGTTCTTGTTGTGGCTATAGGAACTCCTGCTCTAGTTCTGGTTGTTGCAGGACATCCTATTGCAGGACTTCTCTTGCTCATGCTGCAGGAAATCCTATTTTTCCTCAAACTCTTTTGCAATGTTAGCAAGATTGACCAATGTTATATTTGTTGCTTCCCTAAATATGTCTTCTTCTTCGACATTCTCTTGCCCCATTGGAGCTTTAGGGTCCTCATGTAATGTCTCACCAGGCTTAGGGATTTCTTGTGGAGGCGTACCAATCACAGGCCCAGTTGGTCTTGATTTCCTGGGAGGTTTCTCACGCTTTCCTTTGGCTGCAGGATGAACAGTGTCAACCTTCCTCTTTTTAGAACTTGGCACCTTTCTTTCTACAAGATGTGTTTTGGCCTTTCCTTTTCTTGTTTCTACTTCTCTCTTTTGTGCCCTAGTTTTCATCAGGGTTTCAAGTGGAATTTCATCATCAGAATCTGATGAAGAGATTTCTTTTTCTAAGTGTTATGTTTCAGAAGAACTAATTTCTATGGTTTCTTCTACTGCAGGAGGATTCACACAAGAGCTAGCACCAGAGGTTGAAGCACCAAGAGGGGCTTTAGATGTGCTCAATCTCTTGCTAGACCTACGGGGTTGAGGTAAAACCCTAGGTTGCAACTGCTCAGGTCTAATTTGATCAACATTTATAAATTCTTCCTGTCATTCCAGATACATCATGCAAAGACTTTTCAACCAAAAATTTAATCAGAAAATGGTGGGAAACAAAATTATCCCTACGTTTTTGGGTCTCGACTGCCAAGATTGAGAGAAGATTGTATAGCATGTTAGTCACATTCATCCTCCTTCTGTGCCTGATGTGATTCAAAAGCTTGAAGTGCATGGAATGCAAATTTGATAGGCAACCCTCATAGGTGATGTATCTGATAATATAAAAGGCTATCTACTTCCATGGTCTGGGCAGAGACATTCTCTTTGCACCTTGTTTATCAATGCTCAATGGGGGGTCGTTCGGCTCTGTCAATTTGGCCCTGGCTGATTTGGTGTCTCTGGAGGCAAGGTAATTTTTGCCATCAGCCAGTAACTGTGTGACCTCTGCAATTCTTTCCTTAGTTGCCACAACTTCCAACCCTTTTACTATGGCCTTCCCTTCGAAAAATGTCTGGGCAAATTCAAGGGCAATGCTTTCATCAAATCCATCCAGCTTCAGGAAGTAATTTGACCATCCGCAATTTCTAAATTTGGCCAAGCATTGTGCATCCTACAATAAAACGTCATGCACCATGGGTTCATTTCAAACTAACCAACCTCCCATTGTCTGCAATCAAAAAAATTCTCTACAACTTCTTTCCTGCAATTCTCGTATGAAAATCAAGCTCACTTTCCTATAGTACCTGCTAAATTTCCAATGCCAATATCGACTGAATTTTCTTTTCTTTTTTCACCTTTTTTCTTGCAACTCAAGATTACAACATGGTCAATAATGGAAAGAAAAGGAGTGATAAATGGGAATTATGATGGGAAGAAATGGCAGCTGCAATTAATGTCACTTCACACATGTAAGTCATCCTCTCACTCAGATTTCAAATCAGCTCATTTTAAATTTTCTAATGTAGCCTAGCATAAATTGACATGTGCAATATATTTACATCTTTTTCTTTCCCGTCCCCCCAACCTAAATTTGGACATGTGTCCACACATGCAAGATGGGAGTGGTGATTTGACAGGGAATGATGGCATTTTATGTAAACATCCATACTAACGTACAATGATTAAATGAACGCACTTAAAAGATGATTAAAGATAGCAATTAATGCGCACATACCTGAATGTGTGGAAGATTTGTTGCAAAGGTCATGAAGAAAGTACCACTCAACTTTTAGGGAATAAATTGAGCAATTAATGAAAATGAAGTGGAATGAGGTGAGGTGGAATGAAGTGATGGAAGAGAGAGAAAGGTGGTGATGGATGAGTGGATGGGTGGATGTACAAAGAAATGGACTTCCACATAAATGAAAGTCTTTATTATAAGAAGTGTGTACCTTAATTAGCCAAGAGGGGCACTAGGTCCATTTCCTTCAGCTACAGGAACATCAGGTGTTGAATGCTCAATGAATTGTTGTAGGAACTCTTCTTTGGAAGCTAGCTTGTGATATAATCTGAGGTGATGACCATTGACAAGTAATTTAAACCAAACAAGGTCAATGGTAGAAAGCTCAACAAATCCATTAGGAAAGACCTCAACAACTTCATATGGTCCTAGCCACCTTGTCTGCAATTTTCCTGCATTTTCCTGGTGTCTTGAGTCATAGATCAGGGCCCAATCTCCTGGTTGGAATTTCTTGTCCTTGATAAATTTTTCATACTACTTAATCCTCTAATTTTGCACTACTTCTGTATGTTGCAGGGCTGCTCTTCTTATCTCATCCAAAGTATTTAGCTGCATGATTCTTTCTCTTTGTGCCTCAGAATTATCCATCCCAAAATCTACTATAGTCTATAGAGTCTTATATTCAAATTCAACTGGCATCATATTTGTCTTTCCATACAACAACTCAAATGGGGTGAAGCTTGTAGTTGTTTTCCAGGTTTTTCTATAGGCCCAAACAAATTTTGGTAATCTATTTTCCCAATCCTTTCTATGAACAACTACTGTTTTAGTCAGAATGGCTTCAATCTCTTTGTTGGTCACCTCAACTTGGCCATTAGCCTGTGGATGATAAGGAGTAGAATTCATGTGCCTTATGTTGTACTCATTAACTAGTGCTGCAACAAGGGTTGATGTTAATTGTGCCCCTTGATCAGTCATTATTTCTCTTGGGACTCCATATCTTGTGAAAATCTCTTCATAAAGAAATTATGCAACCTTGTTATCTCTAGCATGCTTCATGGCCTTAACTTCTACCCATTTTGTCACATAATTAGTGCATACCAATATATAAGACTTACCATTTGATGGAGGGTCAATGGGTCCCACAAAATCCAATTCCCATTTGTCAAAGGGAGTGATTACTACCTGAGGGAATAGTGGAATCTCATCAGATCTGGTTGGTCTGCCCATTCTTTGACATCTATCACATTTTTTGGTATACCTTCCTGCATCCTTGTGGAGTGTTGGCTAGTAATATCATGTGTTCAAAACCTTCATTATTGTCCTCTTGGCTACAAAGTCTCCACATGGTTCGTTGTGACATGCATGTAAAATTTCATATGTCTCATCTTCTCTCACACACCTCCTCATGACATGGTTAGGTCTAGTATAAAACAAACATCCAACAATCCAAGAGAAAGGAAAATATTTTTCAATGAGTGCCCTTTTCTCTTTTGGAGAGAAGTAAGAAGGAACTCTATCTGTGACCAAGTAATTGGCTATGTCAACATACCAGGGTGTTTGTACATTGAGGGAGAATAGATGCTCATCAGGGAAAGAGTCATCTATGGGCTAATTGTCTTCTGATGTAGTTAGCCTTGAAAGAAAATCTGCAACAACATTGGCCTTCCCTGGTTTATCCACAATGGTTATATAAAACTCTTGCATCAACAATAACCATCTTTCCAATCTACCTATGATCAAAGGTGTATTCATGGGATACCTAATGGTTGCATGATCAATGTGCAAAAAGATTTGGTAGCCTATTATGTAATCTATGAATTTATTTAGTGCATAGATTACTGCTAGCATTTCTTTCTTTGTCACTGTATAATTGAATTCAGCTCCTTGTAAATTTTGCTGACAAAGTAAATGGAGTTTTCAAAAACTCCTTCTTTCTATCCTAAGACTACTCCTATGGCATAATCTGATGCATCAGTATGGATGTGGAAAGGAAGTTCCCAATTAGGCCCTTTGAGTACAAGAGCATGAGTCAAAGCTACCTTCAAGTCAGAAAATGCCTTGTCACAGGCTTCTGTTCACTAAAATTCAACATCTTTAGTGAGAAGAGTGTACAATGGTGTTGCTACCTTGCTGAAATCCTTGATGGAACGCCTATAATATCTTGCATGACCCAATAAACTCCTAACATCCTTTTGTTTTGTAGGTGTGGCCAGATTTGTAATTACCTCAATCTTTGTAGGATCTACTTGAATTCCCTTATGGGAGATGTAGTGGCCAAGAACTACACCTTCTTGCATCATCATGAAGCACTTTTCACTGTTTAAGGACAAGTTTTGATCTTCACATCTTTGTAGGACCCTTTTGATATTTTTCAATGCTTGATTGAAATCAACACCATAAGTGGTAAAGTCATCCATATAAATTTCCATTCAATCATGAGAAATTTTTGAGAATATGCTAATGACTGCCCTCTAAAAAGTTGCAAGTGCATTGCCTAGGCCAAATGGGAGCACTGAATAGGCATAGGTCCCCTATGGATAGGAAAATGTAGTCTTCTCCTGGTCCTCTGGTGCCATTTGAATCTGGTTGTAGCTGTTGAATCCATCTAGGAAAAAAGGTATTGATTTCCTGCAAGTGTGTCTAAAACTTGATCAATGAAGGGTAAAGGAAAGTGGTCCTTCTTGGTGGCAACATTAAGTTCCCTATAATCAACACAAACTTTCCATTTCCCTCCTTTCTTGGGCACAATCACTAATGGAGACACCCACTGACTATCTGAAATGGGGTAGATAAATCCTGCATCTAGTAATTTATACATTTCTCCTTTCACAATCTCTCTTAGTGTAGGGTTATTCTTCTTTGTGGCTATCTTACTGGGGTGCAATCATCTCTGATGTAAATTTTGTGTGTACAAAGTTTAGAATCCAATCCCTTCATATCATGATAATCCCATGCAAATGCATGTTGATGGGTCCTTAATAGGTTTTCCAATAACAATTATTGTTCTCCATTCAATTTACTATTAACATTCAGATATTTTACTTCTGACACCTGTACTTGTGTAGTTAACTCTATCATGGTTGCTTCATTAACACATGGTACCTTTAGTTCATATGGTAGCAATGCATGGGACATACCTGTTGCTACAGGAAGTCTATTTGCAAGAATAGTGGCTTTAGGAAGAGTGGCTATAGGAAGAACGTCTGCAGGAACAGTGGCTATAGGAAAATCATCTGCAGGAACAGTGGCTGCAGGAAGAGCAGGCATAAGTGTCTTGACTGGAGTAGCAAAATGAGAAGATGATGCTTCCTCCACTTCACAATGGTTTTGAATGATGTTATCCAATACTTCATCCTCATCTTGGAGTTGCATGAAAGAGCTTCTACCTAGCATCATAAGTTGTGCCACATAGTTAACTTCCTTGACCTCTTCACCAACATGTGGCCATATGGGATTATCTTCATCATGAGATGGCTAAGCAGGTAGATAAAGAACAAAATTTTTATTGCTCCTCCCATTTGAAATGGTCATGTCACCTGACTAACATCCAATTTATGCATCTGTATTTGCTAACCATGGCCTTCCAAGAATAATGGGATACCCACCTAGTGTAGATTTAGGAGAGAGAATCATAAAGTCTGTTGGGTACTCCCAGGAGTCTAGAACTACCACAAGATCCTCCACTACACCATTAGGCTTAACAGTAGAGCTATCAGCAAGTTGTAGGACAGTAGGAGTAGATCTCATGCTTGCAGTATTTAGTTGTTGCAGGATGTCTTTGGTCATTACATTTATTGTTTCCTCTAAATCAATCAGAGCATTCTTTACTTGGACCCCGTTTATAACAACTGCTACCACAAGACTGCCTAGGTAATTATACTTGGGAACAGTCACTTTTGCCAACATGATGTTAGCTAATTGTCCCACCACATGAACTATAGTTGGGTCCTTCTTTTTCCTACCTAGCTTCTTAATACATGTCTTCTTGATTGCCTTGTCATAGATTGGAACATCCTTTATGGCCTGAAATAGAGGTATTTGGACACATATGTGTTTTAGCTGATCTAAGATATCAAAAGTTGTATCCTCATTTTCTTCCTTCTTCTTGGAAACTTCCAATCTCTGAGGAAATGGTGGCTCTTGTTCAGTCTGCTTGACTTGGACTGGTTCAGGATTTTTAGATCCACTAGGTTGAATGGGATCATTTAGAGGCTCCTCTTCCTCTTCCACAGGAAGCTCAATGATAATGGGCTTGGAAGGGGCTGGTAAAGTAGTACCTAAACACAAGTGGATATCACTTACACCCACAACATATGCAGGGAATTGATTTGAATTAGCAAAATATGTAGGTTTTTGTTGTGGTTTGTTATTTGGATTGGGTGTGGGCTGAGCTAGTATTTGAGTAGGTTTAGGGTCATTTGAGATTGGATTAGCAGGTGGAGGCATTATAGTAGGTTGTTGGGGCTGAGAAGGTAACTACATGTAACTGGTTGTTTGAGTAGCCCATTGTTGTCCTCCTCTCCATTGATTTGTTTGCTGCCAATTTCCTGAAGGTGGCTACCAATGCCCTTGAAATTGTTGTCAATTCCCCTGAGGTTGTTGCCACTGGGGTGGAGAACTCTGATGACTAGGCCAAGCATTTGGAGGGTTACTCCAAGGTTGTGGTGGATATCCTCCATAACTGGATGGGTATGGGGGCTTCCATTGGTTACCAAATGAATAGGAATTAAAATATGGCCCAACATATGATAGTGGATCCAATGGCATACCTTGTCTTGGAGCCCAAGGCTTCCTTTGTGCAACATAGTAGACTTGGTCTTCTTCAATCTGGATTGGATTGAACTCAGGTGGAACCTGCTTGCTCTTAATATTAGCTACCTTCTTGCATCTGTAGTCCTTTTTTCTGCAGTGGGGGAAATACTCTATCAACATTGCCTCCACCTCATCTTGCTTCTTCTTGGCCTGAAGTGTATCTAGTTGAGTAGCTAGATTATTGATAATGTCTTGCTTGAATTCTACTAGCAAATGAGTAATCTTCATTCTTGAGACTCCACTAGTAGTTGACTTACCCATGGAAGATTGGTAAGCTCTCCCCTTCTTTGAAGCTACCCTAGAGTAGTTCTGGCATATTTTCTTGATATCCTCCCAAGGAACTTGGGAGATATCTCCTCCTCCCATGAGGTCCAAGGCATTAGTGCAGCTATCATTGATTCCTCTCAAGAAAAAACAACTTTTATGAGTATTCATTAAGTGTATGGTGTGGATATTTTTCCAGGAAAAACAAAAACATTGCAATGTAATCTTCCAAGTTCTCATCTTCCTTTTGTTGCATCCTAAAAATGTCACCTCCTCTCATGTCACTGCCTCTCCAATATTCCTTGTATTTCTCAAGGAATTTTGTCTTCATGTCTTCCCAAGTTTCCGCAGTATCTCTGCCTAGGCTCATGAACCATCTTAATGCAGCCTCTTTCAAAGTGGTAGGAAATAACTTAAGCTTATGGGCATCAGTAGTATAATCATAACTCTTGTAGAGTATATCAAATTCAAATAAAAAGATATCTGGATCTTCTATGACAAGTCCATAAAACTTTGGGAGTGTTGAGGCAGGAATTTTCTTGATGTTGTCAACTTCATTCTGATGGGCAATGGGGAAAGGAAAATTTGGTTGGTTAGGTCTGTTCCTATTTGCATCACCCGTGCCTGCTTGATGTGGTTCCAAAGCAAAGTGGTTCTCAATCCGATTTTGATCTTCAAAGGAGACTTCAAAACTAGTCAAATCAGGATATGCATCAGCAAAGGGGTATGGATCTTATTCTTCTTCTGGTAGATTCTGGTAGTCAACTAGTTGGAATGGATTAGGATTTTTAGGAAGGAATCTCCCATAAGCATCCCTTCTCCATCCTCTATGCATGTGGTATCACTCACTATCAATCATCTCACACAAAGAATTGGTAAAGAATAAGGGGCATCATTACTCCCTAAATGAGGATATACTAAGAACAACTTCCAGAGATACTATTGCAAGAAAAACTACCAATGACTCCAAAAGACTCCCTAGTTTGACACCATCCCCAACAATGGCACCGAAAAATGTTGGCCTCCTATAATGATCTTAATAACTAAGCCTTTACAACCATGATTAAGAGATTGGACATCTAACCTGAATAGCCATTTCAATCATCATGAAGGTGAATTTAACTTGTCAACCCAGGGACGTGAACTTGAAATGGGTCAGCATAGTATGTGCACTAAGTAGCCATTTCATTCTACAGCTAAGGAACACACAATAATGAAAGTAAATTGCTTGAAAAGGAACAAAACAAATGTTGAACATCAATCAATGACTATGTTAAGCTGAAATGCATAACAGGAATAAAAATCTAAGCAACAAACAAGACACTACTCTGTCTGCTTTGGCTTTAGGAATAGTCACATAATGGAATTCTAGTGGCTGCGGGAGCAGTTGATGCCAGACTTCTAACTAAGTACTAAACAACAAGTAATACTAAACTAGTGTTAAACTAAGAAGAAAAATTACTCACCAAGTGGGCCTCCTTCGATAAGTATCCTCTAAAACTAATGAAAACTCGGATGCTCAAACTCAGAACTTTATTTTATTCACTGTGAATCATGAGTACAAAAGAGTAATGTATCTATATTACTAAAAACTGGAGAGTGCAAGTACAATATCAAATTGTGCAACCCTCGAAGAAGGAGCATCAGATCATTATTTATACTAACAACTAAATGAGGCGGTCAACTCCATGACTAGGAGGATTCCATTTAGGGAAAACAAAGAAAATGGAGCAATGGCGGTTATGCGTGCATGGAATTTGGTTAGACACGTAGGTCCAAACGCAAACTCAACACAACAATAATCCCTGTGCATGCTCGATCATTAAAGTCCACTACAAGGCGGTTACGTTCAGTTGCATGGAGAATCTTTTGTCGTCGGCCTTCTTTGACTTGGAGAAATTCCTTTGTTGGACGTTATGGTGCATGCCCAACTAGCGGTGTCTTCCTCAACTTAGCGTATTAAATCTGCATGGAAAAGTCAGTACACATAATAACTGCACATCTATAACCACCTTAAGGAACATTCATTAACCACATGCAAAATCAATAAAGATAATCCACATAATATGCCAAATGTCATTAAAGCTTGCAGAGATAGGATTAAGTCCAATTTCAATGGTTTGAGGGAAACAATATGAAAATACCAACATTTAACATTAAAGTCCATGGCATCTATCAACAAATAAACTATAGATTCTACCCAAAATTGGACCATAAACTAGGCTCATCAACCAAGTCTATAAATGTATGTAGTGATTCCAATGACCAAGATTAAGGCACAAGGTGACAATAAACAAGATTTGAAAGATGCTCAATGTCAAGTTATGTCCAAACTCTTAGGTATGATTAAGTCTAAAATGTGTAACATGATGCCAATGTAAAGTGTTATAGTATGACCAAAAGTATTATATGCAAATGAGATGACTATGGTATGAATAGCTAAAGTTATGACTAGGAACTTTTTGTGAGACTAAGAAAAGAGTTACTAGCCAACCTAGGATAGTCCAATGTTTCCAAATAAGACTATCAATGACAAGTGACAAGTTTGATAAGGTCAGCCTCAAACTAGACTTATGAGTTTAAAGGTTGCACCAAAATGACAAGGCCTAGTATGGAAAATGGCAAGGTCAATGAAAATGTTTCTTTGTAATAATGGGTCTATGCCAAGATATGGTAAGTTTCCTTATTCTAATGTATTCAAAATGGTGTATGCAACCTAATTATGGATGTCTACAATAAGTGAGGTAATCTGATAATGGCCTAAAACTTGTCTAAGCAATGAAAGGAGGATACCCTAAAGATTTCCTAAAATGTGATGGTAAGCTAAATGAATGTGATGAAATGATAAAAAATGAGTTGAGAAAGTCTCTGGTCTAAACTGTAGTTATCGTCAAGAGTTTATTAGAAAATGGAATCAACAAGTTTTCCCTAAAAAATTTATAAACAAGAAATTGTGTCATTTTATAATTTAGTTGAGGTTCATTTTATCAAATGTGGTATAGAAGCTGTCAATTGCGGTTCATAATAGTAGTTGCGGTGAATGATAGTCAGTTGTGGTTCAAGGCTTATCAATTGTGGTTTCACAATTTTTTGTAGTTACGGTTAATAGAGGATAAACTGGAGTTTTGACAGTTTCAAAGGGGTTTTTGTATTGTTTGATTGAAATTTATAATAGCAAACAAGACAAACAATCTAAATACAGTTTGAAAACACTTGGGTTGGTCTAAAAATGTCCAAAGTATGTTCATAATGTGTGTGTTTTGGAGGTTATTCACCTCAAATTTCCATTGGTATAGCACATATTGAATACAATATCGTGCACATAAAAAAAACTTGTCTATCCCTAAAGGAAATGGCCAATGGTGACACTCTTAGACCCACTCTGGAATATCCTTTGATGCAAGGGAGGGACACCCTTTCGGGTTATGTATCGCCTATTGCCTATGATAGTGGATGGGTAGGGGCCTCCTACTATGGAAGGATGTCGCAAATCGCACTCTTCATGGAAAGTCACAAGCTCAAAAAGAAAGTAAATTATGCAAGCTAAGGATTTCCATCTCACTAAAGGGAGCCAAATGTTGGGCATAAAAGTCTTATGGGTGCAACATGTTACACCCCTGCATTAAGAATATTGCCAAAACTCAAGTAAAATGGTGGCTTCTAATTAATTTGGTTCTTAGTCATTGCTTAGGGACATGGCACCTTGCAAGCATCCAACAAGTCACTTAAGGATTTAATCACTCCTACCAGGGGCTCTTATAAATTTTAAAATAGTACCTCATTTTGAATGACACTATATGGCTAAGACCTACATACCATGAGGACTTGGCAGTTTAGTCTTATCCATTTATATACTGCCCATGGGAATAACCTATTGGAGTCGCCTTCGATTTCTCCTTTCGGATGTGTCTCTTAGGCAGACCCCTTTAAGGGTAAACAAAAGCAAGACAAACACAATGCCTTGGAAACTCCAAGATCACACTAAGTGTGAGGAGAGAGCATAATGTGTTTTCCTTACACTAGCATGGTGTTCATTTTAGCCTCAAAATCAAATGTTTGATGCGAGAGTGAAAATGCCAAGAGATTTTTTTTATTCCTAAGATCACCAAACGGTGCGAGGGAAGAGCATACACACCCTGTAACAAAGACATAATCACAAGAAAGTAAAGTAGTGATTCTTTTTATTCCTAAGAGAAAATGTGAGAAGACACACTAATGCAAGTTGTTGGTCCATTTTAGCCTGTATGAGTGTATAATGCAAATTCCTTTTAAATCCAATGAGTGATATATGTGGTTTGTCATAAATTTTAAGTCTGAATTCATGTATGATGCAGATTGTGGTTCATTTTATCCTTATGAGTGAAACATGAAGTTTGTTGTAAATTTTATTCTTATGAATGATATATGTAGTTTTTGGTAAATTTTAATTCCAATGAGTGAGTGTGTGTAGTGTAGACAAAATATTCCTATTTTAAGCAAACATAAGATACACCCAAATGTTTCTAAAGAAACAATTTAAACTCCTCCAAATTCAACACCACATGCTACAGATCCAATGTTAGTAATAGAAAAACCCTAGCCTACAAAATGCAAAAGAAAAAAATCAAAAATCTCGAATGGAACCCTAAATTTAAAACAAATAGGTAGTTGTGGCTCACCAAAACACAATTGTGGCTCACAATTGCATCGTATAAGATGGCAACTGCATCATTCAGAATAGTACTAACTGTGTTGCACGAAAGTAGTGAAGCCTTAAAAACTTGTGGAAAACCCCCAATCAATTATGTTGAACCGTATTGAGCTTGCAAAACATGAAAAATCTGATAAAATCTGAGAAAACAAGAGACTAATATGATATGATTAGGGGGTTAGACTATGAAAACCAAAACCAAAGAACATAAAATGCATAGAAAACCTGAGAAATTAATCAAGCTCAAAAGGTGCCCTGGTTTGAAGCAATTGTATTGCATGAAGGCATGCTTGCGGCTCACTGTCAAAACCAGTTGCGTCAATTCAACCTACAGTTACGTTGTTTTGTACCTATAACCTGCAAAACTAAAAATTTCATACAAAAATCTGCAAAACTTGTTGTTTCACATTGGGTTCACCAATGTAATTAGGGATAAAATTAGGATTAGAGATTAAACATAAATCCTAATGATCCTAATCAAGTAATAAAGAATAAGAGAAGCATAAAATATAAAATAACACTTGACACCATTACCAAAGCCTTTATGCCTCCATTGATTCACCTAGGAGCTATTACCCTTCTCCATTTTTCTATTAAATGATTAATGCCCTTAGATTAGAGCATGCAAATATAGCCTATGTCAATGCTAGCAAAATATCGAAGTAGTTGTCTCTTAATCCTAAACTTTGGTTTCTAAGATGACAAGGGTAGGTTCCTTTTATAAAAAAGACAAATTTGAGTGAACGATCGAGATTAAATGATTTTAATTTCAATCAAGAATTGAAATTAAACGAGACAAGACGAGATAATAATAAGACTGAGAGAGGAACTAAATAGTTCTAAGAAGCATTTAGTTTGAGAAGGAAAATGGAGAGTTAAATAATGGAAACAGTATTTAAATCTTAGACGAAAAAGACAAGTTATCTTTTTGATTAAATAGTAATTTTAATTCAAAAAGTGGGAGAAAAAGTAAGTCATTAATTAAATAGAATTTAATTACTTTCTGGCAAAAAAGCTAGAAAATGAATAATTAAATAATTGACATAATTATTTAATTATAGAAGAAGAGGGAAAAAGTCGACTATTTTTAAAAATAATTGGAAACAATTATCTCATTAAAAAGTGGAGGAAAAAGACAAGTGAGGGAAAAACTGATTTTTTAAATAAATAATGATTTAATTCAAAAGTGGGGGAAAAAGACAAATTAGTAAGTCATTAAATAACTAAAATTTATTTAATTTTTATGGAAGAAGAGGATAATGAATAATTAAATAATTGAATAAATGGCAACTACTCAGCCGCTCGCAATACCTTCGCCCATTTCTGCTCCTATGTTTGTTGTTCTCAAAGGGTACATGATCTTCAGGAGCCTAGTCGTAATACCCGAAGTAAGGGTTTCAATGCTAATGTTGGTGATGATGCGTGGGGAATTGGTTCTAGTTGCTTGTCAGATTCCTTTGTGGTTGTAGGGACTAGGGTTGGCAGCCACCCTAACAAAATTTTTTCCAATCATTTTGATGGTCAGAGTTTTCTGCCACATGGTTCTATTGGAAAATTAAATTTTAAGGATTCCCTTTGCAGTGATGCCCATGGCCACATGTTGACTTGGCATTCTTTGTCATCTAGGGTGGTCTTGCCTTCCTCTCAAGACGGAGCCTCTCAAAATCCTCTGTTCCCAGTTCACCATTCATCCTCTACACCAAAGGTTTGCCTAGATGATTTGGCAGGTGATAGAGAAGAATATTTACAATCCCATGCTCTTATTTGTAGATTTTTGAAGGTATGGCCGAAGTTTTGTGATCTTCATTCCTGGATTTCTTTGAATTGGAAAGAATACCTTGAGGATAACATTAGAATTTATCCCTGTGCAAGGGGATTTTTATCCTAGAATTCGAGTTTGAGGAAGATAAAGAAATGATACTCAAGATTGGGTCATGGTTCTTTCAAGGTGATTTCCTATGCACGAAGTAGTGGTTCCCTTCCTTCGATCCATGAACTAAGACATTTTTGTCTGCCTATTTGTGGGTTCACTTACCTTAAACCTTCCCCTACAGTTTTGGGAAATTAACTGTCTGAAGGCAATTGGCAATGGCTTGGGAAAATATCACAACATTTCAAAGGAAATAATCAATTATGAAAATTCAACCTATGCTCGTCTGTGTGTTGAAATGGATGTTTCTAATGGTCTTCCTACATAATTTTTCCTCAAAGTGGGTAATAGGTGATGGTGCCAACCAATAGATTATGAAAGAATCTCCTTCAAGTGCAAAAAATGATTTTCTATAGATCATGTCACTATAAAGTGTCGAAGACCACTTGAGAAGGCCAATGATGCCTTTGTCCACAAGCCCTCTTGGTGGGACGAGGTTGAATCTAGCCACTATATCATCTCTCCTTCTATGCAGAAGGCTACTGCCACTTCTCCACCACTTCAGAAAATTGATCCAATCTCGAGCTCCTTCTCCTCGGTTGATGAAAATGACCACCCCCAGGAGATCATGATTGATAAAGAGCCAAAAGTTGTTCCCACAGAGACCTCTCCTCCCCCCCTTGGGGAATCTGCTTCCCAACACAAGAACACTGAGTTTTCATCCATCTCTTTAGTTACTTCTACAATTTGCAATACGAGTGAAACTTTGCATGGGGAAAATGACAATGATTCTCTTCATTCAAAAATAGAAAAAAATTGGATTGAGGTGAAAAGGAAGAAAACACCATCACCAACTTGCGATCCTCTAAGAAAGTTATAAATCTATAGATTAATTGTTCTCTTTTTGGACAGCTTTGTGTTGCACCCCTTGTGACAAGGGCATGCATTTAATAGGTTTTTTGGTTCTTATATTAAATGGGAGCTACCCCATGATAGTGCTTAGCTAGAAAAAAAAAGAATAATTAAATAATTGAAATAATTATTTAATTATAGTAGAAAGTGAAAATAATTAAATAAATAGAAATTTATTTAATTAAGAAGAAAAGAAGTCATTAGTGACATAATTAAATGAATAAAATTTATTTAATTAATCAAAATAGGAAATAGAAAGATAAATGAATTAATTAAATAATTCAAATTATTTAATTAATAGAAGACTTTATGACATTAGGCAATAGTTAAATAATTAAAATTATTTAATTATCAAAGATGAAAGGGGATTTAATAAATTCATGGGCCTAGGACAATTTTTAGTGTCTACACTTGTCAAATTGAGGAATGATGAAATTCATGGGAAAGAGGGGCATGTAAATGCTCCTATTGAAAGAGTAAGGACATAAGTCCTCCACTGAGTAGGTTTTCCTATTTCCAGTTAAACGTGTATGTTGAACATCTATTGTTAAAGTGTTTGTAACTATTGGGCTATTAGATCCATAGGTGATGGTTCTGTTGGAGCTGTGTTCGGTTGGATATACTATGTGGAACCCTATGAAGGGTTCTCAGATGAATTAGTGTTATGCTACAGAGTGAAAGTGTATCCATGCATCTTTTGACTTGGTGCACTAAAATGGTGTTATTGCATGGGTGGAATGTGTTGTTAAAATTGTGACATGTGCATTGGATTTGGAGTGAGTAATGGTGGTGGTTGATTAAAACCATATGTGAATGATGAACCGGGATTGGCTGGTTGTTGTTGCAGGGGTTGATTAAACCTAGATGTAAATGATGAAGCAGGATTGGTTGGTTGATGTTGTGAGGATTGATTAAACCCAAATGTGAATGATGAATCGGGATTGGCTAGTTGCTATTGTGGAGGTCGAGTGTTTTGACATGCTCCGAAAAAGGATCTATTCCTTCTCAGATGTACGTTTAGATTATGCGAAGTGGATGTTGTGCCCACTTGCGGTCCTAAAAATGAAGGGTTGGTCCTTCGTATTTTAGATGGTGTATTTGGATACATGGAATTTTGAGCTGTAGTTGTAGTTTAGGTACTTTGTGCTATAGTTGTAGAAGTGGAAGAAAACAAATTTGTTGTTGGTTGGTCAAATGTGGGTGTTGGTGGGATATACATAGTTGATGCAAAATGTGATGTTTGAGTAAGTGGCAAGCTTTTGTTCAACTTTTGTGATGGTGGTGATGTAGTAGGTGTTGATGGTGGTGGTTGATTAGTGGTATCTACATGCATAAGTGTACTAGAGTAAATGGGTATCTCGTGAAGAAATCACAACAATAATTACAAACAAAATTGGATAGAAAAGAGTACCACACAAATATAGTAGCATGAAAGGACTAGGATAAATTGATAAGTATCTCTCTAAGAGGGTGATCCCACAATAGTGGTTTACAATTTTTGGCCAAACTGGACACTGAAATAATTTTTTTTAACTAAATCTTCACTTTCGGGCACCTATAGCGGCTAAACCATGAGGAATTTGAAGATGATACAAACTAGAGTTTCATGAAATTTTGTCTATAGATTCTAAAAATATTTTTTAAATTTTTTTTGGAATCAGATTGCACTTCTTTTTCCATCTCCCTCGATTTCAGAAAACAACATTTTTAAAAAGTGATGCTCACCGTATAACGCATAATTTTTTTTCTATGAAGGATAAAATTCTAATTCTTTCAAATTTAGATTCGTAACTCTGATATCTAGTGCTTCCACTTGGTTAGATAGTTTTTTATTAATATTTTTTCTTTAATCAAGTTTCAAAGTCAAACCAATTATAATTTAGACATAAGCACCAGGTATAAAGCTGCTTTTTTTGTATCGAAATTCAATTTTTTTTCTTTGTTGGATCAAAACTTCAATATCTGGTGCAATCATATTTGTTTTTTTTTTTTTTGATAATCTGTTATTTTTCCACATGTGCAAAATAGAAGCTTGATTTTCGGTGAAAAACCTTCATTCACAAACAAATAAAAAATAAATATAATAATAAAATTAAATTTATTTAAAATTATACTTTTTGGGAAGCTTATAATAAGGACTACATACTTAAAAAAAAAAAAATTAAATGAATTCATTGGATCCCCCAAAAGGTAAATCAAAAGTGGTTTTTTATCAGCATTTTGATAGGTGTAAAAGAGACTCTGTTATAGGTATGGTTTAAAACTAGTGGGGTTCTATCCAAGGGGGTTTGATTTAAGGTAGTTTGATCAAACCCTCTTCAATTGGAATGCTTTAAAGGGAATTTTTTAAGGCTTAAATCATTATATTTTCTAAAAATATGTGATTTCAACAAAAATCAGATCCTCCCAGAAATTGTAAACCAGCTTTGTGAGAACAAGAAGAAGATATAAACAATACAATCCCCCTAAGTGTGGGAGAAAATAAAATTTTTCATAGATAAAAATGATATATGCAAAATAAACAAGGAGATGATACACAATGCATATGATGTAAATAAAAGGATAAAAATAAAATATGTAATATAGAAGGTGAAATGAGGACAAGTGCACAATTTGAGAAAGGAATAAGATAAAAGGAAAATGATAAAAGATGTAAATATAGAAAATAAAATGAGGATAAAATCACAATAAGAAATGTATAAATAAAAAGCCACAAAATGTCAAAATATAAAAGAGAAAATGAGAAAAGGAGGAGAAAAACAAGTATGTTTCATCAAAAAGGAAAAAAACATAAAACCAAAAGTAAAGAAAAATTATATTTTTGGTTAACATGATGAGATTGTTCATGGAAGACTCCATAACTTTGTATCAGATCTAAAACTCATACAATAAACAAAAGAGAAATACTTGATGAATCTCCTCACATGCCCCATCTCTATTGTCATGTGGGTGCATGAATTGACTTCTTCCTTCAACACCTGCCATTAACAACAGAAAACAAGAAAACAGAGCAATACATCTCTTTTCTGTTATACTTGCCATTAACCCAAAAACAAATTGATGGGAAAGAGGTGAATATGTGATGAAAAAGTCCTTGCAAAATTTACCACAGGTGGATTATGGGGCTCAGAAACAGCGTTGGGTATGCTAAGATTTATGGGCATGAAATAGGCAGAGCTATGGATTCAAATCAGCTGCAATTGACTGACTATTTCAAAGCTGACAGAAAGTAGTAGTTAGAGAAAATTTTAGCCGCCTTCAAAGATAGGTACCTAAGCAAAAGACTTCTATACAATACGAAGAATGGTTTGAAATACATAGAATGACATGTTTGACAAGGTATGGTAACGTGGAGTATCAAACACTCTATTACTTTTTAACAGTCAAATTTATCTTATTTTTACTAATTAAAATTTGACAAGGTCTATTCAGATATTAGGATTCACATTTAATAATATTTATTAATTAATTACAAATAAAAAACACGGTTTTCATATATGATAATTAACAGTAAATTTTTAAAGTTTAAGGGGAAGAAAGAATGATATATTTGACATCAACATTCTATTTAAATATCATACTCTTCAACAATCAAACAGTCATAGTAATTTTAGCACTTCTTTCTTATCTAGGGTGAGGTTCCTTCCCAAATGAAAAGCATTGCTGATCTTTGTTTGGTTTTCCCAGTGTCACTGCTTGTCTCTATGACAGTTTTTGTAATAGATGGGACCCTTTAATTTACCTAATCAAATCACTTCTTTAGATCACCAACAAATGATAAATAATTATCTTATTTTTATTGGCTAAAGTTTATCTTTAACCATTGAATTAAATGTAATTTAAAAATGAACTGATATAACAAAATTATTTATAAAATCTAAATTTAAATTTGACTTTTATTAAAAAATAGGCAGCAAATGAATTAGGGTGAGGTCCCATGTGGGGCTTAGGGATATATTTTGAAAGAGCAAGAGGTCCCATGAAGCAAGAAAAGAAAATGATATAGGATTAATTAGAATCTTTTCCTCAACACTAGCAGCCCTACTTTTTAGTTCAAAAACTTAAGTGGGTGGAAAAGGGGTGGGGCTAGAATTGCCCCACCAGCTTAGGCTTTTTCCATCACTCGTCAATCATATGAAGTTTTAAAATTCTCATCAATTTTTTTTATTATCATTATTTTATATTTATTTGAGCTACACGAGACCACAACTTCCATAAATACAAAAACTTAAACTTCTAAGCTTAAATTATCATACAAAATTCATGGAACCACCCACTTTAAAATAAACCTAAAAAATCTCAACAACACACTTAATTTTTTTTTTAGGAAACCTCCCTCCATGAAACCCCACCCTTATAACCTCCAAATCTATGAAAAGAGCAAGCTAACCCCTAATAGGTATTTGGTGAGCTGATAATTTAAATGCCTAAATACTATTTAAAATGAGAAGTGTTTTGAAACGTTGCATTTTAAGTTGTGTGGAGGTATTTGAAGGTGGTTGATAAGTTGAGCGTGGCAGTAGAATATGCATGCTACGGAATCCAAATGTCATGCATCAATTATTTATGTAGACATTTCATTTTAAAAAATACCTAAGCATTCAAGGTGCCTATTCAACATTACTATTTTACATATGATTTTTATATTTTAATTGAATATTTATATGAATATTTCTAGTGTAGGTGGATTAGTAAATTTGAATTTATTTTATATTTTTTTTTAGATTAAATGGGATATTAAATTTAATAATTTTTTTAAAATATCTATTGAAAAAATGTTAATAGATATTAATTTTGATGTATTTATATTAAATCTGTTATAGAGAGTAAATAGATATTTGAAAGACTTCTTTCAAATATCTTTATATAATCAATTATAATTATTGTAAATTATTTTGGTTGAAATTTATATAATTATTTACATTTTTAACTTAATTAATATATATATTTTTTACAATATTCATTTTGAATATAATTTTTTAATATATCTAAATTAATACTTACATGTATGAATATATAAATAGATAAGTAGATAAATTATAAAAAAAAGATATATAAATATTATTTATTTTTAATTAGATAGATAAAAAAAGACATACAAACATTACTTATTTTAACTTTCTTACTTTAGTTTAAACATTATGTACTTTTTTTTATTGGAGGAGAAGAGAAGAAAACCATTCATTATTGTCTTAATAGTCAACGACCCAAAGGCAAGTAGTAGATGAAAGCCCAACTAATATTAGGTCTATGACCCAAAAATATATCAATAAGAGCTTGATGCAAATCGGCCAAGGCTCTATCCACACTAGCATCAAAAAGAGGAAGAGTAGGGATCTCAACATCTGTTACAATGCCACCATCTCTTGGAGCCATTTAAGTAACAATAACAGTAGAAGCACTAGATGAAGGGGGCCCAACACCATTAGGGTGATTCTCCAACACAATATAAGGCATAGGGTCACACTTGGCCAGAGTAGTTGGGAAAGAATCAAGGGATCCCCAACCAAAGCTAGCACCAAGAACCATATGTTCTCTATCAATAAAAATATCTAGATTTGTTGTACAAGAAACAGTAACAATTTTAGGAGAGAGAGAAACCTTCTCACCCAACAGAAATCCCCTCCTTAAAGAAAACCCAAAATTCCCAAAGCCAAGACCAGCAAGAGCACAAGCTAATCTTGGAGCAACCTTTGCACCAACAAGCTCAGAAAGGGGATGCATGAGGAGGACATTTTGTTGTGCCTCCAACCACAAGTCAAATGGAGGGACATCATCCTTAGAAGAGAAAGGGCTCTGAACAACACCAACCTCTTCAACTTCCCATTTTGTTGTGGGCACCCTGTCTTTTGAGGTGGAATCTTTTTGGTAAATTTTCATGCCACTTTTTATGCTTGGTCTTGGACTACCATTTTACTTTCTCCTTTTCATGTTTGATTTTCCTTTCTTCAGATTTAGAACCAAACATTCAAGATTTAAGTAGAGTTGGACTATTTTCAACAACTAAATTTTTGGGCAACAATCTATGTGTACTATTAGTAGAATGCCTATAGATGGAGGTTCTATGGTTTCTCCTCCTTGAGTTCAAGGCTTTTACAAAAGATCAAGGAGATGGTCTTGAAAGAGGACTTATGAGCACATGTTGAATTTGATTGAGATCCAAATTTTGATATTGTCATGTAAAATGTTTAGGAGAATGCAACCATCCTTTTCCCTTCATGATAGTATGTTGTTTATGCTTCTTGGTTTTTATATATTTTTTAATAATTATGTTGGTATTTGGTGATGCTCTTGATGACCGTGTCTTGTGTGCCTTTCACTGTGGGACTTGATATGATTTTTGAAAATTTAAACTTTCATGGCTAATGTGTCATGCTAAAATTTTAACCCAAATCTCTATAATAATTTATATCTAAGATTTCATGACTTTAGACATTATAATTTTGATAACTTGAATTCCAAAAATTATCTTTTAATTATTTTTTAATTTTTGTTAAAATAATAAAATTCTATAATAATATAAAATAAAAACCCTTAAACATAAACATATTAAACACAAATGCAAATGTATGTACAATAGTGAAATTAAGATTAAATTTTAAATAATTTACTTAAAAATGATATGCATACTTTTTGCGGCTAAATGAGAACTGTAGTTGGTAATTCAAAACGAAAAATAAACGAAACGAAGGATAAAAGTCAAAATTTTGGGTTTAATTTATTCGAGAATCATGGGCGAATTTAGGAAATTTTAGAGACCATAAATCGCCAGTTCTAAATCTTTCCTTATACATTAACGTGTGTTTTGTTTACAAAAGGAAAAAATCTAAATCTCTATGAGTTTTATCATTATGAATTGGATTTCAGAGGATGAAACAAAACAGATTTTATATATAACATCACAGACTACAAGTGTCTGCTTTTAATTTGTGAAGGTGGTTGATAAATTGTATATGTATGCTGACGGAATGGTTGAGTGATGTGAGGGTGCATTAGAGGTTAACACGGAAGAAAAATGTGAGGCATCTTTTATTTATGAAAACATTTCATTTTAGAATTGAGAGGTGCTTATTCAACGATATTATTTTATATATGATTTTATATATTTTAAATCAATATTTATATAAATATTCCTAATGTAGGTGGATTTATAAATTTGAATTTCTTATATTTTTTTGGGTTAAGTATGACATCAAATTTACTAAATATATGTTATATATCTATTGAAAAGATGCTATAGATATTAGTTTTGATGTATTTTTATATAGATATCATTTTTTTATGTATCTAAGTCAATTGGGTGACATCCAAGTCATAAGTAAGATATATATAAGAGATAGTATTTAGTTTATTATCATCATATTGCAAATTATTTTTCTATTGAAGATATTTGGAGGTTTACTACTTCAAAGTGACTCATAATTCTCAAGTATTATGTTGGTTTTATATTCCATCATTTCTAGTATATAGTTTAGTTAGATTAAATTAATAAATGATATCATGTAGATGTTAAATAAATGTTAGTTTAAATTAAGTTGGAATATTAGTTGGGAGGTAGTTGAAAGTAGTTTTTGGATGTTATGAGAAAATAAGGCTTTATAAAGTCACACTATAAAAATTATACCAATGAACATTAATATATCATTTTATTAAATTATGTTGCACGCAAAGGTGTAACCTATGCATTTTCTCTACCAAATTTAATATGGTATAAGAGCATGTCATAGTTTTGTGCCTGTGAAATGTTGAACATAAAGGAGACTCATGAATGCAATCCAAATCACATTTCATGTTGGTAATTTTTGTTGAGATTTATTACAAAGGAAATTTGAGTGTTGTCAAAAGTAGATTTGGAGAATTGAGTGTTGTAGATTTGATCTTTGTTCCTATGAAGTGATGACAATGATGCTTATGTAATAGTACAGTCTTAGATCAAAATATTGTTTGTTGATTTATCATGTTGCTTGTGTATGAGAAGAAAATAATGCTAAATTGTTGTAGCCAATATCATACTATACCCAACAACCCTTAGCATTAAAAAGTGATAATTTTTGTACACGTTTCAACTTAGTAAGGATGTAAGAACTACTCATCATATAAATTTCGAAAGGATTAATATTGATGAGAAAATGGGTGTTTCCATGGTCAAGGTTTAAATGACATGCAAGATGTGTTGTAGAATTATTGGATGCCACTATTAATCGCATGAGGATGTTTGATGAGTAGATATTTATAATTGAAGATTCGTATTTTTAAGTTTTATTTATTTCTCAAAATAATTTTAAAAGGAAGTTTGTTAATATATTAGTTTAATGTGAAAGTTATCAATTGGAATTTAGTGGTGTTGGTTTAAACCCTTTGGATTATTTAGCACTATAAAATATGTAAAAATGGTGTATGACGGATTAATAGATTAGAGCTAATTTTGTAACAGGTGTGGGGTTTATTTTTGTAATTGGAAATATAAGGGCAATAAGAGTTTAGTTTTGATTGCACAAAGCATGTTAAATATCAAAGGGGTATAAATTTAAAAGGAAATATTTTTAAGGGTGCATTGTGGATGGAAAATAACACTTTCAAATCTAATAATGTTAAGTTTTGGTATGCCACCAAATGTTTGGGTTTTCAAAGCCATTCATGCTTTTAGAGAAATATTTTAGAGACTAACATACTTGTGATATCAGATAATATAATGTGAAATCAAATGGATAAAGTATAATAGGATCATATTGTCATTTCATTCCCTATTGGCCATTCCTTCTCGTTATTTGACCCATTATTTATAGCTAATCAAAGATATCCTAAATGGGTCCCCTAGGTGCCAACAGATATAAAAATCCATAAATGGTCTAAGAGTGCATCATTTTTTATGTTGTACTTAGTGTTTTATATGTTCTTTAAAGTTTTAAAATTTTTTAGGGTTGTTCATACCTTCATATCTTCCCTTCTAGTCTTGACACCTCATCTTGCTTGTCAAAATTCACTCGTGTTTCTTCAAGTTCAAAATTTAGATCCCTCTATCCCTATTGGACTTGTCATCCTTGGCATGCCTTTCCCAAATTTGATGTCCTACTTTTCCCCTATAATTCCCTTTTGTCAGAGTTTCAAGGTTTATGATTCCTTGATACCAGTCCTTTGGAAATGAGGTAATTCGAATCCCTGAAGCTCAAAATTCATAGAGTTTAATTTCTTTATATTAAAGTCAAACTTTATCCCTTCCCTTAGCACCCATTCTACTCTATCTTCACTTCTCGATCCCTCATATCGTCCACTCCAAAAATTTCTAAGTCCTTTGGTGTCAGACTTTCAACTTTACCCATTTCCACCATTACCTGGAGATCTAAAGCTCTATTGATAACTCTATATAGTACTTCAAATTCACACTTTCATCCATTCCTTATTTTGACACCACGTTAAGCCCCACTCAAAAATATGGTCCTAATAGTCCAACACCTTTCCTTTTCAATATTTCACTTGCCTAATCTCCCCAACATGTCTTTCAAATTTCTCTCCTTATTATCCAAAATCTCAAAACTTTGTCATTCAAAGTAGGAAAATCCCACCTATCTACAAGATGGCCTAGGAATGTCATTAATGTGTCTTAAATGCTTGGAAAATATCAAATCAAATATGATGACACCCAAAATTCATTCCTTATGTAGATTGGCATGGATTCAAAGGAGGAAAATGGTGCTCAACCATACCTCAATTATTACTTACAAAGCCAATATTTGGCACACCATCCCTAGGACTTTATATTAGTAGATTTCTTGGACAATTTTATGGTCCTTGTACTCAAACCCCATGAGACATCAATATCTAGAGGTACGACAGGGGTACAAAGAATTTTCTCTCCACATTTCTAGATATCTATAGACCTCGAGATGACATTTATCTTTTGTAGAGAATTAATGAGAATGATGACTAGGTTGTGGGTGATCTTGTAGTGTTTCCATGATGGATCACAAAATTTACTACAAATTTTGTGCTTTCCTCTAAAATTATTGAGGACCAATAGTCCTCATTCAAAGAGAGTTCTATGTTCTAGATGATAGAGAAAAATAAAAAACCTTTGTAATAGATCTTTTTATGAACATTGAAGTGAATGTATGCTCAAAGATTGTAATCAATAAAGACTAATATTTTACCTCCTTATATGGCTATATTATATTGTGTATCCTTTGTTTTTTAGTTGTATTAGTGGGTTTTAGTCTCTTTTGGCCTAGTTCAAGTTGATTTTAGGCATCTCACTACTCTTGTAGCTATATTATCTTCATATTTTTACTTCTTAACAATGTTTTAATAAAATCTATGCGAGCATTGTCAAATCTAAAGATTGTCTTGTGCTTTTAAGGTAAGTTAGAACTCATATAAGTCTTGGTGCATCACTACCTTTCTTTTTGTAGCATTGTAAATTTTCAACCTTGACAATTTCACATTAGGTTTAGCTCCCCCTTATGTGCATGGACCCAATTATGCTCTTAAATTTCCCATTTTATGATCATCTTTGAAAAATCAGAATTAAATTAGGAATTTATGATTTAATATTTATTTAAAGATCTACTTAAAGACCCAAAATAGGTCTAGGTTAAGGCACTAGCGCCCTTTTCCAGCCTATTTTAGCCCAATTTAAAATATATTATTGTCGACATTTTAACATTTACAAATTTAAATTCATCTATCGCCTTTTAATAATTAATTTTATAGGAAAACAAATTATTACATATAAATATAAGTATTTTTCACCATTTGAAATCCTAAGCAATCCTAGCATTTTTGAAATTACAATTATGCATCGTAAAAGGTAGTCAAGAGAAAAATAAGTAGAGTTTACAATACTTATTATTAGTCAAGATTCATGTTAGCAATGCATCAAGTCTATATGTGAGCTTGTTCATGTTTTATGTTCATTTGTTTCAAGTGAGTACTAACACTTGCAAGACCTTCAATCAAGCATCCAATTCTCCTTGTATGAGGGTGATCCCACAATAGTGGTTTACAATTTTTGGCCAAACTAGACACTTAAATTATTATTTTTAACTAAATATTCACATTCGGGCACCTATAGCGGCTAAACCGTGAGGAATTTGAAGATGATGAAAACCAGAGTCTCATCACATTTTATCTGTAGATTCTAAAAATATTTTTTTCAAAATTTTTGGAATCAAATTGCACTTCTTTTTCCATCTCCCACAAAAATTGGTTTTTTTAGAAAACAACATTTTTAAAAAGTGACGCACATCGTATAACACATAATTATTTTCAATAAAGGATTAAATTCTAATTCTTTCGAATTTAGATTTGTAACTTCGATATCTAGTGCTTCCACTTGGTTAGATAGCTTTTTATTGAATATTTTTTCTTTAATCAAGTTTTGAAGTCAAAACCAATTACATTCAGACATAAGCCTTGTAGTAACTTTTTTCTATACTCGAAATTCTTTTTTTGTGTTGGATCAAGGAATTCAATATTGGTGCACTCATATTTTTCAATTTTTTTTTTGATAATCTGCTATTTTTCCACATGTGCAGAACAAAGACCTTCATTTTCAATGAAAAACCTATGTTTAATAAAACTAAAAAAACAAATACATAATAAAAATTAAAACATATTAAAATTATATTCGTTGGATAGCTCGTTCTGAGGACTACCTGATTCTAGTTGGGTTTTTGAAGACTCCTCCATTTTCATCCTCAACCGAGCTTCAAAGCGTAAAAAATTAGGTTTTTTGTGAACAATTTCAAAAATCAAGGAAAAGGGGGTTCGCTAGAACCAGGGGGGTTCTAGCGAACCCCCTTCAATATCATTTTTCTTTTGTTTTTTGGGCGGAAAATGTGGGCCCAGTAATTAATGGGTTCACTCGAACATTAGTTCGGTCAAACTTGTAGGTTCATTCGAACCCCTAAAACCAATTTTTTTGCATGGGGTCATTTTTCCTCAGTTTTCCTTCCTCCATCAAATTGTAAACCACTATTGTGGCTTCACCTATGAGATGAGTGTACAATGATTTTGGTTTATCAAGTAAAGCATATATGAGTGGTAAGTTGTAACACTTGTCAATTTATCATTCCTTTTTATCCATTTTCCTTTGCTCGACCAAGGGTAAGAACTCTTTACATAATCATAGTCATTGTGGAGGTGCAAACACCAAAATGGGGTTTGACTTAGGCACTAAGGCCCCATATGACACAACCCTTTCCCTCATCTCTTATGTGTTGATGATAGATCTGAAGTGGATTTGGGAAAGGTTTGAAGACCTAATTGCAAGATCATGTATTCAAGCATCACATGTCAACAAATTAGGGAAATTGGAATTAATCATTGATAAATGAAGTTTTGAAGCTGAGTGTAAAATTTTGGTCCTATGTCGCATTTTAGCCTTTGAAATATTTGAAAAATCCTTAGAAATAATGTGGGGAGATGTTAAAATCATGTGTTAGGGCTCTTAAAACCCTAGACCTTCCTAAAACCTTAATGAACATCAATACCCCTTATGTATATGACTACTAATATTCAGAACCCTATGGTGAACACTAAGTTTGATTTTTCCACTTTTATTGTTGATGCCATCCACAAGGAGCTAGTAGAGATAAAGAAAAGCAATTGGGTGATCAAATTCAGGTGGTATTCCCTCCTTTTTCATATGTTCTTATATGGAGGAAGGGAGAAATGGGAAAAGGCCTTGCAGATCAACATGGATGATGGAAAGGGAGGTCTTCTTCCTTTACAATGTTGGACTCATCTATGGGATAGTCATTGTGACGCCTCCAACTTTGTTGCTTTTGAGAACAATTTTGTAAAGAAGGTGCTATCATATTTGGGTGTTGGAGAGGTCAGATTGCACAAGGAAATTATACATTTCCTAAGACCTAAAGATAGGAGGTCAAAGCTAGGATTTCAACACAATTGGGGAGATTGCTATCCACACAATGACTCCACAATTATAAGAATATATGGATGCCCTGTTGGCCCTCATATACTACCACTATGTGTACCTTTGAAGGTTGCATTTTTGTAAATAATGTGGCAGCCCAGTGAATTAGATAAGGCCCATCTCAAAGGGAAAAAGAAGGGATCATTTTTCCCATTTTCCACAACCTTCTTCGATTCTATAGTCACTAAAGAAGGATTGGAGCAACTTTACCCCATGCTCCAAGTATACATAATGACCTAGGAGAAATAAATGGCTTGTGATCCTGAGGGATTTCTTAGCCAGGTCAGAACAAGCATCAAATTATCAACATTCAAACATTAACTCCACTTCAATGAGGATGTTTTAAGGAATTGCAAAGATGACAACAAGGTTGTTGACAAAAAGGTGAAATGGGTGGAATTCACCAAATCATAGGATTATAGAACAAAGAATAATAAATAATACCAAGTGGGGTTCTCTAAAATAGGGAATCCAATTGTTAAGATCCAAATGATTATGGACAATTTTGACAGAATAATTAGAAAGGCCCATGTTCTTGAGGAACAACCTTCTTATCAACCCAAGACATATCCATCTGTCTTTTCTTTCACTAGAAGGTCCAAGGAACATGTCATAAGGGATCCCAAGTTCCACCATCCCCTCATCAAGCCACTCCACTACACTTTCTCCCACAAGCACCATCATCCCCTCCACACATTCATATTATAGATTCCTCTCCAAGGGAACAACCTCAAAAGAGGAGGATAACAAAGCAACCATCATTGGTTGATTATCCACTTGGTCCAGATGAAGATGATGATATTGAGGTGAAAAAAAAGTGAATTAGCACATGCCATCCCCCAAAAGAGAAAATATTGTTATAATTTCCTAAAGTAGGTTGGGAATTGATGTAACAATAGGGAGAGATGAGGCTAATGACATCATAGCATTAGCATGTACACAATCCATCTTAGATGATGAATTTTTTAAGACAAAGGAATTCAAATATTTTGTCTTGATATCAAGAAGAGAAGAATTCTATAAAGGCTTGATCAAACCAAGGCTGGTGTACTTGCTAAGCAATATGAAGAGGCCACCAAAATAGTGATGGAAGAAATGAATTTTGATGCAAGAAATATTACCCTTAAAGAGGGGAGGAAGATTATCAAATATAGTGGGTTGCTATTACTCGTAGAATGGGATATTTCCTTAGCAATAACTTTTGATACAATAAGGAGGCATGATGAAGATATATACTCTTATGAGAAGCAAGTTGAGGCAACATTATTAGGATCAGGGTTCAACCCAAAATAAGAAACCCTTGCTATATGGGCCTTTTCCCCAAATGAAAATAAGCTTCAAGTGGTAGAAGAAACACAAGACATCAATGGAGGGTTGGTAATAAAGAGAGTATTAGATACCTCTACATTTGAAGTTGACTCGTTGATGATAGATGTTGCCAAATTTATCGAATCCACAACTAAAAGACTACAAAGTGACTATGATAAGTTATTGAAAGATCATCTAGCACTTAATGTAGAATATAATATATTTAAAATAAAAGAGGCTTAGGAAAAGCATCCTCTAGCTAATACACAAGCATCAAGCTCCTCTTCAACAACACCATTAAAAAATTTAATAAAAGAAAATAAGGAACTTAAAGAAAAGGTTTATATGTTGGAGGAGAAATTGAAGAATGTTCAAAGTGAGCGACATGAAGAAATGTTTCATGTTGTGCAAATTTTTTTGGAAATTTAATGTCCAAAATTTTGAAAAGGTTGGAAAATATTTATAGGGATTATTCTAAACTTCTAAAAGAAATTGATAGGGTGACTAGAGATAAGGAAATCACCCAGGATATTATGAATAAGTGTGTCCCTAAGATCACAACTTTGTAGGGAATGTATAAGGGATTTGTACACGAATCTAGTCCACCCATAGACATTTTTCCTACATATAATATGGCCAAGGTAGCAGGAGAAATGAAAGCATACACGAATCAATTAACTGAAAAGAACAAAAAAGGATAAAGCATTTTGATAATATAGAAGTAAGGATTATACCTTATATTAAAGAGGAGAATGGGGAGATGAAGGAATTCCTTGAGTCAAGGAACTGACCCCCACATTGTCATTTTTTATTTGTGATGATAATAAGGTTAATATAGAGCTCCTTAAGACTTGTATGGACAAATTGATTGATATAGACCAGCTTTTGGATTCCTTTGAAAAGGATACTAATTCAATTTTGTCTAGGTATACCCATTACATGCATAATATTGATTTACTTCTTGCATTCTAGTGGCCATTAGAGAGATCATACCAAGCATGGGATGAGAAGTATAATCACTTTCCAGGCTTGTAAATATTTTTTTGATATCCAATTTTTTCTGACAACATTTTGAGCTTAAGTCATCAAGTTTTGAGTCGGGGATGACAATTTTGTAATTTTGAAAAGTATAGTTAGAATAAAGTACTTCTCCAAATCAGTTAGTACTATATTCTAGGGTAGATCAACATAACAGTGATGGTGATAAAGAAAGGGACAATGTAAAATATTTGAGTTGTGTTTCAATCAGATCCCACCAACCAGACATAACTACTACATGGGCATGTTGGAGAAGGAATATTAGAGATGTCCTATCGCCTACAAAGGGTGTTTTGAAAGGAAATCAGATCCACATTTTGGAGTAACTACCCCAGAATCCTTTAACAAATTTTCAATAGTCTCTATGTAATTTTTAAATGCTTTTGTCCTTTTGTATAGTGCCACCACCTAAGATTTTGTCTTTAGTGACTTAAGCAGTGGAATGTGGCTTTTTTCTTGTCACTTCTCTTGTATCTATAAAAGGGAATTTTGAGACTCATTTTTAGGGATTTGTTTTGTTTTCTCAATCTCTTGAGTCCTTAGCCTTGTAGTGTTTGTATACCTGATTAGGGTTTTCTATAGTTTAGTCCTCTAAAGTTCAGAGAGGAAATAATAACAACAGATGACTCAAACACTCATTGTGTCTTCTCAAGTTTGAATTTCAATCTATTACTCTCCATATGTTGTAATATATACTCTTTTGAATCAATATAATTAAAGGTTTTTTTTTATGAACTCATATCACATTTTTTGTTATGAATGTCTAAATTGTTCGCTTTTGTTCAAGGAATGGATTAAATTTGCTTTCAATTTATTTATTAAAGATTGTGTTATTGCAGTAAGGATTTGTAAGTAGAGTAATGGTATTGTATCTTTATTGGTTTCCCTTTGTAATGCAATGAGGTTGTAAGAAGCCATAGAGTAAATCTATTGTAGGAGAGTTTTACTTCTTTTCTTGACTCTACTATGGATAAGGTATTGACCAAAATGATTCATAGAGCTCAAAACTAAGCAGAATAAAACATAAAAAAATTAGAATTTACTTTTATTACATTTTACTCTTTTATGCTCAATCCACACTATCAAGAAATATAGAGTAAATAGAGGGTTTTGAAGATGATTTAGTTAATTAGGCTCACCTTCTATAAAAATAGTGTGAAGAATTTGTTTCAAAGGAAAAATTGTACTTGCTTTTCCATAAGTTAAATGATGTTATAGGGGAACCCACCTTGGTTTTGTAGAGCCTAAAGTGTAGATGAGAAAACGTATAAATCTATCTCCTATTCATTTGGCCACTGACCTAGGGTTTTTGAATATGGGATGTAGCTAACCCTTAGAAAAACCCTTGAGACAATTAGTTGAAAACAACAACAAATTGGTGACTCTGGTGGGGATAAAACTATCCTATCTAGTGGTCTATACCAGGGAGAATTGAGTAATTTTTTTCATTTAAAGTCATATGTTGAATGAAGTCTTAAGAAGGTTTTTAGGTTGAAATATTGTCAAAATACTTGAATAAAATCCCCATTAGGTTGGGTGGTGACTCTGATACTCTAATACATCTCAAGGGACCAGTTGAAAAGAAGAAAGAAATATTTTAGAAGTATCATCATCATGGATGGTAAGAGATCTCTATACAAAGTTAACGGGCTACAAAGAGGCTTGAAACCAAGCTATCCAATAGGAAGCAGACATGTAAAGCAAGAGATGCAAGTAAGTTTGACCCTACCTTTGGAAATCATTTTGTTCAATCAAGCAGTGATGATAGTTCTACTAATAATATAAGAGATGAAAGACCTGAACAACAACAAAAATTTATGGAAAGAATTGAACAAGAAAGAGAACAAATTAAAAGAGAGTATGATCTCAAAAATGGTATTCTGAATACAAATGCTCCTATTGTAAATTTTGTAATAGAACAAGTTTTTGAAAATCCTGCAACCCAAAAAATTCATCATTTTTCCTTTGGAAACCCTAATGTGCCTAGTGAGCCTCAATTTACAACTAGTATGCATCAAAATATAGCTACTAATACTTCTCAAGTTGCTTCACAAGCCCCTATTCCTGAAAATACACTTTAGACTAAAGATGAACTGTTAAAAGAAATGAATGATCTTCAACTATAATTGAATAGGTTAGAGCAAGAAATAATTAGAGAAGTAATAAAAAAGAGAGATGAAATGAAAAAGAGAATTGAAAGTATCAAATATTCTTATCATACTAATAGTAAGTTGCCATGCTAACATCTCAAAACCAGGTAGGGAGAAGTCATTAGATAAGTGTCCCTCTAAATAATTCTCATGTGAACATCTAGAGTAACCCTTAGCCTAGTGTTAAATTACATATTTTTCCTATTACAAATAGCATGGAAAGTGTCTCTCAAGGAAATGTAAAACCTTCTACTTCATAGAGTAATCCTGGTGAAAACTCAATACCTATGATTTTTGGTGTTTTAGTGGGTCCTCAAATAAACCCTACTCAAAATTATCAATTTCAACATAATGCCCAACAATAAGGTATTAGTGTGGGTGGAGTGTCCCATCAACAACATGTGGGACAAAACCTTAGATCAGGGAATTTTGTACCAAATACTCAAGGATATAATCAGATGGGTTCCAAAATCCAATATAGTGCTCCAACAAATATAGGGGGTTAATATATCCCTATATATCAGAATTGACATGTATACAAAAAAATATCCATGCAAATTAGAATGCCCAACCAAACCCAAGAATAAAAAATGTTCTAGGTAGAATGCATCTACAAATGGATAGATACAAAAAAATGAATTTTTGTGATATCCTTGGATACCCTAATTATGTTCCAAATGAGGTAAGATCATATTTGGCTAGATTTTCTAGAAATGATGCAGTGATGGTGAGGAACACCTTAGTCATTTTCTAAATCGTCAGGATGATTTTGAAGTAGAACATGAAGATGCGGTAATGAAGCTATTTATGTAATCTTTGACCGGTGAAGCCAAGTATTGATATAGAAATCTGCCACATACTACCATAGGATCTTGGGATGATTTTAAAAGGGTGTTCAAAGAACATTATGGTAACAACAGTGACCCACAATTTTTTATCAGTGAGTTTGCAAGTATAAATAAAGGGTTGAATGAACTAGTCTCTAAGTTCAATGCAAGTATTAGCAAGGTGTTCAATAAATACCACCATAGATGAGAGCTAATGAGTCCATATGCCTAGTACTTTATTGCAATGCCTATGACCAAAATATGGGTTATGACTTAAGAGACAAGAACCCTCAATAATTGAGGGATCCATTTAGGATTGCAAATCATATTGAAAAATAATAAAAAGGCTTCAAGTAAAGTGAACAAAAGGGATGGTGTGAAAATTATACAAAACCCTAAAGGATATCAAAGTAAAGTTGCATCCCATGAGGATAAACTTGAAAAGGTAATGAGTTCCTTAAAATATCTAAGTTATAAGGTACCAAAGAATGATAAGGGTTTATCTTAGGATAAAACTAATTATCAGAGGTAGGAGAGAATGGCTAAACTGTTAGACCAACCTTATAATACAAATTGGAACAATGATAGGCCTATTTAGAACAAACAAAGGATGATGCCAAACAAAGAAACCCACAATCCTCTAAAAAGAAATAATGCTAATTTTGTAGGGGACACTCCTTGGTGTACACCTTTCTAGTTACCTCATTTTCCTCAACAATGTGTGGTTGCTCAATCTCTTGAAGGACATCATGTTTCATGTGATGATTGTGATAACCCATTAGATCAAAGTGAAGATCATGATGTGAATATGTTGTCAACCAAGATTAATTCAAAAATAAATGATTGTTCCTTAGAAGGATTCTTTACCAAACTACTGGTACTTTGATTGGCACAACTCATCCTTGTACTTAAAAAAACCCAATTTCTAAGTATATCCTTTGTATCTGAATTTCTTCTTCACAACATCAATTGTAGTAGCCATATATTATACCTATAATAACTTATACTATCTTATGTCTCTCCATTTCCAATATATACAAGGGTTTCTCATTGTGATTCATGCAACAATATCCTATATTTGCATCATTTGATTGATTAGAATTATTTTCTCATGTTGAGTCTCTCTTATGCTTTCATTAAAACTCCTTGATCTTGGATGGCTATCTCTACAACTAGATCTTGCATGATATTAGAGAATTCTATACCAACTCTTAAAAGAACCTCTCCAACTTCAACAATAGTTTTTGTAGTTCAAGCCTTGATAACAAGGATTTCCAAAGGATTTCATCTTAGGACCATTGCAACCTAACATTATATTATTATATGAGAACTATAATAATCATAGATTAGTTATTTAGTTCATATTATATTGTGTGAATTTATCACAAATATATCACATGAATTTATAATAGTGTAATAATTTCATGTTGTGTTTGGATTTATCCCACATACGTTTTACCTCATAAGTCACTTTTTGTGATGGTTATATATTGGTTTTTCAATCAATAAAAAATAATCTTGGAATCAAATTTTATATTGGATCATTTCTCTTTAAGAGGTTGACCCATCAAAGAGGTCTACAATACTTGTTTTAGATTCATGAATGTAAGCACTTTTGTAAAATTAATTTTAAAGCTATGTGTTCCTTTTTGTGTATTATTATTTTTGTTTGATAATATTTTGTAGGTAAGTTTCTACTAGAATATTTTCTCTTAGACTAAAGAGGAGGTATCTCTACAACCCACCATACAATGCTTGGATACATTTTATTTATCTTTTTGGATCCAAGATCCAATGGAATAAAACTCAATATTATTAACAATTTGCACAAAATTTTATGATTATGAGTGGTATTACATTGATCTTAGGGGTGTTTTTAATTTTATGGACATCAACCACTCTTTGGAGTTATGCCATCTAAATGGTTAAGAGAAAAATATTATAATATATTTATAAGTGTGTATGGTTGGTAAATTATAGATATGCGTACTTTAAGTCAGAATTGCAGTTGACTAATTCAAAACGAAAAATAACCGAAGAAGGATAAAATCAGACTTTTGGGTTTAATTTATTTAGAATTGATAATTTAAATACCTACCATTTTCCAAATACTATTTAAGATGTGAATGATTTACAAGTGTCTGCTTTTAATTTGTGTAGAGGGCTGTGAAGGTAGTTGAGAAATTGAATATGCATGCTGACGGAATCCAGATGTGATTCATTAGAGGTTAACACACAACAAAAATGTGAGTCATCCTTTATTTATGAAAACAAATCATTTTAGAATTGAGAGTTGCGTATTCCGATATTATTTTACATAGGATTTTTTATATTTTAAATTAATATTTATATAAATATTCTTAGATTCATAAATTTGATTTTCTTATAATTATTTTGGTTTGGTATGACATCAAATTTACTAAATATCTGTTATATATCTATTTAAAAAATGCTAACAGATATTAATTTTGATGTATTTATATTTAACTTATTTTATAAATGTCTCTAAAATCTTTTTTAAATAAATATATTTAAGATATTTATATTAATTATATATTTATAATCGGTTGTAATTATTATGATTAATCTAATTGAAATTTGTATAATTTTATAGGTTCCTTTTATTTTTAGTTCTGCCAAGGAACTATAGGCAACCCCTTGATCTTAACTAGTGATTAAATGTTTTGGTTGCAGCGAATCAAAATTCATTATTTCCTTTATGATACATTATATTTTAAAATTATTTTTCTCCAATTTTATTGGCTCAAAAATTTTAGGAATGCTATTTCATAAACTTTTTTATCACAGTTTTTGAAGCATTTTTCAAGGATTTTTACACCAACAAGTTAATCTTTGCATTTGAATGAATTTATCCAAAATATTTTAACAATTTCTATATTAATTTTTTCTAACTATTCAAATTTTATTTTCCTGGACTCTAAATTAATTACTTTTTAATCTATCTTTTTTTTAACTCAAGTGAAACAAAATATTATTCATTCTAAAATTTTATTTACTTATTACATTTTAAAATATAATTAAGAAATTATTATATAGTATATGAAAAATAATCTAATAACAAATTAAAATATATAAACTATATAATATATTTTTAGTATATTATATTATGGAATTATTTTTGAAATATTATATTAATATATTAAATTATCAAGCATTATATTATAATATATATATGTAGCATATATAACATTTAATATATAATTTGCTAGAACTAGAATTAGAAATAAGACTAAAGCTCAGGTTGGGGCTTCTACTAAAGAATTGCCTGATATTTTGGATGATGCTCAGAAGGCAGCCAGCGATGTGGAGGTGGCAGACTTTTTACTGTTGATTCGCTATTGATGGGCTAATTATGCTTAGTATTGTTTTCTTTAGTTTCAACTACTTTCTTTTGTATAGGGTTTCGAGCCTCTTCAAAACCCGTATTTTACATCTAATCAAAAACATTTATATTAGATAATAATTTTATAATATTATATTTTAATTTTTAATAATCTATATATATTTTTTAACTAGTTATTAATACTTATGTTTCTAACCAATGAGAGTTCAATTTGTTTTGTATTTAACAAATATTAAGTGTAGATTCAAATTATATAACAAAACATATTTGAGAAATGAATTTTCTTAAATGTAATTGGTTGGAAAGTTTTGCCTAATAAGGGTGATTTATACAAAACTATTTTGATAGTGGCGATAATAGTAGCATATGGAAAGGCATCGGTTGTTGGAATGTGGTTGGAAAAATTAAAATTGTTATCAAGTGTGAAGCTAATAGTTTGATATTCAGAGCAAACAAATCAACTACAATATCTTTGTGCTTGCATTGACAAGAGGAAATGGTTTACTTTGCGAGGTATTCTTGTCCATTCATATTTGTTTGGTTTTCATTCGATTTATATCCTTCGGCTTCACATTAAACTCTTCTTTTTTGGCAGGGTATTTGATTTGCCATTGATTTCAATTAACCAGGCTTGACATTGTTGCTATACAAAAGAAATAATTTGATTATGTTCAAGTACTCAGCTACTCTATCATCACATTATTAATAATAAACTATACCATGTTTAATTCCTTTGGCTTTTGTTTCATTAGAAAATAAATGCTCCCATGTTTGATTTATGGAGTTATCAATCCATTGGAACAAATCACCAACACTTGCATAATTTGTCATATCGCCAAAACACATGGCAGTTCAAGTATTTCACCTTGCCTGTTCAATTAAAAATATTTAGAAACTCTTTTTTGTTAAGTATGCTTCTACTGTTAACAAGAAAGGGGTAGCCTTAAAATGGACCGTAATAAATTTGAACAGGGGTTAAGGAATGCGATGGTGACAAAATTCTTACTTAACATAGTAACCTTGGGGGTCTTTCAATTCATTTTCAATGATAAAATAACAAGAGTATAATCTAGAATTGTATCCCCATGATAACTTTAACTGCTTCATATCTTCATTTCCATTAGCTCTGGAGGAAGAAGAAATTCTTAAAATTAGTATTTAGAGGAGGAAGAAATTTTAGATTTTGGAAACAATGAAGGATGCATTACATTTCACATTCAGACTGCTTGGTAAGCTATTTCTTTTCTAATAAAGAAAAAAAGTAATCTTTTAGTAAGTTAATATTTCACCCATTAGGAATGATATTCAGATACACTATATTAAATTTCATGACGAAAATCTAAAATCTCTAACTATTGTTGTTTTACTAATATTTGAATGGAATTTCAGGCAACATCATGACTTTGGCCCTATTTTTGGCCCTTATGTGAGTGTGTTTCTATATATGTAGCTTTTAACTCTATGGTAAAGAATTGAAATGAATTTATTTCAATAAAATCATATTTTCATAATTCATAAATCATTATTGTTTTTGGATTTTAAATTGTGTATAATTTTTTTTTATCAACGTTTGGGAATAGTTGGATATAAAGAACTGGCATTTCCATTTATGATATATATTTTTTATTATTGGAAAAAAAATTAGTGGTGGATTGTTTTGTAATGGGTAGGATTACATTCTACAAAATAAAAAAGAGAGGGTCAATAGAAGAATTCTCAAGCGTTCCCTACACCTTCACCATGCTAAATTGTCTTTTGTACACCTAGTATGGCCTTCCCTTCATCACCACAAACAATATCCTAATTGTAATAGTGAATGGAGCAGGGGCTTCTCTAGAGTTCATGTACATTTATGTATTCTTAATATAGGGTGATCCCATAATAGTGGTTTACAATTTTTGGCCAAACTGGACACTAAAATTATTATTTTTAACTAAATCTTCACATTCGGGCACCTATAGCGGCTAAACTGTGAGGAATTTGAAGATGGTGCAAACTAGAGTCTCATCAAATTTTATCCGTAGATTCTAAAAATATTTTTTCAAAATTTTTGGAATCAAATTGCACTTTTCCATCTCCCAAAATAGATTTTTTTGAAAACAACATTTTTAAAAAGTGACACACCATATAGCATAACTTTTTCCATGAAGGATAAAATTCTAATTTTCAAATTTAGATTTGTAACTCTGATATCTAGTGCTTCCACTTGGTTAGATAGTTTTTATTTAATATTTTTCCTTAATCAAGTTTCAAATTCAAACAAATTACAATTCAGACACAACGACTGTATAACGCGTAACTTTTTTTGTATATGTCAAAATTTAATTTAATTTTTTTTGTTCGATCAAGGACTTCAATATCTGGTGCACTCATATTTTTCAATTTTTTTTTTTATAATCTTCTATTTTTCCACATATGAAGAACAAAGAAATTTATTTTCGATGAAAAACCTATGTTTAAGAAAACTTAAAAAACAATACATAACAAAACCAAAACATATTAAAATTATATTCATTGGATAGCTTGTTCTGAGGAATACCATAATCATTTCAAATAAATTTTAAATGAATTCATTTGATCCCCCAAAATCTAAATCAAAAGTGGTTTTTTATCAGCATTTTGATAGGTGTAAAGGAGACGCATTTATAGGTATGGTTTAAAACTAGCGAGGTTCTATCCAAGGGGATTTGATCTAAGGTGATTTGATCAAACCCTCTTCAATTGGAGTCCTTAAAATGGAACTTTTTAAGGCTTAAATCATTATATTTTCTAAAAATATGTGATTTCAGCTAAAATTCGTTCCTCTTAGAAATTGTAAACCACTATTATGACAGCACCCTATATGCTCCGCCAAAGCCCAGGGTACATCTCAATTTCCATCTTTTTACAGCCTTCTCTTTTTAAAGTTTTCCTTGGTCCCAGTGTTTGTATTACTGTTGTGTGGTAGATCAGAGTGGAAAAGGAAAGTTAAGGAAAAGAGTTTGGCTAGAGATAATGGTGACTGTGCAGTGATAGAGATGGATTTATCAATAGTTGGAAGAAAGTAAATGATATTCCATGATACCCTATAGTGAAACAATGTTTTAGTGTCTAGAAGACAATAGAGCAGTGTAATGTAATCCAAAAAATGAGTCCTATAATGATGGCATAAATTGCAATAGGACAGTCACATCAAAGCACTTAAAAGATAGCTACAAGGAGAAATGAAAGGGGTGTGCTCACTACATGATTACAAGAACCTAGATTTGGAGCTAAATCTAAATATGATCATTCCAAGTACAAGCAAAAATTAGTAGATGTTTCAAATCAGGAAGAAGAGCTTGGCTCCCATGACTTAGAGTGGCAGATCTCATACATGATGACAGTGTGTTATATGAAGGAAACATATATGCCAAGATGTATAAAGAGCAAGATTCATAAGGCAGTAGATCCACTGTTACTTGAAAAGGGATAGTGATGTTTGAGGTTTATTTAAAACCTAATGTCAACAGTTTATATATGAGGGACCTTAGAGATCAATGATCTTGTAATGGTGCTAGTGGACAGTGAATTAGAAAACAGTCAACAATTGTGAAGGGAGAGATAACAGTTATTACTGTGAAATGACAAATGCAATCATGTGTACATGAGACAGTGACATAGTTTATGAATTGATGAAGACCCTTTTGTTCAAACTAGAGACAACATTAATGCTTGATAGTGAACTAGAGACATGTCATGGTTATGAAATGCACTCCCATACCTTTTCAATCATGTTATGAGTTAAGGGAAGGGTTACAAATTGCATGTGACATAGCTTCCCAAGTTTATACCTCTATGAATAGGATCATAATGATAATGGATATTGGCAACCAAAGATCAATGTGTAGCATACAATTCTAGTTTCCTTACGGCATCTTTATTCAAGAGAGGTAGAGAGCAGCCGAGAAACATATTACAGTGGGTCATAATGAGAACAAAGAAGACAGTCATGGTGTAATGAATTTGAGCACACGATTGATAATCACACATAATGATCATAATGGCTTATCAAATTCACCAACTAGAATGTTAGGTACTTTTGGATATTTTTCTTCTAAGTATGCAATGCTCCTAAATGTGCAATGATGACTGCTATTTACATGGTATCAAAAAAACAAAAAGGGAAACACAATGAAACCCAGTGCAGCCTGGGTTTTATTAAATCTTCATATTTAAGACAAAATTGCAAACAATCTTCAGGAATGTATGTATTTGTAGAAAAAAAGCATAAAGTATGACATTTAGTCATTTTTCCTATAAAATGTGCTTGAATTCAAGCTATTTTTTCCTCAAAGGATACAATAGAGTGGTAGAGGAATGCTGCCAGTTCAAATATTTTACAATACAGGCACAAGTGCTCGAATTCAGAAGCAATGATACAAAAGAATCTTATCAGTATAAACATCTATTGTAGAGATTATGGAGTTTTCTATATGAAGTGTTAGAACAAAATTTGTGGTCATGGAAGGTAGTCCAATCATCTACATGCCTAAATTAATTGACATGCTCTTATGCTCAAGGCACGATAGTTTCATGAAAGGCCCATGGGCATTACATTATAAAGCCTTTTCGTTAGTGTGAAACTCGTTTCAATCGACAAGGGGTTGGAGGCCTTGCAATTTGAAGTGCAGGTGTATGACAAATTCTAAAGCAACGAGTTAATTGAGCCTTATTGTAAGGAGTATCATTTGACTTGCAGAGTGCTTCTGTGTTGAAGGTTGTTGGTTTGCACAATGGAATAGGGTTTGATCTGTATTGAATGTAGGGTATTTCCTACAAAGCGTGGCTTTGTGCAAAACCTAGGAGAATTTGATGATGGTGGCTAGAGATTTCGGTGTAAAGATTGGAAATGTAAGAAGGGTTCTTATAGAGGTTATTCAAAACAAATGATTCATGAAAAATAAATTAAAATGTGAATTTTTTCTCACAGAAAACCCACCATACCTTTTGTTGCACAAGAAATGGGTGGAGAAACCACTGTGTGCTCCAGAATCTACCATGAAGTGTCTTCAGGAGCTCCATTGAAACCCTGTGATGGCGGTGCCCTCATTTTCTTGCAGAACGAAGTTTCCAAAAAGTGCTAATTGCCAAATGAGATGATGAATATGCTTTAGTTGTGGGTTTCTTTTAGGGTTTTTTTTTTACCCTAAATATTGGCCGACTGTCAATTGGGCATTTTTTCCTTTATTTTAAAACATTTTCTTCATAATTAATACCTTTTGTGCAAAGGCCATGTGCTTTATGCATTTCCTTGCATAAATTGCAAATACTAAAATCAAGTGTTCTTTTACATATGTAGACCAAGTCATCCCTTGATTATTGCATAAATTCAAACTAATTTGAAAATGTAAAAACAATATTAAAGTGATATGATTATAAATCACTTTAATATTTGTTGCATGATTACAGGAAAGGAGGCATTGCCTTTAAATATTGAGTCAAAGGGATTTAGTTGTGAGTTTATGCTTTTGCAAGCATATAGGGGAGTTGTGAGAGGTTATCAAACATAAGGAGAGTATATAGGAGAGATTTTACTTGCTTTTTGAGAGGTTGAGAGACATTTGGAGGGAATTTAGGCATTTTTAACCAAGTTTGGAGATGGTTTTGCATGCTTTATGATAAATTTGGTCAAAATTGACCTTTTGAAACATATTGGAGCTCTTTTAGGGAGGTTTTAGTTGCTAAAAATTAATATTTTTGGAGGCATACGTGCTTAACTATTTCTAGCTCCTATTTTGGTGCAACTACTTGGAGTGGAGAGATATATTCTCATTTTTGACTCATTTTGGAGTTAGTTCAGAAGATGCAAATTTTGGAGTTAGTGTTTTTGGAGTCCTTTCTCAGAGTTGCGTATATTTTGTAACTCTTTTGGGATATGATATACAAAGAATACCTTGGATACCTTTGACTATGTTATTTTGCCTACTTGTTCTTGCAGTGTTGTGTATTTTCAAATGATTGATCATGTTATATGTGAAGTGTTTTTAACTTCCTTGTGACTTTGTCTCATATTTTATACCTTCTCTGCAAAATTTTGTTTATGCAGGTTGCAATCTGTGTCTTAAAAATGTATGTAACTTCTCTAATTGTGAACTTGTTTTCCTTTTAGAGGTTCATGCATTGAGGCCTCTTTGTGAAATATTTATGTAGGAGCATACAAAAACAAGTTGTGTAAGTTCGTTTTTCTATCATTTGGTAGCCAAGTGTAAACAAAAGTTGATTTTTCATAATCCTTATCAGTTTGGTGTATCACCATAGGATAGTTCTTTTTTCAGCTTTCATTTTAAGCTTTCTTTCTCCCTTTTCCTCAACAAAAAAATAGTAGTTTAGGTGATAACTAGCTAGGATCCGGCCTCATCTGGAGATTCACTCCATTTTTTAGGTGACCCACATCCTAGGAGTGATTCCATGTTTCTCTGGAGTGCTAAGTCCTATAGCTTAACCTATTAAATCTTGTAGCTTAGTTAGGGTGCAACTCTAGTAGTTAACAGGAGATAGCTGAAGTAGTTTTGGGATGCTATGAGAAAATAAGGCTTTATAAAGCCACACTATAAAAATTATCCCAATGAACATTAATATATCATTTCATTAAATTATGTTGCACACAAAGGTGTAACCTATTGTTGGTGTAATTAAAAGTGTTGTACCTTGTCCTGGGTCATTATTACACCAAGTAGTTAAGTTTACTTAGGGACCACATAGGAGGTAGTTGGAGCATTTCCACTTTTGGTGGAATTATCATGTTATTACTTTATCACATCCAACTTTTGTGGGCATATCATGTGATTACCTCTCCACCTTTTGTGGGTGATCCACCATTTGTGGTGATTATCACATTATCACTTTTCCACTTTAGGTGGATTGATAGCTTTTCACAGTTGTCTCATGTCATAAGATTACGACACTTGTCATAATCCTATGCCCTTCTATGTTCTCACCTTGGCTATATAACCAAGGGGTCTCCTATGTACTTTTGCTCATTCTATTTTGCATCATTGGCATAATATAGTTTATTCTTGTCATATTGTTTCTATCTCTCTTATGCACTTGTGCTTTCTATTATGCCTCTAGATCTTGGGTGGCTATCTTCATAGCCAATTCTTACACCTATGCATTTTATCTACCAAATTTAATATAGTATAAGAGCATGTCATAGTTTTGTGCCTGTGAAATGTTGAACATAAAGGGGACTCATGAATGCAATCCAAATCACATTTTATGTTGGTAATTTTTGTTGAGATTACTTTTCAAAAAGATTTGTGCAAATCTTTTCCATATTGTATGCACTTGTATAAATGCAATAATCTGTTACTAAAATCTTGTAATCTCTTTGATTTTTTTGTTTATACAATTCAATGCAATATAGGGAAGATAGATAAGAAATGTACTTCACTTTCAGTTTGCAAACACTCTAAACTCAATCAACTTGAGCAACTAACAAAAATGAGTAACAATGACATTAATTTTAAGTGAGGATTTTTTTGTTTCTTTTGTTTCCTTCAAAAGATCATAATCAAGAACACTAGTGTCTATCAATTTAGGATGCACCAATGTTAAAGTTGGCTTAGAAGAATCTTTTGTAATAGTGTTGATGTTAAGGGAAGGCTTGCTTGTTTCTTTCGAGGGACAATATTTGATACCATTAGTCATTCCCTATGTGTTAGGCTCTATAGGGACATGAATACCTTGTTATCTACCACCACATCCTTTTCCATGATACCCAAGTTGTTTCATGAGTTCATAACCTTTTCCATAAAGATTTTTCATTTCTTTTGGAGTCGGTGGTTGTTTGTAATCAACTTCATTGTATAATGTGTTATTTCTTCTAAAGTGTTTGAGGTGGATGCTTTTGAAGGCTCCTCTGAATCTTGTGTTGACATTACAGCTTTTTCTTTTTCCTTTTTTGAATATTTTGTTGTGATCTTGTATTCACCCATGAATGATGTGAAATCTAAGGAACCCCAATCATCTTCTAATAAATTTGTGACTTCCTCAAAGTTTTTTTCTTTGTCTTTTTGTTGCACAAGTTCTACATGTGTAGTTGGTGTCAATGTTTTCAAAGGATTCTACTTGTCTTTCTCAATGTTCAAACAACCGTTTGGTTCAGGATTGGCTTCGAGTGTGTACACTTTGTTGTTGTAGATATACTTCATTATACGATGAAGATTAGAAGGCACCCTGTTCATTGCATGGATCCATGGTCTTCCTAAAAGGAGATTGTATGAAATATCATGAGGCATAACATGGATTGGTGTTTTTGATGTGGCATTTCCAACTGTAATAGGCAAAGTGATCACACCAAGCGGTTGTTTTCCTATATTATCAAATCCCTTAAAGATAAAGAGTCAGGTTGAATTTTTTATTTATCCACACCAAGTCTATCCAAAAGGGTTACACTACACACATTAAGGGCTAAGCCATTGTCGACAAGGGTTCACTTTATCCCTATTCTATTATATTGAGATATTATCATGAAGGTGTCATTTTGTTTTTTCACTTCCAAATGAGGGAGCTCACTTTAGTGGAAAACAATGTCGGCATTTATTCCTTGAATCATGGATGTTATATCATTTGGGTTTGCACTAGAGGGAATAGGAACTTGTTGTAAAGAACTTTGAATCATGTTTTGATAATGAGGGGAGACTTGAATAAGGTCCCACAATGACATCGTAGTGGGAGTATTCTTTAGTTTTTTGACAAGATCATACTCCTTTTCACGAGGACCTGGTAAGATAGGGTTAGGTAAGATAGGATTAGGCAACGGGAGGGATGTTAAAGGTGTTTTTCTTGGTTGCATATTTTTTCTAGTGTTATATGTATGAGCAATGGTATGATAGCTCGGTCGTTGCAAGACATTATTCTTAGGTGGGTGAAGGATAAGTTCAAGTTTTTTTTTTTTTTTTTGGTTTGTGTGAAGGTGGATAAAGAATTAGAGGATTATTAGGGTGTCCCACAGGGTATGTAGGATGTCCATTAATCAAGTGGGATCTAATGGAAACTTATGCATTCATAACCTTGGTGTTTCAATTTGATGTCTTTCTAATGAAGGGGAATCTAGTGTCATATTTTCACCATCTTCTAAGGAAGCTAGAATGTTGTCATTTTCTTCTACCATGATATCTTCCCTGGTAGGAGAGTTTTTTAGGAGAACTACAAACGAGATGTCCATGACATTCAAAGGTTGGTTCTTCTAAAATGACTTCATCACAAGTAAGGGAGTTATCCATGGTTGGATTTTCTTGTTTATAAATGATGTTATTGTATTGTTCAATGATGTTTTCCCTAGGGGAAGAGAGACACATATTATTCTCATGATCTTCATCGATTGCATTTTCAAACACCAAAGTATCTTCTTCACAACTAGGAGAGATACTAAGAGAAGAACCAATGTGATTGTCATGATTGTCCATAATTTCATTCCTTTGTCCCATAATATATTCTAAAATAGGATAGGTAGGGGAAGAATCATAAAGAAGGTTGTCATAGAGCTTGATTGAAGACCTAAAATGTTGGATATGTTGAAAATAATGCCTGATGGGACTCATATGCAAGTCTGGGTGATTTAGTCCTAGATTAGGGTTTATGGGAAGGAACATAAATCTAGCAAAGACAAATATGAAACACCTAAAATTTGGAAATTTCACTGTACTGGGACTCATATGCCAGAAGTGGCGTATCAGTCCAATTTGAATTTTCTAGAAAATCAAAACCTAAATTTTCTCTTCAATCTCTGCTTAACCTTCTCAACTTGATCTTTGGGTCTGAATTGTTGAATTTTGCTTTGTAGATGTCCTTCAATGGTGATGTAGATGATGAGACTACTTTGACAACTTTGAACACCTTGAAAACTTTCTCAAAACTTGCTCTTCAATATGTCTTCAACCTAGATCTGCAAATTACACACAAAAGAGAGGGAAAAATGTTGTGTGTTAGTGGAAAGGGATTTTCCTTGGTCAAACCCTGTTTTGTAATCAAACCTTGTAATGAAATGAAGGAATGATGAATGAACAACATGCAATGTTCCAACTCACCAAAACCCTAGCCATAAAGTGTTGCAAACATGTATTGAATGGCTCCAATGGATGTAGATCTTGACTCTTGCTTGAATGTGATAGACCTTGGATTGAACACTTGCTTGAATCATAAAACCCTACATCACAATTGTTATCTAAAAAACAAACATGATGCATGATGACTTTGACATGATGCTTGATACTTGAATAATTCTCTAAAACACTTGATAATCAGCTCTTGAAGACCCTTGAATGCTCTTGTAAACACTTTAATGCTCTTGTAATCTCCAATTTACTATAAGGATGCTTATTCAACTTGTCAGGATGATCTCATAAATGCTTAAGTGAAAATGAGTGAAATAACCTTGTATTTATACTTGTTTATGCCAAATTTCTCGAAATTACAACACTACAAGCTGACATTAGATCTAGGAGAATAAAATCCCACCAAGAATTTGAATTAAATTCAATTTTGGGCCACATGAGACTCATACACCAAAAGTGGTGTATGAATTCCATTAGGCTTAACTATTGGACACATTTTTAAAAAATGCTTAGATTCAAGTGAAATCAGGATCGGGGCCTCAAAATTTAGGTGGGACTCATATGCCCAAGGTGGCGTATGAGTCCCAGATCATTAAATCTGGGCCACACAACCTAAGAAGACATGAATTATGATTGGATGTTGGTTATGTCAAGATTATCCTCAGAAAGATGCATTAATTAAGGCTTGTGGATGCAAAATAAGGCTAATTAACCTACATAAAGAAGCCCAATTACTAATGAAAACCCTATATTAGTATGAAAGTGTGGTGCAACACTTTACAACACCTTAAATAAGGTACTATTAACTCCATTTATTGAACACAAGGGCCCAAGACCTAATGTGAATGTGTTAAACACATTACAACACTAAATCAAGGCAACATTAACCTTAATTTAACAAGGAGGGCCTAAACAAGAAGGAATAAGTAGAAGGATACTTTTTTCGTTGCCACATTTATGTTCTTTAAAGTTTTCAATTTTTTTAGGGTTATTGATACCTTCATATCTTCCCTTCTAGTCTTGACACCTCATCTTGCTCCTTGTCAAAATTCACTCGTGTTTTTTCAATTTCAAAATTTAGATCTCTCTATCCTTATTATACTTTTCATCATTGGTATGCCTTTCCCCAAATTTTATGTCCTACTTTTTCCTTCTAATTCCCTTTAGTTAGAGTTTCAAGGTTTATGATTCCTTGATACCAGTCCTTTGGCATCAAGTAAGTGGAATCCCTAAAGCTCAAAATTCATAAAGAGTTTAAGTGCTTTATATTAAATTCAAACTTTATCCATTCCCTTAGCACCCTTTCTACTATATCTTCACTTCTTGATCCCTCGTATCTTCCACTCAAAAATTTTCTAAGTCCTTTGGCATCAGAATTTAAACCTTACCCATTTCCACCATTACCTGAAGATCTAAAGCTCTATTGATAACTCTATATAGTACTTCAAAGTCATACTTTCATCCATTCCTTATTTTGACACCATGTTAAGCCCCACTCAAAACTTTAATCCTAATATCCCAAAACCTTTCCTTTTCAATATTTCACTTGCCCAATCTCCCCAACATGACTTTTGAATTTCCCTCGTTATCCAAAATCTCAAAACTGTGTCATTCAAAGTAGGAAAATCCCACCTATCTACAAGATGGCCTAGGAATGTCATTAATGTGTCTTCAATTCTTGGAAAATATCAAATCAAATATGATGATGCCCCAAAGTAATTCTTTATGTAGATTGGCATGGATTCAAAGGAGGAAAATGATGCTCAACCATACCTCAATTATTACTTAATATAAGATGGGGGTAAACCAGGTTAGCAAAGACTAAGTGACAGCCACACCACAAATTTATGCTAAAACCCTAATCTAAACAAGAGAAAACAAACAAAAATGAGGAATAAAATGAAAGCATTCAAATGAAAACATTCCTCATATTGTAGTTGAATCACTTCCCTTGTCTCTCCTCAAGCTGCCTTTGCAAGTTTGCAAACTCAGATTTGGAGTAGAGTTTAAGCAAATACCTGCAAATAATAAAGTGCTATGAAAGTTGGAGATAATGGTTGTTCAGGAAAAAATGGAGGAGAATGGCTTCTTTTATATACATCGATTTGAATGGATGGTCGAGATCAATCTTCTAGAAAGATTCCAAGATCGACGGATGAGGATACATGAGATGGAGGTTACAAAATGGATGGTCAAGATCGAGCTTCTAGAAAGATTCCAAGATCAACAATGGAGGATTGATGCACTAGAAAGTGGTGGGCTAGGGATGGCTATGGCACTGATAGTTATGATGAAGACGACTATGACAAAGATTAATGAGCAAGTGGGAGGATGATGGATGAATTAAAAATTGAAAAAATTAATTCATGATAAAGGAATATTTGGCCAAGTGGAGAGTGAATAATTCATTTGAATTATTTATTTGAGGAAAAAGGAAAGGTGGAAACTTAATTAAAGTAATTTGCATAATTATTTTAATTAAATGAGAGGAAATGTGAAAAGAGGCATTAAATAATTAAATTGATTTAATTATTTCATACAAGAGACATATGGAGGACAATTAAATAATTTTGATAGTTATTTACCAATGGACGAATCAAAAGGGGGAGTAAAAAGTGAATAATTAATAATAATTATTTAACCATAGACGAAAGATGACAAGCAAACAATGAAATAATTAATAATTCATTTAATTATTGAAGAAGGGGGATATTAGCGACACAATTAATTTATTCAATTGATCAAGATAGAATAAAGATTGGATTTATTGTATTAATTAAATAATTAAAATTATTTATTTAATTAATAGAGGAATATGATCGAGAATAATCAAATAATTGAAATTATTTAATTATCGAAGGACGACAACCAATGACGCTTGTAGACTTAGGACATTTTTCAATGTCTACATTTTCTCCCTCTTTGACATAATGCAATTCATCGCGTTGTGTCAAAGGATGCCCCAATGAAGTCAGGGTATAGGTATGCCCCCTTAGGAAAATTTTACAAAATTTCAAAAAGTTTCAAATTTTTTGAAAACTTGTCCCGATAAGACAAGTGTGGATGATAAATGCAATACAGATGACCTAATTTGATGAATGCAATATGATATGATGATGTGATGCATTTACGATTATGGATGCTTATATTATTATGATATGTATGAATGATGAATGTAATAGAAATAACCTAATTTGATCAATGCAATGTGATATGAAAATGTATTGAATGTTGATGCGATGGAATGTTTATATGATAATGCAAAATGTAATGACTAAGAATGCTAAATGTAAAATGTGATATATGATGTGATATGTATATGTATATTATGATATGTCATGTATAATATGATTTTATTGATGGTATGGAAGGTGTATGAAATGTAATGCAATGTGATGTGAAATTTAATGCATAAAAGCTATCATAATGTGATGTGATGTGATGGATACAAATGAAATATCATCATAATGTGAAATATAATGTAATGAAATGTTAAATGTGATATGGATGATTCTTATGTTTTTGTATTTTCTTATGCAAATATATGTAGCTTAATATGATGATGCTGCCTATGACGAAAATTCCTTCTATGATGTTGTCTAACATGAGTATGTATGCAATATGTCTTTGTGTGTCACATGAGTTTTTCAAGATGAAAACATAAGAAATGTTAGCACGAAAGATATGGAAGTTAGCATGAAAAAGGAAAAAGGAGATGGCATGTTAGATAGGAGATGATAATGGACCAACTTTCATGTTTGTATATTTATTATCATTGGGCATCAAAATTGTTGCAAATGGAACACAAACACCATGGTATGGCATAGACCAAGGTGTGCAAGGTGACCATTTGTGAGAGACAAGCAGTAAAAAAGACAAAGCCAAAAGACAAGGAATACCCCGACTCATACTAAGGATCCAATTACCCTAGTCTTTTTAACGAGGCAAACCACAAACATCAAGCAAAGAAAAGAGGTCATGATCCATCATCGTCCCTCTAAATCCCTTAATATGGCATCCTTGAGGTAACTAGTAACATCACCTAGAACAAGTCAAAAAAAGATGAGACAAACTCAGACCAACAAAGTGTTTTCCAGAGAGACTGTGTTTGCCTGTGTTTGCCGATAGTAGTGATAAGATTGTTTGATATGATTTATTAGGTTGACCAAGATGACCGAATTTGATGGATTGGTTGACAAGGATTATTTGATAAGTTGACAAAGGTTGACCAATTGATTTGATTGATTGCACCTAGTTTCAAGAAGGACACATCTTAATTAAGGCAAGATTAATTGAGCAAGATGATAAGATTGATTGATTGTTTGACAAAGATTGATTGATAAGGTTGGAAAGGTTGATTAATAATGATTACGCCTGGTTTCAGGAAGGACACATCCTGATTAAGGAAAGATTAATTGACCAAGATGACAAGATTGATTGATTGTTTGAAAAAGATTGTTTGATATGACCAAGCGATGTGACAATACCTAACTTCAAGAAAGACATATCATGCTTAAGGCAAGGAACACATCTTATAAAGTTGGTCAAGTGACCATTGTTGATAAAGCACCTAATTGTAAGAAAGACACATCCTGCTTAAGGTGAATGACCATATTGACCAAAGACAGTCTAATATCAAGGACACATCCTGATAAAAGACAAGAGATAGGACTGAATGAGACAAATGACATAATGCCCCATTCCAATATAAGATCAATGATTCGATTGATTAATTGATGATAAGATGATTGATTGAGGGAAGATAAAAGATTTTGTTGTCTATGGTTGTGTGTTGATTCATGATTTGGTTTAAATGATGATTGCTTACAGACCAAGAACAAGATCAGAATCGAAAAACCCTAAAGGATTGACCTAGGTGGCCTCGGGGCCTCATCAATTGATGGCCTTGCCTATGTTATACATGCAGAGACCTTGTAGTTTGACATGAATTGACTTTATTTTATTTGACAAAAGATTGAGTCATGATTTTATTTGGACAAACCTAAAAGGACTAACCTATTGTCTCAGGGGCTCATTTAAGATGAGCCTTGCCTACATAGCAAACGTGTAGAGACAACGTAGTTCGACAACTCTAACATAGACTGACTCAAACTCATACTCAAACTATATTTTTGGGAAGTTTTGATGTTTTCTAAATTTTTTTTGGATTTTGATGTTTTCTATGTTTTTTTGGATTTTGATGTTTTCTGAATTTTTTTGGATTTTGATGTTTTTTGGTTTTTTGTATTTTGATGTTTTAAAAGGCTGATACCATGTGTTATTTTCCATAAAGACATAAGTCAAAGAACTACCCCTAGTCAAGTATAGGATCACTTATTATGTGCGAGGGGAAGCAACAGACGAATGCAACAGATGATCAAGAAGGCGAAGGAGACCAAATGTCAATGTTTCTCAAGCCATGGGAAGGATGATGAAGCTTTATTATGGATGGGTGTGAGTGGATGAATGAAGGATGGAAAACTAGGTGGAATAATAGTAGATAGAGGAGCATATACTTACTACACATGGCGCCTGTTTGCCAGGTTTTCACCATGGTACTTATCCAAAGCACCACTGAAGTGGTTTTCACTTTTGGATGAATTATTTCTCTTTACTATTTTTTTTTTTTTCACTTTTTCAATTTTTTTGTTGTCACCAAGACACTTGTTTTCCAAGTTTTCATCAAGGTGACTATTTTTTCAATTTTTTTGATTGTTTTTGTATTTTTTGACTTTTTGAAGGGATACTCTAAGAATCAAGTGTAGTAATTGCGAAGGTGCATGTTGTTAATAGGTTTGGACAATGGTTCTCCTTCAGGAGTAGAGAGCTGATAATCATCAGATCCATATGATGTTGTGATGATATAAGGGCCCAACCAAAATTAGGCTCAAACTTTTTGGGCTTTTCTTAATCTGCTTGATACTTCGGATTTTCTTTCAAGACTAAGTCACCAATGTCAAAGCTTCTAGGTCAAAATTTCTTATTGTAGTTGCATTGAAGGTGATTCTAATATGTTTGCAAATGTGTCAACGCATTCTATCTATTTTCATCCAGTAACTCTAGCTTATGTAGACGGGATACACAATATTCTTCTTGATCAAATAATCCTTGCATAGATACTATTAGGGATGGTAACTTGACCTCTATAGGAAGTATGGCTTCAGATCCATAGAAAAGAGAATAGGTTGTGACTCTGGTAGGAGTGCAAACACTGGTGCGATAGGCCCATAAAGCAGAGTTAAGTTGTAGGTGTCATTCATGACCAACATCATTGACAGTCTTCTTTAAGATTTTTAGGATAGTTTTATTAGATGTCTCAACTTGACCATTACCTTGGGGGTAATATGGAGTAGCAAAGTGGTTTTGGATTTGAAATTTGTCACAAAGCGCATGGACATCCTGGTTCTTAAAATGGTGACCATTATATGTAATGATGGACTGCGAGATACCATAGCGACAAATGATGTAATTTAGGATAAACTTAGCTATCCGCTTTCCAGTAATGTAAGTCAGTGGGACAGCTTCAATCCATTTTGTAAAGTACTCAATAGCAACAAGGATAAACTTATGTCCATTAGTTGAGGTGGGATGGATCTTTCCTATGAGGTCGAGTCCCCATTGAGAAAATGGCCATGGCGAAGTAAGCAGCTATAGTTCCTAAGTCTGCACATGTATAAGATCTCCATGAATCTGACATTGGTGACATTTCTTCACCAAGTGATAGGCATCACATTCTATTGTAGGGTATGTGCAGGATCATGATGGGCCAAAAAGTGGCGATATGATGTGTATGTGTAGGGTATGTGGCTGACGACTTTTTTTTACCCAAAATTGATGAAACGAAAAGGGTTTTTAAAAGAGATTCTCAGCTTTCCACCAATATAAATTATGTTTACTTTGAATTTAATAAATAATTATTATTCATTTTCTATTTGAATTACGACTAAAGTCTTGATTGATAGGCTGATTGAAAAAAATCTATATAGCTTTCAAACGGTATCACATTCTTTGAATTTGAAACATGCGTTGAACATTCTATGCTTTACATACTATAGAATTAAAAAAAAAATGAATTTCATGAAGTTTTGACCAAGTTAAGGTGGTCAGACATACGAGTTTTTATGTTTTTTAAAATTTGTAATAAAAAATTCATAATTAATTATTTACTTGGAAAAAAATTACAAAAAAATGCATCACATTAGGACATGAGTCCTCTACTTATATCTAAAATATTATAAAAATATATTATCATTTTATTGTGGTTAGGGTCTCATTTTTCCACTGAAATTTAAGTACTAATGCATTGAAATTTCAAAATTTCACCAAATAGATTTTTTTTAAATAAACCTAGTAGTTTAGAAACTGCATTCAATTTGCTTAAGATTATATTATTACATATTTTTGAAATAATATAGATAACTTATTCAAATTTTTACCTCAAGTTGCCTAACTCTGATTTTTCTAAATTTTTTGCCACTTAAGGGCCTATTTTTTCCATGATGATCTTGCACATACCCTATAGGCCAATAATATCCCATCCTCATGAGCTTTTTAGCTAAGGTCAGACTAGTAGAGTGATCTCCACATATACCGTGGTTTACCTCTTGTAAGGTTGTTTGTGCTTCATTTGAGTTGAAACATCAAAGAAGGGTACTATATATCTAGGCGGCAATGATAAAGGGTATCTTCGATGATGGAATATTTAGATGCTTTCCAAATAAAGGTTTTTTCATTGGTTGAGGGACAAGTCAAGAGGGATAATTTGGTCATGCAAATAGGCGTAGATGTCTTTGTACCAAGGTGAATCAAGACCAATAAGTTCACACACAAGTTCGATTTCAGGGACATTGAATGGAGGGACCAACAATTTTTCTACCAAGAACTCGTATTGTGAGGCGTTGTTGGGGACGTCCAAGAGAGATTCAATTGTAGTCATTATGTCAACTACTTTGTTCTAGATTCTCGGTATTTGCTTAAAGGAAATATTATCAAAGTATAGTATGAAGCTATCCATCGTGTGCTTGTAGGACATCAATTTCTCATCCTTGGTGTCATAATCATCATTAACTTGCTTAATCACTAATTAAGAATCATCATAGACTTGAAGATCCTTGATTTTTTATTTTATTTCCATTCGGAGACTAGTCAATAATGCTTCGTACTCAACCATGTTGTTTGTGCATGGAAATGCTATTCAAAATGACTTGGGAATTGAATCTTCTTGAGGTGTGATGAAATTTTTTTTAGCTCTTGAGCCATGACATGTGTAAGATCCATCAAAATGCAGCTTCCATGTTGTTGGTGTTTCTATGACAAAGATTAATTCATCTGGGAAATTGGGTATTAGAGGATGATCTGCTTTTACGGGTGCATCTACAAGTTGATCATCTATATATCACTTGTCCTTTTATTGCTTTTCAGTCAATGTACTCAATGTCATACTCACTTAGGATCATAACCCACTTAGCTCTAGTCTTCCTATCAGAGCTTCTTTGCTAAGAAGATATTTTAGAGGATCAATTTTGGCAATCAGTTTTGTCTTGTGATTTAGCATATAATGTCTCAATTTCTAGGCTGCAAATACCATTGCTAGACATGCTTATTCAATAAGACTATAGTTTAACTCATATCCGACTAAGGTGTGACTGATATAATAAATTGCCCATTCTTTGCCATCATTGTCATTTTGTGCTAGCAATGCCCATATCCAACTAAGGTGTGACTGATATAATAAACCCAAATAGCATGACATTCCAACAGAAAGTTCCCCAAGCACATGTGAAAGTTGTCTTCAATTGGTCTTCAGGGAAAATTCTTATTTGATTGTAGCTCGAGAATCCATCCATAAGTGATAGCATTTCATATCCAACAGTACGGTCTACTATGATGTCAATGTTTGGTAAAGGAAAATCATCTTTAGGACAAGCTTTGTTGAGATCTTTGAAATCTGTATATACTCTAATCTGACCATTTGGTTTGGTGACAGGAACAAGGTTTGATATCCAATCTATGCAATCAATAGAGTGAATGAAACCAATGTCTAGGAGTTTCTTCAGTTCCACCTTGACCAAGAGTGCAATCTGTGGGTGCATTTTTCTCAACTTATGTTTATATGGCTTAGCATTTGGTAACTATGGAAAGTGATGCAAAACAAGTTTGGGATCCAACCCAGGCATGTTAGCATATGACCATGCAAAATTGGCTCGTCTTTCTGAAAAGAATGTTATAAACTCAAGTTTTTCAGGTTGATAGTCAAAGATGTTGTCAATTGTATGATTCTAGAATTATCTTGTGTACCAATGTTCACTTCTTTTGTTTCTTCTATAAGCAATGGCAATCTCTCTTGGTCTATAGGGAGACAGTCCAGTCCTCCATCCTTGGGCGCCTCAGAGAGGTTTTCACCTTCGGATGTGTCCTTTATTTTTACTTTTTCATGGTTAGTAGGTGTCTTTTGGTTTTCACCTAAAGACCTATTATTTTTATTTTTACTTTTTTCATTTTCACTTTTGCGACTAGAGGATAGGATGACCTCACCAAAGTATGTTGTACAATTTAGTTCTATAGCAAATCCAACCTTATGATCCCCACTTGGTATTCCTTCATGAAGTCCCATGAATTCAACAATTGCTTCGTCATTCTCGAAAGTGTCCAAAATTGGCATATGACATTTTAACAAACGATGTCAAAAATATCAAATAATCGCCATTGAAGCCCGTCGAGACCAAGTTGATTTGCAACCCAAGAGTAAAATATCACAACAAAAATTGAACTAAAAAATGAAGCATTTTTTTTTGTTGACACAGGATTGCTCTAGTCCTTGGATGCTCCTCCATCAACATCACACATGACATAATTAAAAGGATAAAAATAAAATATGTAATATACAAGGTGAAATGAAGAAAAATACAAAATAAGGAATAAGTAGAAAAGGTCAAGGATACAAGATGTATTAATAGAAGGTGAAACAAGGATAAAATCAAAACAAGAAAGGCATGAATAAAAGGTCATAAATTCCAAAATATAATAGAGATAGTGAGAAAAGGAGGAAAACAAGCATGTTTTGAATAAAAAAGGTAAAAAAAATTAAAAATAAAGAAAGGCTATATTTTTGGTCAATATTTGTGAAATTCTCCACTTTGCATCATCTCAAACCCATATGAAAAATAAAAGAGAAATGTTTGACGTTAGTCACTTGTGTCAACATAGACCATTAAAGGTGTCAAGTAGTGATGTAGGAGCATCCGATGAAGAGAAATCAACATCCCAAAAAACATTTTCAGTTTAGTTGTTTCAGTTCTAAAGTTTGATTTAATTTTCAGTTCAAGATTTTGATGGCTAATAGAATTGACATTATTGTCATTTATAATTGACAAAATATCTATTTAAATCATACTTACAGTTTGACATTTCTTGCAATAAAATCATGATTCCCATCTTCCCAGGGGAGAAATAAAGAATGTTAAAATGTGCAGGTTTGGGGCCCTACGAGGAAAAAAAAAATGTTAACAGAAGAAATTTATATAGACCTGTTGCGAAGAAAAAAAATTATTAAAAAAAACAATTAAAAATATGCTAATGTGCAGGAAAGAGGCGTGCCAAGAAATGAAACGATGGGAAAAGTTAATTGAATTGCCATTTAAAAAAAATGGATAAAATGAAAGGATGAAAAAAAAAGAGCAGGTAGATGAAGGGGTCGCGGCCCTGGAAGCTGAGGAGAGTGTGATAAATGAAAATTGCACAGAGACGGGGTGGCGTAGAGTTGGAAGAGAGCAGATTTGGAGAACATGAGGCCGCGCCATACCAAGCAGGGAAAATAAAAAAACGTGCAGGTTCATTGTGAAGGGGTCGCGACCATCTGGAGGGGATTTTTCCAATTGAAATTACATAAAATTTGCACAGATAAAGGATAGATTGGGGCTGCGTCAGAATAAGCTTTAGAGTTTAAAATTAAATTTAAAACTCAGAGATAAGGGGGGCTGCGTTGGACAGAGAGGCGACAGGGGAGATTTTGTGGCTGTTTAGAAGACAAGAACAAGAAAAGAAATTGCAAATTAGGGTTAAAATTACCACGCTGGCAGTATAGTGAGAGGCTGCGTTAGAATGTAAATCAGGACAGAAAAAGAATGTTGAAATGTTGAATACATACAAATTAAAAAATATATTCATCCAAAGGAGGAGAATGGAGTAGCGAACAACATGAAAAGATAGGGAGGTTGCGTGAGATTTTAGCCTGCCAAGGGTTGAAGAAGAGAAGTTTGATTAATCGCTGTTATTTTTACAAATTACAAATCTTAGAGTAACTTAGAATAATGAAACCTACTAATCTAAAATCATAGAATATCTTAATAAAAATAAAGAGAAGAAAGAGAAGATATGTAGTAGAAATTTGAGCACACAACACAACATTTATGGAAAACTTCTTTTTGATATAAAAAAGAAAAAAACACCACTAAAAGCAAAAATTAGTGTATTACTTCAAAAAATAAAGATTACAATACAATAGGACCCTTCACTAATCAAGTAGCCCCTATAACAACACTTATGTTGTATGTTGAGGCTTAACCTCAAAATAAAAACTTATAAGACTATCATACAACAAAATTGATGTTAATCCACTTTTAAAATCTAGTGCTTTTTAATGTTTTATTTCAGATTTGGAATCAAACATTCAAGATTTAAGTAAAGTTGGACTATTTTCAACAACTAAATTTTTGGGCAGCAATCTATGTGTACTATTAGTAGAATGCTTATAGATGGAGGTTCTATGGTTTCCTCTCTTTGAGTACAAGGTTTTTACAAAAGATCAAGGAGATGGTCTTGAAAGAGGACTTATGAGCACATGATGAGTTTGATTGGGGTCTAGATATTGTTGTGTAGAATGTTTGGGGAGGTGCAACCCAAACATGATGATCTTTTGCCCTTCTTGGTTTTTATATTTTTTTAATAATTATATTGGTATTTGGTGATGTTCTTGATGATCTTGTCTTGTGTGTCTTTTAATGTGGGACTTGATAGGATTTTTTAAAATTTAACTTTCATGGTTAGTGTGTCGTGCTAAAATTTTAACCCAAATCTCTATATTAATTTATATCTAAGATATCATGACTTTAGACATTATAATTTTGATAATCTGAATCCCAAAAATTATCTTTTAATTTATTTTTTCAATTTTTATTAAAATATAAAATTCTATAATAATATAAACTAAAAACCCTTAAACATAAACATATTAAACACATGTAAATGTATATAAATAGTGAAATTATAATTAAATTTTAAATAATTTACTTAAAAATGATACACATACTTTTTGCAGCTAAATGAGAATTGTAATTTACTAATTCAAAACGAAAAATAAACGAAACGAAGATAAAAAATCAAAATTTTGGGTTTAATTTATTAGAAAATCATTGACGAATTTAGGAAATTTTAGAGATCATAAATCTTCAGAACTAAATCTTTCCTTAAACGTTAAGGTAAGTTTTGTGTGCAAAAGGGAAAAATCTAATTCTCTATGATTTTTATCATTACGAATTGGATTTCAGAAGATGAAATAAAACAGATTTAACATCACAGACTATTGAAAATTTCTGCAAAAGGGTTTTCGCCATTCAGTAGCTTCTAATTTGTTTAACAATCAATGAAAAAAACCCAGACAGAAAAACTCAACAAAATTATATACAATACATATATCGTTCTATACGAATCCAAAAAAGCAGTCTCCAAAGAAAAAGACTGTTTTCCTTCAACAAGATAATCCCAAGAAGAGACTGCTTTTAAATAACGCTATTGCCATATACAATACCAAAATCTCCAAAGTTAAAAAAACACAGTTTCCTTTATACATGTACTCATTCAAAGTGAAGAATTTTATTTGACAGAGTGAGTCCTAAGGAACATATTTCCCCCCCACTTGAGTGTGCTTAAAGAGGTGATTTTGAGAACAAGGCCCTGGGAGAGATCATCTGTATCCTGAATATGGGGATTGTCCATTAATATAAATGGAGCATTACATTTCTCACTTATTGTCTGCAGAGTCTCTCCTTCCTCAACTGTATAAATCTCCTCGCACGCCCCATCTCTATTGTCATGTGGGTGCATGAATTGACTTCTTCCTTCAACACCTGCCATTACTAACAGAAAACAAGAAAACAGAGCAATACATCTCTTTTCTGTTATACTTGCCATTAAGTGAATATGTAATGAAAATAGCTTCCCGCAGATGGATTGAAATCAGCTGCAATTGACTCACTATTTCACGCTGACAGAAAGGAGTAGTAGTTAGGGCAAATTTTAGCCTCCTTCAAAGAAAGGTTAGCAAAAGGCTTTTATAAACCACAAGCATAGATTTGTCTATGACATGTTTGACACGGCAAGATTAGCTGGAGTGTTAAACACTCATTTTTCATACTCATAGTCAAATAATTAAAAGTAATTTTAAATCTTATTCTAAAAAATGATGACTGATTGTTTTACTGATGACTAAACAGCTCAGCCACTACACCAGGTGTCCTTCAACATAACATAATTATTTGTAAAGTAATTATAAATTTTAATTTTCTACGAAAAAATATATTTTTTTTAAAATTAAAACTCTTCTTGAAAAGAGACCCTTTTCTAAATACCTAGATAGTCTTTTTCATATACAATAATTGACTAACTGTAAACCTAAAATGCTAGAGGACAAGTTTACAGTTAAGGAATAAGTCTTAGATTATTCTTTTCTAGATGGACAGCAAATGAACTAGAAGGGCAAGCTAAGACCTGCTAAACTCTTATCCCATAATATTTGGTCAACAACTTATTTAGAATTGATAATTTAAATACGTACCATTTTCCAAATACTATTTAAGATGTGAGTTATTTACAAGTGTCGCATTTTAATTTGTATAGAGGGCTGTGAAGGTGGTTGATAAATTGAATATGCATGCTGACGGAATCCAGATGATTTTAGAATTGAGAGGTGCGTATTCAACGATATTAATTTACATATGATTTTTTTATATTTTAAATCAATAATTATATAAATATTCCTAATGTAGGTGGATTCATAAATTTGAATTGCTTATAATTTTTTTTGTTTAATTATGACATCAGATTTACTAAATATCTTTCATATATCTATTAAAAAGATGCTGACAGATATTAATTTTGATGTATTTATATTTAATTTATTTAAAAAATCTAAATATCTCTTAGATTTTTTAAATAAATATATTTAAAATATCTATATTGATTATATATAATCAGTTACAATTGTTATGATTAATCTAATTGAAATTTGTATAATTGTATAGGTTTCTTTTATTTTTTGATCTATCTAAACTAACCCATATAATATGAACATAAATAGGTACTTATGGTTAGATAAAAAGAAAATAAGAGATATAAACATTATTTATTTCAATTTTCTTATTCTAGTTTAGACATTACTTATTTTATTTTAGTTTAGAGATTATTTATTCTTCAATTGAAGGGCTAATTTATTTGTCAACAATAAGTGAGAAACTATTAGCAAATTTTGAAAAAAATAAAAATAAAATTATTTGCTTTAACTTGTACTTCAATAGTTATTTTTTTTATATAGATATCATTTTTAATAATGATCTAAATTATTATATAGATTTAAAGAGATAAATAAGTTATATGATCATTATTATACTCTCATTTAGATAATTAGGTCAGATCCCAAGTGTTATATTTATGTGACATCCAAGTCATAAGTAAGATATATAGGAGCCAATGGTTAGTTTATTATCATCATATTGCAAATTGTGTTTTTATTGGAGATATCTAGAGGTTTACTCTTTCAAAGTGACTCATTATTCTCAAGTATTATGTTGGTTTTATATTCAATCATTTAGTATATAGTTTAGTAATATTAAATTAATAAATGATATCATGTACATATGTTAAATAAATGTTAGTTTAAATTAAGTTAGAATATTAGTTGGGAGGTAGTTGGAAGTAGTTTTGGGATGTTATAGGAAAACAAGGCTTTATAAAGCCACAATATAAAAATGAAAATAATATATATCATTTTATTATAATGTTGTGCAAAGGTGTAACCTATGCATTTTCTCTACCAAATTTAATATGGTATAAGAGCACGTCCTGGTTTTGTGCCTATGAAATGTTGAATGCAATGGCGACTCATGAATGCAATCCAAATCACATTTTGTGTTTGTAATTTTTGTTGAGATTTATCACAAAGGAAATTTGAATATGCTTCCCATGGAGAATTGAGTGTGTATATTTGATTTTTTAAAATTGATCTTTGTTCCTATGAAGTGGTGATAATGATGCTTATGTAATAGTAAAGGATTAGATTAAAATAATATTTGTTGATTTGTTATGCTGATTATGTATGAGAAGAAAATAGTGCTAAATTGTTGTAGCCAGTCTCATACTATACCCAACAACCCTTAGCGTTAAAAGAGATATTTTTTGTATTCATTTCATCTTATTAAGGATGTAGGAACTGATCATCATATAAATTTACAAAGGATTATATTGATCAATGTTGTAGGAGCATCTAAGTCCATGAGCAATCCTGCATTGCCCAAAAACATTTTCTTTTTATTTTCTCATTTTTGGTGTCTCTCTGCATCTTGTGTGCTCCTTGATTTGATGGTGAAGGTTTCATGAGCAAACCTTTTACAGTTTGGAAGAATTAATTATTTTGCAACTTCAGTTGACAATTTGGCAAAAGTTTAAAATTTTAAATCTGTGTAGGTTTGGGAAAAATCCTTTTGTAAGGATCTATGGGTATCATTCCAAGCTTGCATGCCAATTTTTCTTGTGAATTAGAGAACTTTGATTTTTCGCCTGTCAGCACCCGAGTCAACTCTTGACAAGTTGTTTTGCAATTACTTAATTAATTTTCTCCTAATTCTCATTGCACGTTCAATGTGTTATTTCCAAACATTAAGTTCGGATAATTGATGCTCACTTGTTGAAATTCCAAAATTTAGTTTGTCCAAAATTTTAAAATTGTTTGAAAATACCTATTTAGAGGCTAATTGAGGGTGTTTCCAAGTCACAAATTTCAATTTAAAAAAAAATGCAAATTACCAAATTATTGTGTGTGGGTTTTAATGCCTATTTAAGGCTATTTTAATAAAATTTTGAAAGGGGCTATTATGGCAAAAATGCCATGCCCAAGGTGGAGAGAAAGTGGGTGTGGGAAATGAATCATGTTGCCCCATTTTCTATCTTAATTAAGACATTAAAAACAACACTATAGGGAGGTGTGGAAAAGCAAGTGGTGGTTGGAAATGTCTATAGAAGATGCTACATAGAATTGGGAGAGCTGGGAAAAAGTTTATGACGACTAAAAATGAAATGAGTAGCAAGTACAAAGAGGAGAGGGGGCATAGAAGTGGGGTTTGCTAAATGATGTTTAGGGAGATTAAAAATTAAAACTTTATTACAGGTAAAAATACAGAGAGGTGGTATTGAAGAATGGGGAATTGTGTGAAGAATATGAGCAGTACAAAACATAAGTAATTTTTTGTAAGTAAATAGAGGAGTGGCATGCAGGTTTGAGCAACGAAAATAAGCTACAAGAAGAGTTTTGGGCAGCAAAAGGAAACTACAAGAAGAGTTTGTTGTGTATATTGACTCCATGATGTATTGAGAAAATTTTGTAATTGTTTCTATGAGAATAAAATAATTTTTTAGTTTTGAATATTTTTTTCTCTCTATTAGGTCTTCATGATTGTATGAATTTGTGTATGGGATGATTGTTATTTGTTGCGATAGAGATATGTTGCATTGTGTGTTGTGAGCAAAAGTTGGGTGTTGTATCAAATGGTATTAGATTGAGTGATCTTGAGTGCATAAGTAGAGCACCAAATGTGAGCTAGCTTATGCCAGGATTCGTGGGTGAGGATTGAAGCTATTTTGAAGCTTCAAAGGGTTGTTGCAGGTGTGTGGAGTCCTATAGTTGTGAAGAGATGAGAAGAAAATATCTTCACAAGAGAAGAGATTGAGAGGATCTCAAGATACACCTAAGAAGGACAATTCCTAGAAGAGTATAGAAAATGCTAGAAGACTTTCACTGTTACACCCCAATTGTGTAGTTACTATTTACTATTACTATAATGGGTAAATATGAATTCTGGAGATGAACAAATTGTGTTCGTACCGTGTTATCAATGTGAATGTTACCTCTTTTGATGTTATCTTAGTTGATGTTATTTCATGGGGAAATACGACATATATGAGAATGGATGGTTATTGAATTGTTACTCTAACTTTGGAGATGTTTTATATATAATGCGTATGTTGTGAACAATTGACTATCATGGGAATGTGTTAGTGGATGCGGGTATATGTTCCATTCCTCCAAGTGAAGGGGAAGCATCACTCAGGAGAAGATCTTGGTCGGGTAACCGGTAAAAGTAAATTATCTAAGCATACACACACCACATTAGAATGATTGAGTTGAGTCAGTTTGTGGGTAGTTGGTAAGTCATCCTTAGTTGATATGTCTACATTGGAGAGTCTTGTTTACTATTGCATGCATTATTGGGTGATGTTTATCTATTTGAGCTTTGGAGATCTTTCTTGTACTATTACGATTATATTGATAAGTGGGACGTATGTGGAGTAAGTGTATATATATGCACATACATGCCAATGAGATCTAATGACATGTATATGCACATGTATAGATGTACTACACGTAAATACTTATCAATATGATGGTACAATTATGAATGGCTATATATGTGAATCAAATGTGAATATATATATATATATATATATATATATGCATGTATGTATGTATGTATGTATGTATGCATGGTATATACATGTATCCATATGTATATGTGTATTGATACACACGTACGTTGGTGGATGGACATGCTCATATGGGTGCATCGATATAGATATACCTACATATACATGTACATAGAGGCATATACTTTTATACATATGTATATATGCATACATTCGATATATTGTGATTATATGCATATACTATATTGACCGTATTCATTTATACTTATATATTGAATGTATACTTGTCTAAATATTGTATACATATTTGCATTGATAGTCTATGATATATATATATATGTAAATATATATTAACGTTATATAAATGCATATATATACATATACATACATATATATATATATATATAAATGGTATTTATATATATATATGTATATGATATATTATATATATATAATAATATATATTTAAACATATTATATATATTAATTATTGACTATCATTTACTTTAATAGAAGTCAATTTATAAAGGCTGGTTATAGTCGATAATGACAATGATTTTGGAATCTAAATGAAAGTTACTTCTGACTGCTTTGTGAAGCCGAGTCTCACTCACAATGTCACATATTATGAACCATATGTAATGCATTTTGAGTTGTCTTATATCGACACAAGCATGGACTTGGTCAACACCTTTGATAGAGATTAACTTTGACTTAGTAAACATTTCTGCCATGTTTAATATATCTATCAATGACTTTGTCCAATGTATTTAATGTCTTAGCTGACTCATTACCAAACCCAATTGATGATTGCTTGCTATTGTGAATCCGAAGTTGATTGTTTCTGATGGAAATGAAAATGTGCCAACAAGTGAGGAGTGTGGATGAATTTGGCACCACCTTTGGAAACCCAATTGTTGTAGATGTCTATTTCATATGATAATTCGAATTGACCATATGCAGATTGAATATAGTCTTTGATTGTTGTCAGTATTACAAGTCGACCTATAGATTATTTTGCTGAGTATGAACTTGATAGGTCACCACTTTTTTGTTGTGTTTCATGTGTTGCTTTGCATGGAGCTTGATATCCTTTAACATGCCTAAACTGTAGGCTATGAAGTTACCAATCTTTTCTATAAATAGCTAAGCCATTAGGGAAGGGATGCATTCTTTCACAAGATTACACATATTTTGCATTCTTCTTGCAAGTCTTTATATTGTATTATTCCCAACCATACTCTATTATATATTGTGAGAGAGAAAGGGAGATATTTCTATTTAGTTTGTGGTGAAGTTGTTGTTGAGAGGAGTAAGCTATCAACTTGAGAGACAAAGTTTCTTTGTGACATTCTTGATAAGCTATTTATCAAGCTTATTGTTGATTGGAAAGGGCTACATTGGTACCATTTGTTTGGGTAAAGCGATAATAGGCATGATGATCTCTTCTTCTTTATTATTTTACTTATGAATGATGTGTCTTGCATGCATGTTTGAGTTGTCTTTTCTAGTATTTGCATTAGAGAAATTAGAGTGTCTTGAAAAGGAAATTGAAGCTTTTATGTTGTATTCATGATGTGCTTTAAGTACTCCATAGTAGGAGATGGGTGTTTATCATAAGTATTATATACTAGATAGTATGATTGAACATGAAAGGAACATGTGAAACACTTAGCTAAGTTATTGATTTAACTAGAAAAGCTCGTGTTTACTCCTAGGATAGATAATCTGATATGGGAGGGAGCTTGTCTACTTACTTGTTAAGTAGGTTTATTTCAAGTATGTGAAATGTTGATAGGTTATCTCTAGGATGATGGAATATCCATTGAAGGAAATACCTAGCTTGTGAACTTACTTGTTAAGTAGGTTTAATCCAAGTAGATTAATATGGTGATAGATTATCTTTGGAATGATAGATTATCTATTGAAGGAAATACCTATGCATAGTTTAAGATGGCCTTAGGTCAAATCGGCCCTAGGTACTGTATGTGATAGATGACCTTGATTTGAAGTACTGAATGAGAAAACTTTGTCCAAAGTAGTGGGAATGCCTGAGACTCCACTCTAGATAGTGTGATTGCGAGAATTCATTGTCAGTTCACCGTGGTCCAGCAAATACATACTAGTTCAAGATTGTGAGATTACAAGTTCTAGTTATGTAGGACACAACACTATGCTAAGTTGGTTGTCATTATCGGTTACTCTACCAATCTCTTCATTGAAGGGAAGGTTCATCTATCGAATGATAGATGTGTGTGGGACTGCATTAAGAGTTTTTGGTTGGTGGAAAAGTGATTGAGTGATGCTTCTCCTCCACAACAGGTGATAAAAGATTTGAAAAGAAGGATCTTGGATCGTCTTACAACTATTTGTTCCAAAGCTCATTGAGCTCTATATGTAAATGTATGCATTCTTGTATTGTTGTAACTTATGAATTATTGTAAAGAAATAGAATCCTTATTGTATTATGTTTTGCATCTTTGTTCATATATTTTTAATAAAGAAAAGATTTTTTTTTATTGCAATGGCTTATTACTTAGTTAAATTACTCGAAAGGTGAAAACTACAAATTTTTACTTCATTCAAGGGTTGGCATGTTACATGTGGTATAAAAGATACCAAGTTTAGCTCTGGAACCTATGATCTCATCATTCTTTCCATCCAAAGTTATCTAATGTTGTGAATTCTTGTGCCAGGATGGTGTGTCTCAGATTAATTGCTCGAAAGTTAGTAATAAAAAATGAGTGCTACCTCAAGTCTAAGAAGGAAAGGGAAGCCATCGTTGGACCAATCAAGGGAACTAACTATGGCAATGCCATTTGGTTGAGTGACACCAAAACCTTTAGTCATGCACTTTCTTGAATCAATGATGTGTGTTAACACAGACCGACTACCACTACACCAAAATCCTAAGCTGTCAATGAGGGCGACATCAAAGAGGTTTAAGGGGTACCGACGAGGGTTGAGGACCCCACGTGACAAAAATTTACCCTCCTAGTCAAGAGGTCGAAAAACACAATTTATTGAAAGACGAAAAGAGTGTCAAGAGTGGGAGTCAAACCCTCCCCAATAGAGTCGCCAATTTTGTAAACACTGACCGACTGCCACTATACCAAAAGCCTAAGTTATCAATGAGGGCGACATCAAAGAGGTTTAAGGGGTACCAATGAGGGTTGAGGGTCCCACGTGACAAAAATGTGAAGAGAAAGATGAAGATGGAGGCTATGTACAACTACCTACCAATTGTCTCACCAGAAAAGTCTGAGTCATTACCGTTTTCTAGGCATATGCCTTCATAAGAAAGTGTTAGTTTGACATTCATTTTTAGGGACCCTAGAGTTCTTCCATTGGATGAAGTAATAATAATTTCTTCGAGTAATGAGTTTGAGGAATATGTACCACAAACACCGCTAGATGGGAAATGGTCTCATGAACAAATGTTTGGTAAAAGGGTAGAGTACATTGTTGATGAACACCATATTGACATTACATCTCTCATAATTATGTATCAAATGAAAATTTTGAAGGCTATTATCCTATTTGGGATAGGTACGAACAAATGAGAGATGAGTAGAAAGATAGGGAACAACAACTGTCTCAATCTAGAGGTTATACTCATGTTTAAGTTATGTGTCAAATAGTGAATTGAAGGATACTCTCCACCCGACTATCTGAATAGTCACTCCATGTAATCAAGCGATATTTAAATCCTCATGAAATGAATAAATTATGTGTTTATCAAAAAGAAGCATGTGTGCTTAATCTTATGTGGAATTCTTTGTGTGCATATGAGTGTCATTTTTAATGTTGTCCATAAGATAGTTGATAACACAATTTAGTCTAACATGGATAAACATTCAGGTAAGGACCAATCATGCAAGGATGGTAAGGACACGAACTAATTCCGATGGAAGCCAAGAGGTTGCAAAAGGAACCACTGGAGTAGAGGCTAGGCTTGACCAAATCTTGGCAAGGTTAGCTAACCTTGAACAAGAAAAATTTAAGGATAGGGTAGAAAATGAAGTACCCATAATTGAGCATGAGGGGGAAAAATCTTCCCATGGACATGAAGAAACCCATAATCATGAGAAGGAAAAATCACCTATGCCATCTGTTGAAAGGAATAAGAAGCTCATGGCTTCCTAACTTTCCAAGGACATGAAGAAGATAATCCCACCCAAGTTTGATGGAAGTGCTGGAGGAGATGAGGCTGAGGTGTGGCTTGTCTAAATGGAAAAGTATTTTGAAATACAAAACTATGATGAGGTTACTAAAGCCGCATGGGATGTGTATCGGTTAGCAAGAGAAGTCTCTAATTGGTGGATAAACAAGAAGTTGGAACTTAATATCAAATCATGGAAGCTAACATGGGGAGAATTTGAGGAGATTTTTTGTAAGAGATGGTTGCCACAACTATATTATGACCAAAAATTCTCAAATTTCCAAGATTTGAGACAAGGTAATATGACGGTCAACGAATATTGGGATAAGTTTACCCGACTTTTGCCCTATGTTCCCATATATCACAAGGATGAGTGCTTCCACATTAGGAAATTTATAATGGGACTTAATAGTCAGATTGGAGGGGTAGTGGATATGCATGGTCCAACAACAATGGATCTTGTATATGAGAAAGCAATTAAGCAGGACCAAAAGCTTAGGGCTAACTCCACTCATCAAGAAAGAAGGGAGAAAAAGAAGGATGTGGAAGTTCTTGAAAAGATAGCTCCAAAGAAGGAGGAATCACTGCAAAATGTTCCAAGGAAAAAGGGAAAAATATTCTGCAATAATGGAAAGGAGTCTAGAAGAGAGTGAAAAAGGAATGATTCTAGCATGGGTAATACCAATAAGGCTAATGAAAATGTCAACAAGTCTAGAGAAACCATAGGGAAAAGAGGGTCGGCTCCAGGATGTTTTATATGTAGAGGGGACCACTTTTCTAGTGAGTGTCCCAATAAAAATTTTGGATCACGACCATATGGTAATCCATTACCCACCTAGCAAGTAATGTTTCAACATAAGATATATGCAGCAGTGGATGATTGTCAGGCAAAGTACCAAGTAACTCTAGTTGAAACGCCAGGTATTTTGTTTGGATTACCTATTTCTATTATTATTGATACTAATGCAACTAAGAATTTCATTTCACCTAGAATAGCTAAACAATTATCTAGAAAGGTGGGACACATGGAAATATCTTGGGATGTAGAGTATGCAAACTAGACAAGAGAAAAGGTGGGTCAATGTCTATTTGAGGCTAGGATAGAACTACCTAGTTTTTCTACAAAAGTAAACCTTTATGTCGCACCTCTAGGATCATATGACATTATCCTAGGTGTGAATTGGTTATGGAAACATAGGGCTAAGGTAGATTGTCATGTAAGAACTATAGAATGCCTAGACAATTTTGGAAATCAAGTAAAACTCCAAGGGATACCTAGAGAGGTTAGGATTCAAAAAATTATGACATGCAACTTGTAAGAGCTAAGAAGAAAGGGTGTAAACTCTTTTCTATAAAGATTGAAGAACTTGGGAAGGATAGTGATGATTTAGAGTTCTCGAGTTTTCAGGAACTAGAAGATGGTGAAATAGATGAAATTGGAAAATCAAATATGGAGAAGTATCCAATTTATTGAGAAATTTTTTGGATGTGTTTCTAGATGAGTTACCAAGATTGCCTCTGAAAAGAATATTTGACTTTTCTATAGATATAATTCCAGGGTCAAAACCTATTTCCAAGGTACCCTATAGGATAACAACCACTAAACTTATGGAACTTAAGACACAATTGGACGAATTGTTGTCGAAAGGATTGATAAGACCAAGTCTATCACCTTGGGGAGCACCAGCTATCTTTGTTAAAAAGGATGGTACCTTGCGTTTGTGCATCAACTATTGTATGCTTAACAAAGCAACGGTTAAGAACAAGTATCCATTGCAACACATTGATGATCTTTTTGATCAAATGAGGGGAGCCACCGTATTCTCTAAAATAGATATGAGATCTAGATATCACCAATTGAGGATTAAGGATGAAGATATATTTAAAACTACATTCAAAACCAAATATGGCCACAATGAGTTCATTGTTTTACCTTTTGGTTTAACAAATGCGCCTGCAACATTTATGAACCTGATCAATAGTGTGTTTAGGGATTACCTTGAAAAATTTGTGTTAGTTTTTATAGATGATATTTTGATTTATTCTAGAAATGAGGAAGAATATTGCAAGCATTTAGAAATGGTCCTACAACATCTAAGAGAACATAGATTGTATGGTAAAATTTCCAAGTGTACATTCTTCCAAAGGAGGGTACATTATTTGGGTCATGTGATCTTGGCAGATAGAATTGTTATAGATCCAGCTAAGATCAAGGTAGTACTTGAGTGGCCTGTACCTAATAATGGGTCGGAGGTAAGAAGTTTCATGGGTTTAGCAAGGTATTATCGAAAGTTTGTTGTGAACTTCTCTAAGATTGCTTTCCTAATTACTTCTTTAAAAAAAGAAAGGAAAGAGATTTGAATAGACTGAGAAGTGTTAAGAGGCTTTTGACCTACTTAAAGAGAAATTAACCACCACATCAATCTTGAAAGTACCAGATTTTGGGAGTAACTTTATGGTTATCATAGATGCATGTAGAGAAGGGTTTTAGGAGGTGTATTAATGCAAGATGGGCAAGTAATTGCTTCTGAATCTAGGAAGTTGAAACCTTATGAAATGAATTATGCATCGCATGATTTAGAATTAGCAGTTGTGGTTCATGCATTGCAAATGTGGAGGCACTATTTGTTAGGAAAACCCTTTGAGATGAAAACTGGCCATAATGGGTTAAAGTACCTTTTCACTCAATCTAATCTAAATGCTAGACATAGAAGATGATTAGAGTTCATAGTTGAATATGATTTTAATATTAGTTATATTAAAGGGAAAGAAAATCGGGTTGTCGATGCTTTAAGTCGAAGATGTCACATTGTTTCTATAGTAACAATTCAAACCGATTTTAAGGGAAAAATACTTGGGTGATCCCACAGTACTGGTTTACAATTTTTGGCCAAATTGGACATTGAACAGATTTTTTTTAACTAAATCTTCACTTTCGGGCACCTATAGTGGCTAAACTGTGAGGAATTTGAAGATGATGTAAACTAATGAATAGTGGCATTTTGTCTATAGATTCTAAATATATATTTTTTAAAATTTTTGGAATCATATTGCACTTCTTTTTCCATCTCCTTCGAAAAATAGTTTTATTTAGTAAACACCTTTTTTAAGGAGTGGCGCTCACCATAGAACACATAACTTTTTTTCCATGAAGGATAAAACTCTTTTTTTTTTAATTTAGATTTGTGACTATGATATCTAGTGCTTCTAATTGGTTTGATAGTGTTTTATTGAATATTTTTTCCTTAATCAAGTTTCAAAGTCAAACCAATTACAATTCAGACATAGGCGGACCGTATAACACAACTATTTTTGTATGTATCAAAATTCAATTTTTTTGTTGTTGGATCAAGGACTTCAATATCTAGTGCACTCATATTTTTCAATTTTTTTTTTTAATAATCTTCTATTTTTCCACATGTGCAGAACAAAGAGCTTGATTTTTGGTGAAAAACCTACATTCACAAGAAATAAAAAATAAATATAATAATTAAATTAAATTTATTTAAAACTATACTTTTTGGGAAGCTTATAATAAAGACTACATACTTACAAAAAATAAATTTTAAATGAATTGATTTGATCTCCCAAAAGATAAATCAAAAGTGGTTTTTTATCAGTATTTTGATAGGTGTAAACGAGACTGTTATAGGTATGGTTTAAAACTAGCGGGGTTCTATCTAAGAGGGTTTGATCTAAGGTAGTTTGATCAAACCCTCTTCAATTGGAATGCTTTAAATGGAACTTTTTAAGGCTTAAATCGTTATATTTACTAAAAATATGTGATTTCAACAAAAATCAGAATATCCCAGAAATTGTAAACCAGCTTTGTTGGATCATCCACTCCAAAAGTGCAAGGAGGATGATTATTACTTGCAAGTCAAGCAAGCACTCACTGATAATCCACAAGATTGTAGGTATGAATGTTTTCATTTTGAACCTAATGGATAACTTAGATATAAGGGTAGAATATATATACCTGACATAAAAGAATTAAGAAATCTGGTATGGAAGGAAGTACATGAAGCACCGTACTCTGCACACCTTGGAGTGACGAAAATGATGACAGATGTAAAACCATTATAATTCTAGAAGGGAATGAAAGGAGATGTTGCTAGTTTTCTGGCTAGGTGTCTTGAGTGTCAAAGGGTGAAATCTAAGCATCATCATCTTGCAAACTTGTTATATCCACATGATATACCAGAGAGGAAATGGCAAGTCATAAATATGGACTTTGTGCAAGGATTGCCTATGTCAAGGAATAAGCACAATGCCATTCTTGTGGTTGTAGATAAGCTTACCAAAGTAGCACATTTTATACTCGAAAATATAACTGATGGAGCACCTATCATAGCAATTTGTGCAAGAAGTGTTTAGGTTGCATGGGATTCCTAAAAATATCATTTCATCTGGATAGGGATGCACGAGTCACTTCTAGGTTTTGGAAAACTTTATTTTTCTGCACTAGGGACTCAATTGAATATTAGCTTAGCATATCATCTAGAAACATGTGGAAAAAATGAAAGAGTGAATCAAGTATTGGAAGACCTACTTAGAATGTATTGCATGGATCAATAGTACAAGTGGGAAGACTATGTACCTTTAGTTGAATTTTCTTACAATAATTCTTATCATTCTATGATAAAGATGGCTCCTTTCGAAGCTTTGTATGGTTGAAAGTGTCAAAATCCTAGAAGTTGGGATAAACTTGAGGATCGAGTGAGTCTTGGGCCAGAAATGTTGGCTGAAATGGATGAACAAGTTAAGATTGTTAAGCAAAGGTTAGTTGAAGCTAACGATAGATAGAAAAGCTATGTTGATGCTAAGAGAGTGCCCTGTAATTTTTCCTTAGGTTACAAAGTATTGTTGAGAGTGAAACCTCACAAGAGCTCCATTAAATTTGGAAAGTCTTCTAAGTTAGCCCCGCATTATGTTGGATCTTCTGAGATTATAGAGGAAGTGAATCCAATAGCTTATAGAGTCACGTTGCCACCAGCTCTTACCAGAATGCATAACATCTTCCATGTGACCTACCTTAAAAAGTATATACCCAATGATAATCATGTGATTGATTGGATTGCTTTATAGGTATGAGACCCGGTAATATTCTTAATGCTTTTGAGAATTCTTGAAACAATGCATTGTTAGTTGTTCTATTTTTATTTTGCTACCTAAAGTCATCAGGGATGATGATTCACAAGGGGGGGTATGTTACACCCCAATTGTGTAGTTACTATTTACTATTACTATATAGGGTAAATATGAATGTAATGTGAATTCTGGAGATGAATAAATTATGCTTATACCTTGTTATCAATGTTAATGTTATCTTGTTTGATGTTATCTCAATTGATATTATTTCATGGGGAAATACTGCATATATGAGAATGGATGGTTATTGAATTGTTATTCTAACTTTGGAGATGTTTTATGTATAATGCATATGTTGTGAATAATTGACTGTTGGGGCATGTGTTAGTGGATGCAGGTATATGTTCCATTCCTCAGGGTGGAGGGGAAGTATCACTCAGGAGAAGATCTTGTTTAGGTAACCGGTAAAAGTAAACTATTTGAACATGCACACACCACATTAGAATGATTGAGTTGAGTTAGTTTGTGGTTAATTGGTAAGTCGTCCTTAGTTGATATGTTTGCATTGGAGAGTCTTGTTTACTACTCCATGCATTATTGGGTGATGTTTATCTATTTGAGCTTTGGAGATCTTTCTTGTACTATTACAATTATATTGATAAATGGGACATACGTGGAATAAGTGTATATATATGCACATACATGTCAATGGGATATAACGACATGTATACACACATGTATATATGTACTGCACATAAATACTTATCAATATGATGGTAATTATGAATGGCTATATGTGAAACGAATGTGAACATATATATATGTATGGTATATACATGTATCCATATGTATATGTGTATTGATACACGCGTATGTTGGTGAATGGACATGCTCATATAGATGCATCAATATATATATACCTACATATATGTGTACATAGAGGCATATACTTTTATACATCTATATATATACATACATTCAATAAATTGTGATTATATGTAAATACTATCTTGACTATATTCATTTATACTTATATATCGAATTTATACTTGTCTGAATATTATATAAATATTTACATTGATAGTTTATGATATATACATGTAAATATATATTAACATTATATATATGTATACTTATACATATATATATATATATAAATGGTATATATATATATGTACATGATATATTATATATATATATATAAACATATTATATATATTAATTATCGACTATCATTTACTTTAATAGAAGCCGATTTATAAAGGTTGACTATATTCGACAATGACTATGATATTGGAGGTCAATAATAGTCGATAATGACACTGATTTTGGAAGCCAAATGAAAGTTGTTTATGACTTCTTTGTGAAGCTGAGCCTCACTCACAATGTCACGTATTATGAAACATATGTAATGCATTTTGAGTTGTCTTATATCGATACAAGCATGGACTTGGTCAACGCCTTTGATAGAGATTAACTTTGACTTAGTAAACATTTCTGCCATGTTTAATATATTTTTCAATGACTTTGTCCAACGTATTTAATGTCTTAGCTGACTCATTACCAAGCCTAGTTGATGACTGCTTGCTATTGCGAATTAGAAGTTGACTGCTTGTGATGGCAAAGAAACCGCACCAACAAGTAAGGAGTGTGGATGAATTTGGCACCACCTTTGGAAACCCAATTGTTGTAGATGTCTATTGCATATGATAATTTGAATTGAGCATATGCAGATTGAATAAGTCTTTGATTGTTGTCAATATTACAAGTCGACATGTAGATGATTTTGTTGAGTATGAACTTGGTAGGTCGCCACCTTTCTGTTGTGTTTCATGTGTTGCTTTGCATGGAGCTTGTTGTCCTTTAACATGATTAACCTGCAAGTTATGAAGTTACCAAGATGCTTTATAAATAGCTGAGCCATTTTATTAGGAAGGGACGCATTCTTTCAAAAGACTACATCTTTTGCTTTCTTCTTGCAATTCTTTATACCGTATTATTTCCAACCATACTTTGTTATATATTATGAGAGAGAAATGGAGAGATTTCTATTTAGTTTGTAAGGAAGTTTTTGTTGAGAGGAGTAAGTTATCAACTTGAGAGATAGAGTTTCTTTGTGATATTCTTGAGAAGCTATTTATCAAGCTTGCTACTGATTGGAAAGGGATGTATTGCTACCATTTGTTTGGATAAAGTGATAACAAGCATGAGGATCTCTTCTTCTTTACTATTTTACTTATGAATGATGTGTCTTGCATGTATGTTTGAGTTGTCTTTTCCAGTATATGCACTAGAGAAATTAAAGTGTCTTGAAAAGGAAATTGAATGTTTTATGTTGTATTCATGATCTGCTTTAAGTACTCCATAGTAGGAGATTGGTGTTTATCATAAGTATTATATACTAGATAGTATGATTGAACATGAGAGACACATGTGAAACACTTAGCTAAGTTATTGATTTAACTAGAAAAGCTTGTGTTTACTCCTAGGATAGATAATCCAATATGGGAAGGAGCTTGTGTACTTACTTGTTAAGTAGGTTTATTTCAACTATGTGAAATGGAGATAGGTTATCTTTGGGATGATAGAATATGCATTGAAGGAAATACCTAGCTTTTGAACTTACTTGTTAATTAGGTTTAATCCAAGTAGATTAATATGGTGATAGGTTATCTTTGGGATGATAGATTATCAATTGAAGGAAATACCTATGCATAGTTTAAGATGGCCTTAAGTCAAATCATTCCTGAGTAGTGTATGTGATAGATGACCTTCATTCGAAGTACTGAATGAGAACACTGGCCAAAGTAGTGGGAATGTCCTAGACTCCACTCTAGATAGTGTGATTTTTGAGACTCCACTATTAGTTGACCATGGTCGAGTATTACATACCAGTCACATATTGTGGGATTACAAGTTCTAGTTATTTAGGACACAACACTATGCTCAGTTGGTTGTCGTTATCAGTTACTCTACCAATTTCTTCATCAAAGGGAAGGGCCATCTATCAAATGATAGATGTGCGGGGACCGCATTAAGAGTTTGTGGTTGGTGGAAAAGTGCTTTAATGATGCTTCTCCTCTAGAGTAGGCGACAGAAGAACCAAGATTTGAAAGGAAGGATCCTAGACCGTCTTACAACTATTTATTCCAAAGCTCATTGAGCTATGTATGTAAATGTATGCATTCTTGTATTGATGTAACTTATGAAATATTGTAAAGAAATGGAATCCTTATTGTATTATGTTTTGCATCTTTGTTTGTATATTTTCAATAATGAAAAGATTTTTTTTTATTGCAATGGCTTATTACTTAGTTAAATTACTCGAAAGGTGAAAACTAGAAATTTTTACTTCATTCAAAGGTTGGCATGTTACATTCTTAATGAAATGAAAAATGAGCTAAGAAATATAGCTGCAGGTTTGGGAAGAAATCCAAAGCTTAAGGATGCACATGTTGAAGATGAGGAAGTTGTAGATGAAGAACCTAAGAGAGAAAATGAGGAGCCAAAAAATGAAGGAGAAGAAAGACTTATGAGAGAAATAACCCAAATCAGTAGAGGCCATAAAATGAAAGTCCCTAATTTTTCAGGCACATTGAATCCTAAAAATCTAAAAGATTTGATTGGAGAGTTGGAAGATTATTTTGAGTTTGAGAATATTAGAGATCCACATAGGGTAAGGTTCGCATAAACAAATCTTAAGGGACATGTTGCACTGTGGTGGAAAGAGTTGTAGAAAGAAAGAGTAGAGAATGGTGAGATGAGGATAACACGATGGAGAAATATGGTTGCTAAATTGAAGGAAAAGTTTATTCTAGGAGATTATGAGTTGGAGTTGTTAAATAAAATTTGAAATTTGAAATAAAAGACATGAGTGTGAAGGAGTATACAGAGGAATTTTACAAAATGGTATTAGATTAGGACATCATGAAATAGATAGAGAGAAGGTGGCTAGATACATAAATGGAATCAGATTCAATATCTAGGATGAGATGAGTATGTTGAAGATTTCTAATATTGAAGAGGCTTACTAGTATGCTTGAAAGCATTGAAAAAGGTAAATAGAAGGAAAAAATAATTCAAGAGGAAAGGGAAAGATAGCTATAGGAAGAGGACAACCAAGCAACCATAAAGGGAAGAATTTTTTTTTGAAGATACAAATCTAAGATGGAACAACGAATCAAACCAAGGAGCACAAGGAAAAGAGTATTCAAAAAAAGGATGTGGCAGTAGTAGTAAAGAGTTCTTGGGAAAGTGCTTCCAATGAGGGGAAGTTGGACATAGAGCTTATGAGTGTCCACAAATACATCAAGAAACTAGTAAGAGAGGTGCAACAAGAAATTACATGGTGCAGGAAGACAAAGAGAGCATAGCACCAAAAGAGGATGTGGTAGAGCCAGAGCATGGATAATCACTTATGTTCAAGAGAGTATTGATGAATCCAAGAAAAGAGAGAATGGACCATCTTAGAGGAGTCTCTTCTATATCATATGCAAATCAAGAGGTAAGTGTTTTAAGGTCGTTGTAGACAATGGTAGTATAGTGTAATGGCGTAAAATTTCTCCCCTTTACAATTTCACATACATTCTTGTATCCACTTTAGTGTCCACTCCCCTAGCACTTATGTAGGCTCATTTTAGCCCCTGCATTGGCCTTTTTCCCTTCTTAGGATGCTCAACACTCTGTTTCAACAACTACCCTCGTGCATCTGCTTTGCATCGAACCCTACGCTTTTCCTATTCTTGTCATTTTGTAGTGTGATGTGTTCAAACACTAGCATGCCACACAGACATTTGCGCACCATGCTAACATCCTACGACGTTTCAATGCTCAAACAACTATCTCTGAGCATGTTTGCCACTTGTCAGCTTGTTTGGTCGATGGTAATGGCTCAAGATTCCTTGTAACCGCCTAGGAAGCTTCTTCTCCTTCCTTAAATGCTATATTTTCACTTCATTTGCAACTCTCTTCTGCTTCTAGCTTCTCTCCAGCTTTGGCTCCTATTTTTTCCTCCTCTATTGCTTTTGCCATCTCACTTGCATGGCTCTATACAACTTGTTACAACAACTTCAAGTACTCTCAAGCTCTCTTAGCAATGATCTTTGTAGCTCTATCTCCCTTACTTTGTGCTTGCAAGCATCTTTGGATTCCATATCCCTATCAATCGCATTCATACTTTATGATATGGGTTTTCCTCCTCGAATGGGGATTGCTTTTATCACCTCTTTTGTGATACAAGTTCTCCTCCTTGAGCAGGGTTTGCTTTTATCACTCATACTTGGTGGTGGGTTCTACTCCTGAAGCGGGTTTTTCTTTCACCACATGCATTTTCCATTTCTATCTATCTATTTGGCTGTTCATGGAGGTGGGAACACCAAAATAGGGGTTTCACTGAGGAAAACCCCTATATAGCCCCAACACTTCATCTTGATCTTACAAATGTAGGTATTGAAGATATCTACTAGCTGGAGGATTCATTACTTGAATTTTTGTGAGCATCTTCTTTCCTTTCTTCTCTTTAACTTTGTCATTTATACTTATTTATTTCAGTTTTGTTATATTCTACTACTTTATTTCATTTTAAGGTTTTTATCAATCGGAGTAGAAGTAGTCATTTAGCTATTTTCAGTGACATTCTCGCTTTCTAATCTGAATGAGATGTCAACGTGCCTCTAGGATTCCAGAGCGTTGCACTATCATCCATATTCTACACTATTGTCCTTTGGTCAAGAGCTTGTCAGTTTGTCTGGAAAATCTCTGTGACCTTCTCTTTCAGATTCTAGAACTCTCGCCATTATTCCTTGAGGTAGTTTAGGGCAGTTTGCCCCATGAGGCTCTTTGAATGAAGAGTACTCGTGAGTAGCGAATCCTCCTTCTCTACATATAGACAACTTGGTTTTTGAAGAGATGGTATAAAAACTAGGATTGAAGAGGATTAAGCATCCTAATCCCTATATAAAGTAAGTTGGCTTCAAGAAGATCATGAGTCAGAAGTGAAAGAGAAATTCTTAGTAAATTTTCATATTAGTCCTTATAAAGATGAAGCTCCATGTGATATTATGTCCATGAGTGCATGTCATGTTTTGTTAGGAAGGCCTTGGAAATTTGGCAAGAAGGCTATCTATGATTGTAGAGAGAATTTATACACCACTATGAAGGATGGGAAAAAGTATACTTTGAGTTCACTGAAAGAGAAAGAGAAGGAGGTGAAGGGATGTAGTGCTATCAATTGCTACATGTCAAAAAAGATACAGGTAAAGGTTGCACTAGAGGTTGGAAATAGTTCAAAGAAGGCTCCTGAGAATAGAGGTACAAGGGAAATACAAAAGAATAACAATGATACTAAGAAAAAATGTTAGAAATTATTGGTTGCAGACATGGTTAAGTCTCGTGAAGAATGTAAATTAGATTTATAGAAGAAGGTGAGAAATGGAATCCTACTGTGTGTAGGTAGAAAACAACGTAAAGGAAAAGGGAAGATGAGACAAGAGGGGGTTGTAGAAGTTTATAATGAAGTGAAGAAGAAATAATGTGAGGACAAGGAGGATATATGGATCAAGAAAAAGCATGGAATCACCATCCCAAGCTCATCCAAATGTTCATGAAATTTCATCTCATGGAATATTTCAACTTATCTAGTGTGATTGATGTAGGAGCATCCGGGTCCATGAGCAATCCTGCATCGCCCAAAAACATTTTTTGACTTTATGAGCAGATCTTTCAAAGTTTGGAAGAAATAATTGTTTTGTGACTTTAGCTGGCAATTTGACAAAAGTTTAAAATTTTAAAATCTATGAAGGTTTGGGAAAAATAATTTTGCAAGGATATATGAGGTACCATCCCAAGCTTGAAAATGAATTTTCATGTGAAACGAAGAACTTTGATTTTTCACTTATCAACACTCGAGTCCACTCTTGATGTTGTTTTGTAATTACTTAATTAATTTTCTCCTAATTCTCAGTGTAGGTCCAAGGTGTTATTTTTGAACATTAATTTGGGATAATTGATGCTTACTTGTTGAAATTTCAAATTTTAGTTTGTCCAAAATTTTATAACCATTTGAAAATGCCTATTCAGAGGCTAATTGAGGGCATTTTCGAGTGGCAGATTTGAATTTTAAAAAAATGAAAATTACCAAATTATTGTGTGTAGGTTTCAATGCCTATTTAAGGTTGTTTTAGTAAAATTTTGAAAGGGGTTGTTATGGAATAAATTCCACACCTAAGATGGAGAAAAGTGGGAGTGGGAAATGAATCTTGCTGCCCCATTTTTTGTCTTAATTAAAACATTAAAGACAAAAACTAAAGGGAGGTGTGGAGAAGTAAGTGGTGGATGGAAATGTTTGTAGAAGATGCTACATAGGATTGGGAGAGCTGGAAAATAGTCTATGGAAGCTAAAAGTGAAATGAGAAGCAAGTAAAAAGAGGAGGGGAGCATAGAAGTGGGGTTTGTTGAATGATGTTTAGGGAGATTAAAAATTAAAACTTTGTTGCGGGTAAAATAGAGAGGGGAGCGTGGAAGAATGGGGGACTATGTGAAGAATGTGAGCAGTCAAAAACATAAGTAATTTGTTGCAAGTAAATGAAGGAGTGGCATGAAGGTTTGAGCAACAGAAAGAAGAAGATATAGGAAGATTTTTGGCTAATGGAAGGAAGCTTTAGGAAGAGCCTGTTGTGCAAATTAAATCCATGAGGTATTGAGAAAATTTTGTAATTATTTTTATGAGAATAAAAGAAGTTTTAATTTTGAATTAATAGTTTTTCTCTTTGTTTGGTCTTCATGATTGTATGATTTTGTGTATGGGATTATTTCTATTTGTTACAGCGAAGATACGTTGCATTGTGTGTTGCATCAATCAAATAGTAAGTGTTGCTTAACCATGGTAACCAAGATGAGGAAAAATTAATTGGCCAATGATCTGACCCCTTCCATCCTAGGATCTCAAAGGAAGAAGTTCAGTTATTACCAATCCATTCAACAGAGACAAGAAACCTATCTAGCCTCTAAAAAATAGAGTCGTCCCACATCTCTAATTATGCTAGGTAAAGGTACCGTTAATGGGTTGAATGTCCGCTAAATTAAGAAACTTGATATTGTCTTGAAGCAAGGAAGAAGAAGGCCCCAAATAACTAACTCCCCCCTAATTTTCCCCCAAGGTGCATATAGAATTAAAGTCTCCTACTGTAGTGATGGAAAAAGTATCCCTTTTCCTCAATTTGGGAATAATTGACAAAATGAGCTAAGTGATGCCTTAATTTGGTGTTGTTTTACATATTCACATTAAGTTTTGGGCCCTTTTCATTAAAATTTGGCTTCTTTATGCTCTAATTGGTCCTATTTTACATCCACAAACCTTATTAGATGCATTTTTTTGAGGATAATCACGACACTTGATAAATGACCAATCATAATTCAATGTTTTTGGGTTATGTGTTCTAGATCTAGTGATCTGAAACTCATACACCACCTTGGGAATATGGGACCCACATAGGTCTTGGGACCTTATTTCAAATTGCACATTGGGCAAGACACACCTAGAAATTTGTGTCCTAGGTTTTAGCCATTGGAACGCCCAACTGGCGTATGAGTCTCGCTTTAACTTGGGCCTATTTTAAATCAAATTCTTGGTGGGATTTTATTATCCTAGATTTGATGTCAGCTTGTAGTGATGTAATTTCAGGAAATTTGGCATAAACAAGTATAAATACAAGGCTATTTCACTTAGTTTCACTTGGCAATTTTGAGTCAAGCATCCTAAGATTTTCAAGAGAGCATTCCTAAGGAAATTTTATGAAATCAAGAGAATTCAAGAGCTGATTATCAAGAATCTGAAGCATCAATTCAAGATTCAAGCATCATGTCAAAGTCTTTATGCATCATGTGTGTTTTTGAGCTAACATTTGTGATGTAGGTTTTCATGATTCAAGCAAGCATTCAAGACAAATATTTAAGCATTCAATAAAGAGTCAAGATCCACATCCATTGGAGCCATTTCACACAAGTTTGTAGCCTTTGTTACAAGGGTTTGGTGAGTTGCAACATTGCACATTGTTCATTCATCATTCCTTCATTCTATTTCATTTCATTTCAAGGTTTGATTACCAAAATAAGGTTTGACCAAGGAAAACCCCTATTCCCTAACACAACATTTTTCCCTTTTCATGTGTTATTGTAGATCTAGGTGATTTGGAGCTTGAAGATCCTTTGAAGACAAAGTTGCAAGATTGAATAAAGTTGTCATCTTCACAGAAACTCACCTACAAATCAGAATTCAAACCTTTCAGACCTAAAGATTGGACATGCCAAAAGCTACATAAGATCATCAGAGGATACATAAGTTTAAGTCAAACCCTAATACTGTTCGACTAAATTTCCACCTTGGGCATATGAGTCCCAGTATACCCCTTTTTAGCAGGTTTCTATAGATCTTGGTTTTCCAATAGCAAATTCTAGATTCATCCCAAAACCCCTAACTGGGACTAAATTGCCCAGTCTAGCATATGAGTCCCAATACACATCAAAATTCAAAATTTTAGAGTTACATACCTTATTTTGGACATCTTCAATCTTCCAAGTGTTTCTTTGTTTATCCCCAGTTTCTCATTTTGATTTTGATTTTCATTTTCTAGGTCACATAGTTAGATTTGCATATTACTTCCATTTCTTTCTTTCTAAGCATTCGCTTAGTGGTGAACCCCCTTTTAATCACACCTAAGGAAACCTCCCACTTTCCTCCTTCCCTCAATTGAGCCACTTGGTTGAGGGATCTTAGTTTCCTACTGAACTAAGAGTGAAATAGGTCCTAAACATTAGTTACATCTCCTAAAAGGTGGAACCCTATTTACTTCAATTCACCTAACAAAATCCAAGGGCAAGAAGAAACAAGAGAGAAAATAAATCTAATGTGAGACCAAAGAAAAATATTACCAAGAAAATCATTAAGCACATACACATTGGTGAATATAACCAATATGCCCTAATCAAAACAAGATTCCAGCAGAGAAAGGGAGTTCCTTCCAACCATCCACCAAAGAGGTGTGATCTTGCAAGAGTCCCAAATACACACCACACCTCCAACAAAACCATGAGATCCAACACATTGGCAATAGTCTCTCCTCCAAATTTTGGGTGCAATCTTCATCATATCTTCAATAGGGAACTTGGTCTCCTGAATGAGGAGAATATCTAGTTTATGATCACGAACTAAACCGTGAGTAGCCTTTTTTCTAGAGATGCTACCCAAACCCCTAGCATTCTAGGATATCACAACCATTTATGAGAGGAAGAAAAGTGGGAGTGAAATGTCTTAATAACACCAAATTCCACCAAAGATTCTCCCATAATCTTCATCTTCTCCAAGTCCTTCCTTCCTACTTTAGCCATCTTATCACCAGTCACTTTCTTTAAGCTCTTTTGGTGGATGCCTAGGAGAGGCTCATTCTTCTTCTTACCCTCATCCTTCGTCCTAGAATCAATTTCCAACCCATTTAACCCATTAGTGCATGTGTGCTCTTGAGGATGCTCCTCCAAGGGATTAGGAGCTGAATCATCCACTGGAGTTATCACGTTCTCTTGCCCAAAAGCTCCTGGATCAACTAGGGATGAAGAGGCAGTAATTCCTTCCTTTGAAGACTCATGCATGTCAGTTGTTGGATCAGGGAACTAAGGGTATTGACTAATAGGATCCAAACCTTGAAAAACCCGAGTCCTAAAGCTAAGTTCATGTTCCATTGAATCCAACTCTTCAAAATTTTCAAGAACGTCAAATCTGTTATTAGAGGCCTCTTAAGCATGGCTTTGTTTTGGCGGTTTGGTACCTTTTCTTTCTACTGGAATTTCAAGGGTATAAACCCATTTGAATTAGGCTCCTCATTGTAAATTGGCGGTTTTCCTTTTGTATTGGAATTATTTACATGCACACTTGGTTGAGGTTGATGGGTTTTAGCTCGCAATATAGGGAAATTCCTGTGAAAATATCCATATTCATCGAAAGTAAAACAATTGAAAGCAAATGCTTAATAATCCACCTATGGAATCAAACATATATCTCCCAACCTAGTTTCAAGAGACTCCAACAAAGGGTTATTTAAATTAATTTCCACACAAAAATGAGCAAAAGAGGTTACCCTTTGATCAAGAGGCTGGTGGGAGGGCCTCAAGGGCTTCCCTAGAACAACTACAATAGAGTGCAAGATGTCCATACACCAAAAATCCTTTGGAAGGCAAGGCAGGTGAATCTAAACGGGAATCCTTGATGGAGGCTCCTTTGTTGGATCAAAACCTAGATGCTATGGTTTGATGAAAAGTCCCACTTGATTGTGAAAATACAAGCCCCCTTCAAAAATCATATTGCGATCAACAATCTGAGAGAAGACCACAAAGAAATAACCATTAGCTCCCAAAATGATTTTTAAGTCTCCTTTAGGGTTCCAATTGTTACAGACCCAATTCTCTATAAAAGGGAAGGAAATGTGGACCCCGTTAAATTTACAAATTAGTGCATGCTTAGACAAATACAACACATCCTCAACAACTCCATCTAGTTTTATCATCACGACTGGGTGATCCTTACATCTCTCAAAAAACCCATTGGGTTTTGGCCAAAAACTCTGAGATTGATTGTTCTTCAAATCCTCTACTACATGCAAGAGGAAATTTTTAGCCCCCTCATGATCGGAGGATGATGAGTCCCTTTCAATAATATCATCTTTAAAAGAAACCATACGGGGGTCCCTCGGACCCCCTACATGGACCATGCAGCCTGCATAGCCAATAGCCCACAAAAATCACACAAAAGAGGAACCAAACACAACACAAAGGGGATAACATAGAGAGAAAAACAAAAAAAATGGTGACCTGCAAAGGATAAAGGGTCACCATAGCCCTACCAAGAACCCACACAGACCAAGGAGGTTGCCCATAGCCTCAACAACTCGCTCGGGTCAACCCACCTCCCCGTGCACAGGCATAAACCCTCGCCATCACAACAACCTTCAATTTGTCTCCTTCAAAATTGATCTCTAATTTAGTTAAATCATATGAAAAAAAAAATTGATCTCCTAATAATTGAACCATGACTAATTTCAAATTTTAAAGCTCTTAAAAACTATAAAAATATAAAATCTAGAGCTAGTTGAATGTTGACTAGAAGCATTTTCCATACCTTGTCAAATCTTGAGATGCAATCATGCATGCTTTTTATACAAAGCCTCTTGATCATGATGAGATTTTGATGAGTGTTGAATAAGTTTACAGCATCATGAATGTGATTAGAAGGATATTGATCCATCACTATAGAAGAGAGGCAATGACTTCAATATAAATCTAGGAATTTTATTTCATTCCTACTATCACAATGAGCTCCCTGAATCCAACATTTGTTGTAAATCAAAAAATTCATGGTACAATGTTAAGATGCATGTAAATATGTTAGGTTCCCATTGTCTATAAGAATGGATATTTTTTATCATAGGAGTAAAAGGGTCACCAAGTGGAAGATCAATGCTCTAAAGAGAAAATATTTATATGATCACTACCAAAATCATAAAATATGAAATGGAGATCATTATAATATAGGACCTAAAGGGTAATAAACATGTTAGAAATATATTCCCAACACTTATGAAGGAGAATGAAGCATATCAATTTTCCTTAAACACAACATGATAAATATATCTTGGAGTAGCCTATTGCTTTCTTTAGTGAAGGGCTTGACGAATATGAGATAAACTATGGGGTGATCCCACAAAGCCGGTTTACAATTTCTAGGAGATTTTGATTTTTGCTAAAATCACATATTTTTAGAAAATATAATGATTTAAGCCTTAAAAAGTTTCATTTAAAGCATTCCAATTGAAGAGGGTTTGATCAAACTACCTTAGATCAAACCCCCTTGGATAGAACCCTGCTAGTTTTAAACCATACCTATAACGAAGTCTCCTTTGCACCTATCAAAATGCTAATAAAAAACCACTTTTGATTTACCTTTTGGGGGATCAAATGAATTTATTTAAAATTTATTTTTTGCAAGTATGTAGTCCTTATTATAAGCTTCCCAAAAAGTATAATTTTAAATAAATTAAATTTGATTATTAAATTTATTTTTTATTTCTTGTGAATGGAGGTTTTTCACTGAAAATCAAGCTCTCTATTCTACAAATGTGGAAAAATAGAATATTATAAAAAAAAAAATTGAAAAATATGACTGCACCAAATATTGAAGTCCTTGATCCAATGAAAAAAAAAGAATTTCGATACATACAAAAAAATTTGTGTTATACGGTTTGCCTATGTCTGAATTGTAATTGATCTGACTTCGAAACTTGATTAAGCAAAAAATATTCAATAAAACACTATGAAACCAATTGGAAGCACTAGATATCATAGTCACAAATCTAAATTTGAAAAAATTAGAATTTAATCCTTCATGGAAAAAAAATTATGTGTTATACGATGAGCGTCACTCCTTAAAAAGTTGTTTACTGAAAAAAATAGTTTTTGAAGGAGATGGAAAAAGAAGTGCAATTTGATTCCAAAAATTTTGAAAAAAATATATTTAGAATCTACAGATGAAATGTCACAAATCACTAGTTTGCATCGTCTTCAAATTCCTCACAGTTTAGCCACTATAGGTGCTCGAAAGTGAAGATTTAGTTAGAAAAAATCAGTTCAGTGTCTAGTATTGTGGGATCACCCTATGGTTTTGTGGAGAATAAATTCTCTATAGTTTTTGTCTCTTGAGCTAGCACACCAACTAGAAACATAAAAAATGATGCAATGATTGTTAGGTTGGCTAAGCTAATAGAGTTTGACTAAATTGGAAACAAGGCCATGTAGACCCTTGAGACTCATCAATAATAGGTAAAGAGAACCTTTGATAGGAAGGGTATCAACAAAGTGTTCAAGAAAGAAAACTTGGTCTTGAAATGGGATGCAGACAGAGCCAAGGCTGGTAGACATAAGAAATTTGATGCCATATGGAGTGACACTTATATCATCACTAGTTGCAAACAAGTCAATGAATTTAATCTATCTAGATTGAAAGGTGATGCTCTTCCTATCATAGTCAATGTGATATACCTCAAGTCTTGCTTCAAAGGTAAATGGCAAGGGTTCATGTACCATAGCTATTTTTTTTTGTTGTTTTTCAAGAGGTGCCTTGCACACACTACATTTCCATTAGGGAAATGCATGATCTAGGTTTTTTTTGTGCTTTCCCTAAGTGCTTTTGCACATGTCTATTTTCATATTTTGAGGCAAGCCCAATTCAATTTTGTTTTCCCTCGTGACTCCTATTTCCAATGGATTTCTTAAGGCTTTTGGTTCTTATGTTTAGTAGAAAAACATCTCATAGAAGTTGTCAAAATGTAGTTACTATGTGCCTTCCACCTTACACTCTTGTTGGTAAACAATTTTGTTGTTGTAAATATTACCAGGCTCGTCCAATAGGCAGCGAAAATATGCACCAAAAAATGGAGAAAGCATTATAAAATTAATGATTCTACTCTACGTTTAAGAGGGGCAACTCCCTCATATGATGTAATTTTAGATTTTTAAGTACTTTTAATCAAAAAGTACAAAAGGCAAGAAAAGGAAAAACAAAGAAGAAATCAAACTATGAACAAAGAACACAACAGAGGTTCCTCAAAATAAAATAAAAAAGAAAAGATGAAAACAACTATGGAACAAATAAAATTCCAAATCATATGGAAGAAAATAAAAAGGTTATAAACACAAAGAATTTAATTAAGAAATAGAAAAACTAACTTTCAAAAGAAATTATCAACATAAAAACGAAAATTCTTCTTATTAAAATTAAAGGAGCACAAAGACTCCCTCTTTCCCCTATACAAACTCCTTGCCTAGAGCTGAAAAAAACAGACCCCCTAATGGAAATTTACTCATATTTAAAAGACCTTTGGATGCGATGCCAAGACATTTCCCTTGAAATTATAATTATAAAATTACAAGATTTAGAGGAGTCACAAGACTGCTTCTTCACCTCCTCCTTCTGATGCTCCTTGTAACCAATTGATAAACGCTCCAAATTGTTTGACAAAGGCTTTGTCTGGTTCCTCTGCTTCCCTAAGTCCCTTCATAATCTTTTCTTTGAAATATAAACTATTTATTTATTTTTACAACAAAAATTCTTCAATTCAATCGTTACCTCTACGAGGTGTGACTCTTCATTTAAACTAGTGTCATCAGGTCAAGAAAGCTCCTCATCTCTATGCATGAAATTCATGAAACCATCATGATGATTGTTGTGATGTGATCACTTGGGTGCATTTTATCATCTATATAATAGATGTACGGTACAATTACTCTAGGGAAGAATGCCAACTTCTCAGACTCGTCAAAGAAATTATCAATATTTTTGTTCAAAACCATCCTTCCAATTTAGCCGCAAAGGAAATAGATCTTCTGGCCATGTTTCTGTGTCATCAAGAGAAACAAAATAAAACGTATCTTCAGCAGGTGGGCCCACGGTCTGAATATATATAGCTTCCATTCAGGGTAGTTTTCAGAAGCTACATAGCATCATGTAAATCTTTGGTAGCATGATTGTGATTAGTGCCTCCCATGACTACAACTTCATCATCAATTAGAAACTTGAATCCACAAGTAGGTTTCTAATGAAGCTTGCAATATGTTCCTTTCCCATCTCTATTAATCAGCTTGAAAGTGTGAACTCCAAAACCTTCAATTTTCTTGAAATCTGATGGAATTCGTCAATCATAAAAATATATGTGAACATATGACAATTTGTAAGGTCTTGTGTTGTACTTCTTCTTGTTTTAATAAATTTTTACCCCTCTTTTAGTAAAAAAAAAGAACATGGGAAAATAAATTCATGATACAGCACATGGCTCTTGAATATGAGTCTTTGGGTTGGGCTTGAGAGCATGAATGACATGAGGAAACTTCATGCCATCATGAATAAAGAACATACGGATGTATCTCCCAACAAGATCAAAGTTGCCTTCTCTTATATAAAACTTGACTACAAAACCCTTTGCATTTCTCAAAGTTTTTGGACTCCCACGTTCAGGTATGACAATAAAGAAGTGAACAATAAGAGGTATTTGAATCTCAAATGCCTTAAAAAAATTAGCACAAGTCAGGGGTGAAACATCATGTGTCATTTTGAAGAATCTCATGGTAGGGCATTAGGAAAATTCACCATAACAATTCATCGGCAAATTCACCGTCAATAATTCACCAGAAAATTCACCACCAACAATTCATCATCAACAAATTCACCGTCAACAAATTCACTGCCAACAATTCATTGCCATGACAAATTCATCTCATAGAAAATTCACCACCAGCAATTCATTGTTGTGGATAATTCATCACATAAACAAATTTTAATATATTTCCAAGACCTTGAGATTTTTTTTGCAAAAGAATAATTTCCACCGCATTAATAACAGAAATACAAAACCTCCATTACAATTTATCAACAATATGTATATTTGCAATAATACAATAATAGAGATGACTGATATTGTTGTATAATTGGTTTACTATCTAATAAAATAAAATATATTGAAAAATGTTTTCATTTTTATTATCATAAATCAAATTTTTTAATTGTATATGCAATGAATTATCCATGGCAATGAATTGCTGGTGGTGAATTTTCCACGAGATGAATTTATCATGACGATGAATTGTTAACGGTGAATTTTCCTAGAACCCTCATAATAGATATTGACAATGATTTTCTTCCAAATTCTAATCATATATATCCTTTTAAACATGACTCAAATTCTGTTTGTGAATGAAATATTGAATTGGTGAGAAATGGAGCAAGTGATGCCCATTTACAAGTCTTTGTTTTCTTTCCATCTCATTTGGTAATGATACTTGGTGAACAACTATAGTTGCTATTTGATTATTCTCATTGAACTACTTCATCATCTCCCTCTTCACATTTGGCTTTCATTCCAACCTAATGCTTAGAGGGAGTTGCTAATGTCGTAGAAGCAATCATTACTTCTGCTTTCTATTGTTTCTTAAATATTGTAGAATAATATGACTTAATGTATTCTTCCTATATATTTTGATCAATGGCTCATTTATCATCTCTAAGATTCATGTCTAAAGTAGAACCTGCAAAAGATAAACCACTATCCAACTTTCACTCGTGTTTCACATCACCAAACTATTCATTAGTAAAATTCATTCCCTGTTTGGTCATCCGAGGAAGGAGTTTGACAAATACATTATCCTTAGAATCCTCCACCTTGACTTCCATCCCAAAAAAATATACTTCAACCTTTGTTTCACCAAGGTATGGCATTGGAGTTCCATCATATCCTTTCCCTTTGAGAATATTTTGATGATTCATTTGTCTTAAGGTACCCACTAATAATACGCTTAGGCACAATTGTTTTAGCTTCTCACTGAAGGAGATTGTCATACTCAGAAACAGTTAAATCTTTCATTGTTGATATCTATTTCTTTCAGCTCTATTGCGCTTTCCCCTTTTCGAGAATTATAGATTTCATTTGCATCGATTTCGACCTCTTCAGTGCGAAATACACCTCTTACCTTTGCAACATTTCCATGCGTCAACTTGTTTCTACGCTTATTTCACTACAAGCTTGGGTAAATCTAACGATATGCAAATCATAGTGTTATACACTCAAATCACTTCCATTTGGTGCAAATAAAAGTGATCATGTAAAAGGCCGTAGAATTTGATTGGAAGTTTCTAATTTTTATTTTTTTTGAAAATTCACTATATACAGATCTTGCAATCATCACATTCCAAGAGATCAAATAGTTCACATGAATTACTATCGGTGCTTTCATATTTTGCATACATCTAATATAAATCCACTTCCATTGTGCATCAATGAATGGGATAATCTTTGTGCATGCTTAGGTTTCTATATCTTGCAAGTACATTTAACATGGCTTTTACAATTGCAACATCTGACCAAAAAATATATATTTAAAATAGTTCACACATTTTATCCATGCCTCTTCATTTCCATTAGAAGAAAAGAGGGATTTTTAAATACTTTAATACATTCAAAATGAAATCTACATAAAATTCTTATTTTAAAAAAAGTTAAGAGGAGAGTGTCGAGTTTTTGAATGGTTCTCACAACCATTTCGAGTACTAATTTTTTTTTAAAACCTCCTTAAATTCTTGGTGAATTTTATTTTTCACTTTTCTTTTTGCTTTGAAAATATGTATCAGCATTTTTAGAGGTTGTGCTCCAACAAGGTTGTATCAACCATTTTGGGATCAAATGGAGGTTTTCTAACCTCATTAATTTTTCAGAACCTATTTAATATTTGAAGCTTAAAGTATTTTCGAGGAGTTTCACAACCTTAAAAGCTTTAAATATTAAAATAAAACCTTGAACTCCTTTGCTTCAACTTTGCATTGGTTCTAGTCAACCAACCATGGAAATTTAATAATTTTATAAATTTTGATTGAGAGAACATTTACATGTGAAAACAAGCCAAATGGTGTATAAAAACTTTGGAAAGAACCTTGTTAATCCTTTTTTCTCCAAATATCTAAAAACTCACATTTTTAATTGTCTTTGTAAATTACCCATCAAAAATTTGAGAAATTAAAATCCCCCAAACAGTAAGTTATTATTCCCTAAATATTTGTCTCAATGTCTTTGATAATGTTAGGAATAAAATTGTAAAACCATTTTATTCCAGCTTGAATTGTTCTTCAAAGTTAATTATTTTTGGTTCAATATGGTCAAAATGAGTGAAGAAACATACATCATTGACCTTGTGTGACAATATAGGAGAACAAATGCTTTCAATTGGGACAAAAATTGACTCTTGGGGTAGCTAAATATTCTTGCACCAATTGGGTTACTACAATAGGGTTCAACACATGATGAAATTTACCGATTTAATGTAAAAAGTTTAAAATTGTGCTAACTCAAATACAAGGCTAAAAAATCTTCACTAATGATGATTGATGTGATAAATTCAATGTGAATTGTGTTAGATCTATGTAGATTTAGAGGGCTTTAGTGCCACAATCCTAAGGTTTTTCAAAATTCCATCAAACCCTAAACCCTTCAGCTTCTTTTTATGCCCTAGTTTCTATTTTTGAGTTGACCATCTTGGCCTACTATATATCACTTAGGTTGTATTTTCAAGTCTTAAGATTCATCTTTCCATTGACCCATTTCCTTGTTCACTGGCCAAGCCCTTTATCTTAATTTCTTGCCCATTTTTTCTTAAGTTCTTTCAATATTGCACACTTGTGTGACAAGTCTCATTCTCATTATGCATGGTACTCCTTTATTCAAGTGTATTCACCCTTTGTAGTGAAAGTTATTGACATAAACGAGTCTTAAAGTTGCATTCTCATACTCTAGTACCCATGCCCCTTTTAGCAATTACAACCATAAATTCTATCAGAGGTTCATCCTTGGTTGTATTTGGTAGCAGATTTTGTAGGGGTTTTCTTGCACTTCTCCTCAAGATTGTCAAAACTATGATAATCCCAGATGTCAGGAATAATTTTCCCACACCTCCACATTGGATTGAGCTAGATAGGTGTCTTCTCTCCTTTTGTTTTGTAAGTTGCTATGGTTTCTAAGGTTTTGATATTTTGTCTCAGGAGAAAGCTTGATTGAGGTTCATTTTGTAAGGGTTCTTCTTTGGTTTCTCTAGTAGAGACATGCATTTTTTGCATTTTCTATAACTATAAACATGCCCCATGACTTTGGATGAATGAAATTGTTACCTTACCTTCTCTCGCTTCTAGTGTATTGTGTAGATTATTTTTCCTTCACATTAGTATGATTATTTTCTCTGTTTCCTATGCTTGTAAAATGTGTTCAATTTTTTTATAGGAGTTGATTGCAGAATATTTATTTTCCTCTTACTGTTTGTTAAACCCTGACCTCCTTACAAACCTACAGATACTAGTATAGCAGAGAGTTGTGTAAATTTCTTGGCACTTTGATTGATCAATTGTGTTGTAGTGGGAGGGAAGGATCATTCTAATTTAGGCACATCACCACACCCTTCTCTTTCTACATTTATCTTTCTCTCCATTTTCCTTCTACAAGTTGTTGGTTGTAGGATTAGTTTATAGCTATCTAGTGTTAGGTTGGACCAACATTGGTGCATTTAGGTTAAAAAGGAAGTTTTCCTTGTTCAAAGCTTTGATCTCAATAGCAAGGGTCCTACACCTGAGATCAGTCCCATTGTGTCATTCAAATACTAGACTTAGTTTAGAAATGTGCAATTTCATGCGACAATAATAATAATTTTTCAAACCAACTCATGATGTTTATTTATGGGTTTTGGATTAGGATTAGGTGATCTCTTAGATAAGGATTAGAATTGGATATAATTAAGCTTTAGAAGGTGAAGGGAAATGGATGAAAAATTAGGTTGGCTAGGAGGTTGGATTGAAATATTTGAATGGATGAGGGATGGTCTTGGAGGGATTTTAAAAAATTGGATGGATAAAATATTATATTGGAAGGAGGATAGATAGGTATGGATGATTTGGATGGATTGCTAATTGGATAAATGAATATGGATGAAGAGATTGGAATATTGGTTGGATATGGATGAAGGTTCTTTTTCTTGAATAGGGGATAGATTTGAAAGTAAATGAATAAAAAAGTGTATAACTATAATCCCACAAAGCTAGTTTACAATTTCTGGGAGATTCTGCATTTTGTTGAAATTGCATATTTTTAGAAAATATAATTATTTAATCCTTAAGAAGTTCCATTTAAAGCATTCCAATTGAAGAGGGTTTGATCAAACTACCTTAGATCAAACCCCATTGGATATAACCCCGCTAGTTTTAAAACATACCTATACCGGAGTATCATTTACACCTATCAAAAAGCTGATAAAAAACCACTTTTGATTTACCTTTTGGGGGATCAAATGAATTCATTTAAAATATATTTTTGGTAAGTATGTAGTCCTTATTATAAGCTTCCCAAAAATATAATTTTAAATAAATTTAATTTTAAATAAATTTAATTTTATTATTATATTTATTTTTTATTTCTTGTGAATGTAGGTTTTCACAGAAAATCAAGCTCTTTGTTTTGCACATGTGGAAAAATAGAATATTATCATTTTTTATTTTTTTAAAATATGAGTGCACTAGATATTGAAGTCCTTGATCCAACAAAAAAAAAATGAATTTTGATGTACATACAAAAAATGTTGTGTATATGGTCCGCCTATGTTTGAATTGTAATTGGTTTGACTTTGAAACTTGATTAAGAAAAAAAAATTCAATAAAACACTATGAAACCAATTGGAAGCACTAGATATCGTAGTTACAAATCTAAATTCGAAAAAAATAGAATTTTATCCTTCATGGAAAAAAAGTTATGTGTTATAAGGTGAGTGCCACTCAAAAATGGTGTTTACTGAAAAAAACTATTTTTCGAAGGAGATGGAAAAAGAATTGCAATATGATTCCAAAATTTTTGAAAAAAAATAATTATATTCTATAGACAAAATTTCACAAATCACTAGTTTGCATCATCTTCAAATTCCTCACGGTTTAGCCCTTATAGGTGTCTGAAAGTGAAGATTTAGTTAGAAAAAATCAATTAAGTGTCCAGTTTGGCCAAAAATTGTAAACCAGTATTGTGGGATTACCCATTATAACAAGCACTTGAGCCATCAGTGAGGCTACATTAGCTGAATTAATGTGTGATACTACCCAAACCCCCTAATTAATTTGTAGATTATCACTTGATTAAACTCTCAATGAGTTACCCTAGACCAACCACTTTGCGAGTCAGACCCTCATCGACAACCACTCCCCCTACTAGCAACAAAATCTCAAAATCACAAATAGGCAAGCCAATTTGCACAAGATACCAAAACCAAACAAAATAACTGCACCAAGTGAGGGATGTACCATCTCACACTAGAAATTCATAGTAAAGAAAACCACTTTCAAGTGCAAGGCTAAACCTACCAAAATCAATTTAAACATAAGAGCAACCATTCACAAGGAACCAATAAGAAGAAACAATTATAAAGTGACACTTTCTTTCCCCTCCTATGGAAGCCCAAGAAGAACGACTACCCAAGAACTCACAAACGAGGGTAAGTCAAAACAATAAGAGTTTCCAAAAAAATTCCAACACCAATTTAAAGAATAAAATCCCCTCAAAACCGAGATTAACTCAAAAGGAAGTTGCATCGAGATAGAGCCATCAAAATTATCATTTAATCCAACACGAACAAGTAATCACAACAACCATGAAATTCACTTTTCCAAGAAATCTCCCAATATCAAGTAAACATAAAGACATCCCTTCCACATGTTATACTACTAAGTCATCTATTAATAAATCAAAGTTATTTAAGTTAAACAACCTATCATTTTTTTTAACAACTTACTCAATTAAAAGGATATATATCACAACTAATAATCTACTTTTACTAATCCAAACAAAGTGATAACATTAAACTAACATTTAAAGCTTCCTTTACATTTTATCTTTTCACATATTTCACTTAAGAGGAATTATATTGATCTAGGTATACATTGGTTTTACACAATAATACACAAAATATTTTCACAAGCCTATATTATTCAAGTGGGAGTGCTATTCCCCATGGACTCACAATGACCACTTTTGTCTGCACTCAATCAGAATGGTGACATCCATCCCATTAATACCATCTACATGCATGAATGTATAGATAGGGAATGCAAGGTCATGTACCACCTTACACCCTTTACCTTGGAGGACTATCCTTTCTTGAAGAAAATTTTATCTCACCACATGGAGACACATGTGAGAAATTTCCCCCCATCAATGGTGCACCACAAGGAATAATGATCGAAAGGTCTTAATTTAGGCTGAATACGATTGTTAGGGAGTCCTCTATATACCTCAAGGGTATGTGAGGAAAAATATATATATGGAAGGGAGAAGTTTCAAAAATGTAGGAGGAGATGATAATCAATTCTCCATCTTCACTTATCCAAGGTATAAAGTTCTTGGAGGCTTAGCCCAGATTAATAAGATTCCACTTTCAAGAGGGGTGTCTTCCAATTCACCCCTAGCTCTTTATAATATGCCAAAACATGGGACTTGAGGTTGTCCCCCAGGTTGAACAAATCCCTAGGTAGGCCTTTTGAAAGGAATGATCCAAGTTTTTTTGGTCACGGGCCAAGATTACTCAAAGTGCAAGGGTATAGAATACAAATGTTGGTTTCCTTGATATAACAATGAAAAGAAAAAGAAAAGAGAGTAAGTGATATTTTTTATCCTCAAGATCACACAAAGGTACAAGAGGAGAGAATACACACCACTCACCCAAAGACATGGTAAAAAGGTTTTTGAACCCTTAGAAAATAAGTGTTCTTATATTAGTGGAAAAAAGAAATTCTTAGACAAGCAGATTTGCAAGAAAGATGTTAGTAGTTTATGAATTTTTCTTTGACAAGTGATTTCAAGTTGCAAAACAAGGGGTTAGATACCAAAGTGATCATAGAAAATTATTTTTAACATTGAGATAACCATAAAAATTGTGGACCATTTTGTGGTATGGATTAGGACACTCATCCCAATGCTAGGAGGTGCAGGGGAAATGAATTTAGAAAAATAAAAAAGAAGAGAAAAAGTAGGAAATGAAAACATAAAAATAGATTCTCACCTTAATAGCAGAAGCAACATTCTATATAGTGGAAGTATGACAATAGAATGAAAGCACAACTACAAAGTGGAAAGTGTGACTACAAAGTGAAAGTGTGATAAAAAAAATAGAAGTGCGATGATAGAATGGAAGCACTACTATAGAGTGAAAGTGTGAACTTCAAATCAGAAGCACAAAGGTATGGAAAAAGTGTCAATATATAGGGTGGAATCATAATACAAGGAGGATCCACACCTACAAGAAAGGGTAAGATCTTTGCAAAATAGGGGGTTAATCGACAAAAAATATTATCCAAGAGCTTAAAAAGATAGAATAAAACCAAAAAATATAGAGATCCAAAAAAACCAAAATAAAAAATAAGATAGAAAAGGAAAAATAGTAGAACTAATGTATAGAGCGAAAATTTTGATTAGGAAAATGGAAGCATGGATTTGCAAAGAAAAAGTGTTGAGAGGTGTAGGTCAAAATTTATAAAGCAGAAGCACTGATTTGTAGAGAAAAAGTGCAAAGAAAAAGTGTTTTTCTAGAATGGAAGCACTAAAACACAATCATAATCACCATTCTAGAACCTACAACGAAAAACTCAAAATAATTGATGAAAATGTGAGATTCAAGGACTGGGGTCCCATCAAGAGATCCAAAATGAAGACAACAAAAATGAACAAGGTAAATAACACAAATATTCAAATATCAATATGGAACCTTTTACCTTGTTCACTCCTTTCTACTCTAATTGAACTAGAAGAAGAGTTGCACCCAACACTCTCTTGATGTGCTTCATTGATGCATGGAATGTGGTTTTTGATAAAACTAGTAGCATGATAGTAGGATAAAGATGATAAGTTATCAAATGGATAGTATGAGGATATGATGATGGATTATATAGAATACTCAATAGAAAAACCCTATGATAAAATGATATTCAATAAAAAATTAGCGATATAAGGCTATGACTAGATTAGATTGCCTAAATGGGATGAGAAGCCTCTCATTTACAAAAATTTTAAGAGGAGAATTAAGGGCCTAGAGATGGATTACTTAATGGATGGATAGGATTGATTTAGGATTAGGATTTCAAATAAAGTTGTAGTCATGTTGTTACATTGGTGGTTGTTGTTGCACCAAAAGATCGACCTATTAATGCCCGATACAACCGCCAAATTTATACAAGATCCATAGGAGGCGGTTAAGCTATGTCACGGACCCAAGCACCGTGATGCATGAGGAAGACCAAGGGACACACCATCTTGCAACAATCCCCCTAGCACAAGTGAGGGGTCCGAACCTGTGACCTCAACTCTGATACCAATTGTTACAATGGTGGTTGTTGTTGCACCAAAAGACGGACCTGTTAATGTCTGATACAACCGCCAAATTTATACAAGATCCACAGGAAGCAGTTAAGCCATGTCACGAATCCAAGCGCCACATTGCATAAGGAAGACCAAGGGACACACGCCATCTTGCAACACATGTGACAAGTGTCACATGAGGGATAAATGTGTAAAAGGTAGGTTTAAATTTTACATCTACTCACATGTGAGAGGATAAAGGTGGGGGGGGATATGTGTCACATGATCCCAAGTTTATATTGTGATCCATGCAAATGAATTAAATGGCTAGGATTAAATGAACAAGAATTGAGGGATAAAGTGAAATTAAATATCATTGGAAGAAAAGGTAGTGAGGATTAATTATCTTAAATCAATTAATTAATTGATTTAGTTAGAGGATTTTGGGATAAGACTAGAATTAATTAAGTAAATGTAAATTTATTTAATTAAAGGTGAGGGATAAGGGTAAGGGGTAAACCAATTAATTAAATAATAGATATTTATTTAATTGATGGATAAATAAGGTGGGATAAAAGGTGATGACTAAATTAATTAAATAAATACTAAATGTTTATTTAATTAATGGCTAGGATAAGGTAAAATCAAGTGTGGTTTATTTTAGGTGTCTACAAATCCTTTTTATACATACTCCATCTTGTTGATTCTAGACATCTATAGAAGGAACATGATAAGAGATCTATATTATATCCATCATACTTTAAAGATCAATGTGTAAATTTCATGCATAAAAAGATATTAACATTACAAACCGTTTAATGTAATATAAAAGCAATAAATTGCATAGGAAAAAGATATCTATCATTTCAAGCCTATGCAATCTTAAACTCATAAATGAAACATTTTCCAAAATTTTCCATCCATTCATGTTCTTTATATTTCTTTTCCTCCAACCCTCTATTCTATCCTAATAATGGATCATAGAGTGTGATCCAAAACATTCATAACAAAAACACCAACACAATCAAATCCAAAAACATTATTCATCAACAAAATGGATTATGGATACTTGATATCATTAATTTTAAAAATTTGTAGGAATTTTTGGGTGGATAGGATGTCTCCTCATGTGGGTGTTTCCACCATTATTCTCTTTACCAATTTTTTTATAGGAGATTAGGAGAGCTATTTGGATATTGTAGGAATTTTTGGATCCATGAAATATGTCCTTATCCAATAAAATATCACTAACACTATCTAAGGCTTGTTGGGTAGGGATTTAAAGAGCTTCAAGATATTCTTAGAACTTTGAGGACCTTTGGGGGGTTTGGAAACATTTTAGGTAGATGGGATGTATCCTCGTTAGGATCGATTTACTACAAAGGTGGAGGAAAAGAAAGCGTACACATTTTGTGAGGGTTACAAGATGAAACGAAGCTAGCGAAATTTTAAGGGGCAAAGAGATATGTCCATATCCCAATTAAAGTTTCATGATGTGGGGTAATGAATTATTTTTGTGTTGTGACTCTATTCAAAGGGATGTTCAACAAGGACTTAATATTGGAAGGGATACATCCCTATCTGTGGTGAATCCACATGAATATTTATGACACATTATTTTAACCTTTATCATCCTAAAAATGGCTTTAGGGATCTTGAGAAGGTTTGTATTTATAACAAAACTTTGCAAGGTGAATTAATAAGGACACAACAATCTTGTTTCTACAAAATACCCTAAGTTTCCAAGTCCCTATATTGTCAAAACCTATTAATGTTTTTAGGTGTGGAAATTCAAAGTAATTTAACTTGTTTCTAGAGCAAGTTCATTAGATTTTTGGATATTCGAGTTACCATATTTTATAGTACTCCCATTATTCCATTGTGGGTTCATAAATTATGGTTTACATGAAAAAATAAACCTTAGTTATACTAGGTAATAACAAACCCATTCCAAAATTTAAAAGCCAAAACATGATCTAAATGATGCACTCTAAATACTTAGATTCAATAATATTATATTCAAGAATGATTCTAGTGGAGGGTTTCAGCTATCATACCTTTACATGGGAAATCGAAAGTTCGCAACTATGAGCTAGCCAAAATCCACAAGAGAAGGAGGAATCAATGTTTCACTCTCAAAAATATTGAGGGCAAAAGGTCATGAAATGACTTAGTTGATTGGGAGCAAGAAGATGTGAATAAAAGAAATTGAGGAGATCATGAAAATTCTTTTAATACTTCCACAAATCCACCATTAGTACAACTCATCTGTGACTATTGGCATATATAATTTCTCCCACCCCAATGTTATGACCACCATTATTAAATAAAAGTAGGCACAATTATTAAATAAAATTAGAGATAAGAATAAGAGTGAAAAATATTAAATATTTAAACTAATTGACCTAAGATGTAAAATTGTCTTTGTAATCTCAAAGACCTCTATACTTTTAATCTATTTATGCAAGCAATAGAAATACAACTATTTTTTTAGTGCAGCAGCACATCGATTTTCGTCTCTCATCTCTGTCCACCTACAAGTGGTATCAGAGATGGAATATTATGGTTGAATTGAAGTTTGTAGAAAATCGAGGAATCGTTACAGTTACAAGGTCGCAGAGTCTGATCAAGCTGTTGCCAAAGAAGATTGAGGTCATTTTATAAAGAAAATTGATATCACTTGATGATTAAAGGAAGAACCAATCAAAATAATATCGCTTTTTTTTTCAAAGCAAAAGACAAAGTAGTCAGTAAAGAAGCTAGCCGTCAATTAAGGTTATATTTGCATATCATGGTTATCATTATCTCATTGAAAATAAGGATATTGGTTGAATTTCTAAGCCCGCCATAGAAAAGTCCACCAGAAGCCATCAAAGGAGATTGAGTTGATAAGGAGGTGTAGCAGATTGTGGTAAGCGCAGGTAATAAAGATTGAAGGAGATCTGATGAAATATGATATCCAGCCATCGATAGGAGGAAGATCATGGTTTTGAAGTTGTATTGCTATAGATACATGATGTTTTTTTTGAGTCTTCAATGTAATTAGGTCATAGTGTAGCATAGTGCAATCAAGAAGTACTCCCCACAAGGAAAGATCACCATTTGGAGGAAGTCATCCCTCAAATGATGGAGAATAGACCCTAGATAAGGGTCACTACATGTAGAATTTTTGTCAAGTGAGATCTCAATAAAAAATAAATCACATTTCTAAAATTTGCATTTGGAGTCAAGATAGCCACAACAAAGGAGATCAAAACTCAAATTAGGTCCCAGGATATGTTAAGAAACTATCACAATAGTTGAAGATAGTTTAATCTATTGATATGAAGTTGTAGCTATGTTTTGAAATCACCAAGGAGGAGTTGCCAAAGTCAAGGTGCAAGTTGCAAGAGGAAAAAGTAGTAGAAAGTCATAACTATCAAGAATGGAGATCTATTGTGCAAATCATCAGCCAAGACAAAAGGAGGACATCCACACAAAGGATTCGTAGCTACCAAACTGGAAAAATAGTAAGGAGTATTGAAGTGCAGGCTAGCTCAACTACTAGGGCGTAAGGTAATTGTAGCATCATAAATTGTCACCCTTGACAATTTCACACTAGGTTTAGCTCCCCCATGTGTCCGGACCTAATTGTGCTCTTAAATTTCCCATTTTATGATCATCTTCATAAAATCAGAATTAATTGGGAATTTATTTAATATTTATTTAACAACATAAAAGCCCCAAAATAGGTTTGGACTAGGGTGCTAGTGCCTAGGCTGTCTAGCCTATTTTGGCCCCAATTTAAATATTTGATTGTTGGCATTTTAACATTTAAAAATCTAATTTCATTTTTTAGCTATCGATAATTAATTTAGCAAGAATTAAATAAATGCATATAAATACAAGTCTTTTTCACTGGTATTTAAAATCCTATCAATTTAGAATCATAATTGAGCATCCTAAAAATAAGTCAAAGCAAATTCAAGGGTAGAATTAGTAACATTATTACAGTGTTTTCATCAATCAAGATCATGCTTGCAAGACATTACAAAGAAGGAAGAAATTATGAACAAGGAGCTATTATGATCAATCATTTCATTATTATGAAGATGTATGAGGTATACTATATAAGATATCTACAATAATCTATTATATTTTGTGATCTAACCTCTTGCAAGTCTATCAAGCAATAGAGGAATCCTTTAATCAAAATTTGTGGAAACTTGTGTTGTGGCATCACTTCATCATGGATTTCATACGTAGATAACATTATCATTTATCATTTTATTTTAGTCAAATATTATTGTTGTTTGGTCTCTATCTGACCTAGGGCACACCCTCTTGATCATCATCATTTGTTGTACATGGAGGTGGAAACACCAAAATAGGGTTTGACTTAGGAAAGCCCCGACCCCTTATACAACACAACCTTTCCCCCTCTTTTCATATGTGTAGGACAAATCTGTAAGTTTCATCATAAGCCAATCACAGGAAACATAATCTAAACTATAACACAACATTTGAGATTTGCAAATTCAAAAAAAAGGAAACTTCTCTGGTCTAGGGTGCCCACGCTCATTTCCCTATAATTTAGGATCAAATTTCAATCACAGGTTCCTCTTTGTATCTCCCTTGCAGATCTACAATTGTTTTGTTAATTTTGATTTTTGTTTGTGTGATAAAATGCATTTTCATATCTAAGTTTATATGTCAAATAGGGTTGTTAAAACACACATAAGACTTGTCATCTTTGCAACTCAAGAGAACACAAATCCTAGGAGATTTTCTCTCCCTTGTGGAAGCAAGCCAATCATCAAACCCTAGTGTATTCAAATGTAAAATCAAAGTGAAAAGAAATTAATCCTAGTTAATCTAGTTGGATCTAGGATCACTTTTCCTACTCTATATTTTGGTGAGCCTAACATATCCTACACTTGCATTTTTTTGATTTTGTAGCATAAATTCTAAAATTAATTCAAAACCTAGTTTATTCAAGAAGATCTTGTTGTTGATTTGAATTTGTTTCATTTCTCAAACTATGCATTTACATTCTTTGTCCATCATACATTAAAAATGAAAATTGCAAAATATTGTGAATACAATTGCATATTTTTTTATTAGGGGATTAGGTGTGAGTTCTTTCATTGAGAAATCTAATTCAATATTAGGTTTCTTTAGTTTGACATTTATGTATGAATATTTTAGTGAAAAACATTAAAAAAGTGAAGAATTACATAGTGTTTCCATTTCAAAAGATGAAAAAGTATTAATTTTTATATATATTTTTAGAAGAAATCTAGTCAATTACAACATTTTAAATGATGAAAAATTATCATTTGGATAATTGCATTGCTTTGAAAACATAAAATTTTATGCACGTGTGTTCTTCACATAGACAAATTAGGTTTTCAAGCATTTCCAAAAAATTGTTTGCTTCCAGGTCTAACCCTGTGCAACCTCAGATAATCAAACTCTATAGTTGATTTCTAGAATTTTAAATTGGTAAAATATTGCACCTCTAGTCTAGGGTACTAGCACCCTTGTCCAGTCAGTTTGGCATCAATTTTTTTGTGGAAAACCTTATATGTGATCTCTATTCAGATCTAGTTCTTGTTTTTTGATAGTTTGTCCTAAAACTTTTAGTTTTTCCTCTATCTTTCTAGTTTCTCCCTAATTCACCTAATTTGGTGCATTACACCTAAAAAATAATGATAATAATATGTTTTATTTTTTAGAAATCTACTTTTGATATATCAAAATATGGCTTGCCTAAAACAATTTTTTCTACCATGCCATCAAAAGGGATATATGTCAGCCTTTGGCCTATCAAGTGTTTTTTTGCCTATGAAAACATCCTAGTGCAAAAGAATAAAATCATTGATAAATTTATTAATCTTCATTCTTCAAGTAAATTTCATGATACTCATGTTTTTCTCTCTCCCAATGTATAAGGGGTGAGAAATAGGGTCCACCCAATGAATGAAAAAAGTGATGGACCACTTATTTTTCAAGACCCTAGGTAAACACCTCAAATTATGTGAAATAAGATGCTAATAACAACCAGAAATGCAACCTAACTATTATATCAACTATGGGGGATTTTTTTAGAGTATAAAAATGTTGCAAGAATGGAAAGATTGAAGGTGTTGTCATTCATGTCAACCAGTCAATTGGTTATCCACTAGTTGTTGTATATGTCAAGGATGTTGAGAAAATCGTAATAAAGAGATGTTGCATGTGTTTAGTGGTTGCTTCAGGTTTTGGTCCATATTTGCTCATGTGGTTATGCGATTCAAATATTTTGTTCATGGTTGTTCGAAGGTGCTATATTTAGATTTTTGACTGTTGGTTCGTTGTACAGTGCAAGTTGTGTTCACTAGTTGTGAACTATGGTTTTATGTGCTTTTGGTTGAGGTCTGGGAGAAATTTTGTTGGTCCGTATTTCTTTTTGATGAATTCTTATGATGAGTGGTTCTAAAGTTGAGTTGCCCTAATTGCATTGAAGTTAATTTTGGCATTTGAAAAGTTTGTGCTTAATATTTCTATGTGTTTTACACTGGTTTGGCCGACCTTATGTGAAATACTCCTTTCGAGAATGATGAAGGGTGTTGGATCTATTTTGGTCCCTATGAAACATTTGTTTTGGTTTCCCTCATTATAATTCCACCCTAGGATGTTTTGGTGCCGACCTATTTTGAATTTGGATTTGGATGGCCGACTTTAGATATGTTTCAAAGTTGAAGATGGTATATATACAAGATGAGTTAGTGATGGAAAATATAAAAGAGCGAAGAAGATGAGCAATAAGAGAAAAGAGGAAGTGTAGTTTGGTGCGACATTGATTCTATTCAATAAGTGTGTGTGTGTTGCGAGTGTGAGAGATCAGAGTGAATCTTAATGTTGAATTTCTGGATGCAATGAGCAGAAGGTGAACTCTATCATTCATGCAAGTTGATCGAGTGACTATGGTGGAATACTTTGTTGCATTGGGATTGTAGTCTCTCTGCAACAAGTCAAGCATTTTTCTTCTTTGTATCTCTGTGGTAGTGAGCCTTCCGAGTTGTAGCCTTGTTGGACAGTGAGTCCTTGTTCAAGATAGTGAGTCCTTATTTTAGTCAGTGAGCCTTTTGTAAACAATTTTTATATTCTCTATAGTATGAGTTAATCCCCACTGTGGTTTTTCCCTCATTGGATTTTCCACGTAAATCTGGTGTTATTGTGTTTATGTGTTGGATTTGATTTTTTGCATTGGCATTTGATGATTAATCATTTAAGCAGTTTTAATTATTAGTTCTGGTGGTTGAATTAAAGGTTTAATTCTATGACAACTGATTCACCCCCCCACTTTTAATTTTCCTATTCAACAATTGGTATCAGAGAAAGGTTCCTTGGTGAAGAGCTTAACCACTTGAGGAAGGTCTGGGATGGCTGGAAAAATGGTCTTTGATTATTCGAGGTTTGATGGAACTAATTATGGTATCTAGAAAGTATTGATGGAAGAATATCTAGAGTATTGTGGATATGATGTGGAGAAAGCTTACAAAAATACTTACACTCCTCCTGCTAATGGTCTAAGTACACCTGAAGAGATCAAAGCACATGAAGTGAACAATAAGGCAAAGTTCATCTTGAAAAATAGTTTGGTACATTCTGAGTTGATTAAGGTTCAAAATTTGAAAATAGCTAAGGAAACCTAGGATGCTTTGAAAGAGCGCATAATGGTGATGAAAGAGTCAAAGAGGCAAAATTACAGACTTGGAAACACAGTTTGATCTTTTACATGTGTCTAAAGATGAGAATATTAAAGCTTATGTACAAAGATTAGATAAGATAGTGGCCGAAATGAGAGGACTTGGTGCTACTATATATGAAACCAAGATTGTAAAGAAGATTCTCAGAACTCTTCCTGATGCTTATAGTGAGAAGGTGAGTGCTATTGAGTAGACTATAGATTATAAGACCTGTACTAATGATCTACTATTGGGATTTTTGACATCTTATGAGATGAGGAAGTCAAGTCTAAGGAATGGGTGCAAATTAGAGACTACTTTTAAAGCTACAAAAGTTGAAGATCTGGATGAAGAAAACTTTGATGAAATAGAAGCTAACTTTGTAAGAAGAATGAGGAAATGCTCCGGTAAACTGTATGTAGGTAAGTTTCCCTTTAAATGCTTTAGCTGTGGAGAAATAGATCATTATTCTGCAAAATGTCCAAAAAGAGCTAAAAGAAATAAACAAAGATATGAGAAAGAAAAGAAAAGAAAGAAGATTAACAAAGCTTAATATGTGAATGAGAATGCTAGTATATCTTATGAGGATTCAAAATATGAAGATCCTGATGACAATGAATGCTTGTTCTTAGTGATTAAGGATGAACCTACTTCTACTAATTCTTTAAAATAGGTAAAAGAAATCCCTCCAGAGAAGGAGAAAAATGAAGGTACGCTTATCTCTGCCTACATGTTAAACAAGAGAATAATTTTTGGGTAGTTGGTCCAGTGGTTGTTCACATTACAAGGTAAAACCACAAAGTTGTGTCACACTTTCAACCAACTTATCAGCAGAACTAAATTTAAGTATTTCTAACTAAAAATCAATTTTGGTCAAACATATGATCTAGTAAGATTCATTCTAGCTAAGTTAGATACTTCCACAACTTGTTCAACTAAAATTGTTGGCTAAAAATATATGATGCACCACTTTGAGTCCAATTTACCAAAAAATAAAATTATTTGAAAAACTTAAAGTTTCAATAACTCCTACTAATGTAAATAACATTTTTTTTAAAATATAAAAATACCCTTTTGTAGATCCATAAGTGTAGTTTTCAAAAATATATTTATTTTAATAGTTTAGTAATTATTTATATATATTTTTATCTTTACTAAAAGTAGGTTATCAACACAAAGTATTAGGTTGATTACCATGCCAAGAAAAAATACTAAAACTTATAAAATTGAAAGAAAATGATGCACTAGATAAAAGAATCTATTTCAAGATCATGGTATATTTTTTTTCCATTTTAGATAAATATTTAATATAAAAGTTGGCGTGTGATGGAAACAATTGTTTTTTGATTCACGCACATTTTAATATTTATTTAAAAATATATATATTTATCAAAATTGGAAAAAAAAATATATGTGCACTAAAGTTTCTGTTAGTGTAGGTTTTTTAATATTATTTTTCCTACACATTATTAAGCATACCTTAGGTTATAGGAGATGTGGTTCATGTGAGGACATGTGGCATAATCCATCGATTACATGTGTTGCTCCCACTCACACTTGGGTGGTTGAGTTTTACACCCTCTTTTGGCCTTATATGCCACCTCACAAAACCACTCATCTGTCTCTTTTTGAGTAGGTTATGCCACCTATTTGGCATTTTTCAAGTAGGCATAACTCCCACCTAATTTGGTTATTTGGGAGTTATTACCCCTCTTGGAATTATTTGCCCATATTCTACTATATATTCTGCACTCACCTCTCCCTCCTATCTAGTCCTATATAGTTTAGGTCTAGCTCCTATCTAGTCTAGATGAGTTCATATTAACTCAATCAATTCCAGAGAGAGTTGAGGCATATTGTATCATTTAGTGTGTGATAATAACATCATTTTGTTATTGCACTATATTCCTATATTTTATCTCTTGCTGCTCTCGTGTGGAAGGTTTATCTTGGTTTTGCAGGTGATCCTGGGTGCTCGAGTTCATCAACAACTCTTACATGGTATTAGAGCTATATCTCAGCTCCTACATGGTATTAGAGCGTCAGATCTGCAAGCCCCTTCTCAAATTTGAGAGATTTGTAAGTTTTTAATCAGTATTGCAGGTTGCAGCATGCCTTTACTTGTCTTAAGTAGCTGATTCTACCTTTTCATGCTGTTTTTTGGTTGTTGGGGTCGTTTTATGTTGCTAAAGGCGTTTGTTTTACACTAGATCCAATTTTTTTGTATATTTTGAAGAAAATCCGCCATCTGGGTTTTGTTTACAGCAGAAAAAAACCATCTGGGTCGTTGCTAGTTTCTGTATACAGGTTATATATTTTGCAGAAATTAAATCAGAACATTTCAGCAGACCCCCTCTCCAATTGCATTTTTGATTTTGCAGTCAATCTTTGGAGGGCCATAATTCAGTCATACGAGCTCCTTTTTCAGAGCAATTTTTTTTTATTTGGGTTAGAATTTCGCAGGCTTTGCAGTGGTATGATCTGTTTTTGCTCAAGTGACCTGAATTTTCCAGAAAATCAGTTTTATCAGCAGATCTGAAGGACAGTTCTCGTTTTTGGAACTTCAAATGGCTATAACTTTCACATATGACCTTGGATCGAGGTGATTATTTTTTTGAAAGTTGATATTTTTTTGAGCACTACACATTGGTGCTATTTTGAGGTTCTTATTTTGAGATTATTTTATACTTTCAGTATTTGGGTCCAATTTTGGACATTGTAAAACTCTGGAAAATAACTCCAGAATTGTAAATGCACTAATTATAAAGTGCCACCATTATATTTTTCTGGGGGGGTCATGATTGAGTGAATTTTTGGGGGTAATCTTGTAGTTGATTCTTCATGGGTTTTTCTATTCATCCTTCTGTGGTAATGTTGAATAAGGATAATTATGAGTCTTGGAAGAATGGCATCCTGACACATCTCAGGTGGCTTAAGCTCTTGCCATACCTTTATGGGCTCATACCTGAACCAGACACACCTTGGAAGCAATCAATTTGGGGTAATAATAATGATCACATTATAGGATTAATTGGTACATATATTGGTGTTGATATTTATGTGGAGATCTCACATATTGAGTGCCCACACACACTTTGGACCAAGATTTGGGAGATTTTTGGAGACCATCATATCTCTCCATTCCCAGATGATCCTGTTGCAGATTGTTTAATTCCCCTTGATGATGCTAATAATATACCCTATGATGATGATACTTTAGAGGAGCTTGAGGATAATAAATGTATTGAATGTCTAGTTGACAAAGAGACTTCTCTTCCTGCTTCTCCTCCTATTGAGATCACATCCTCATCTACTATTGCATCTGAAGATACTTGTGTTGCTACATTCATGGCTTCTTGTGATTCAGTGCAGCAAGATACACATTGTCTTCCAGACATAGCTACTTCAAATGACTACTTGACAGACATTGCAGGTTTGTTCATAGAGTCTCATATTTCAGACTTGGGAGACATTATTCATGACATCCATCTTCTCTTTGATGAAGTTGATTCTTCTTCAATTGTTATGGAGGAACCTTTGGATCCTTTTGTTCATTCTCCACATGATCATTCATCACATTTTGACATGAGTGAGGATACTTTTGAGCAACATTTGGAGGAGGCGCCTTTGTCTTCAAAGGAGATATCTTTGTCTTCAAATTTTGTTCTACATCCATCTCCACTAGGTTCTGGATTTTCATCTTCTACAGCGTGGCCTAGAACACTTGATTTGATGGTGACATCTTTCAACATCAACATGGAGACACCTGAGCAGAGTTCAGAGACTTCATACATTTTCATCATTCTTCCTTCATTTTCTTTTCAGAAATGGGAAGACATTCTTCATACACCTTTGGTTTTGTTTCTTCCTAAGGGGAGGAACATTGTTCGACGATCATGGACCATGTTCTACATTCAGCTTCGAGCTTCAACCATTGTCATAGTTGACTACTTTGGGGAAGGCTACATGGTCTTTCCTATCCTTTCTATTTTGGAGGGGACTTCTTCCTTGCATGGGATTCTTCTTGTGTTGGGAAACTTGTTTTCTTTTCTCTCTTTTGGGAGGAGTTTTGTCCCACTGGGTTTTCTCCTTTACTCCATTTGTGAGAGAGTATTTTGTACATGGGTACCTAACATGGCCTAGTAGCCGGGACCCATATTTGCATCTTTGCATTCTTTCATCCTTTCACCCACCTAAGCTATGCTTAAGGGGGGGTGTTAGTGTAGGTTTTTTAATATTATTTTTCCTACACATTATTAAGCATACCTTAGGTTATAGGAGATGTGGTTCATGTGAGGACACGTGGCATAATCCATCGATTACATGTGTTGCTCCCACTCACACTTGGGTGGTTGAGTTTCACACCCTCTTTTGGCCTTATATGCCACCTCACAAAACCACTCATCTGTCTCTTTTTGAGTAGGTTATGCCACCTATTTGGCATTTTCCAAGTAGGCATAACTCCCACCTAATTTGATTATTTGGGAGTTATTACCCCTCTTGGAATTATTTGCCCATATTCTACTATATATTCTGCACTCACCTCTCCCTCCTATCTAGTCCTATATAGTTCAGGTCTAGCTCCTATCTAGTCTAGATGAGTTCATATTAACTCAATCAATTCAAGAGAGAGTTGAGGCATATTGTATCATTTAGTGTGTGATAATAACATCATTTTGTTATTGCACTATATTCCTATATTTTATCTCTTGCTGCTCTCGTGTGGAAGGTTTATCTTGGTTTTGCAGGTGATCCTGGGTGCTCGAGTTCATCAACAACTCTTACAGTTTCAAGTTATAAATACACACAAAAAATTTGAAAGAAAAAAAAAATTACTATAAAAAGTTTGACATCTAATGCAACTTCATTTTTCAGCATTTTATTAGCAACTAAATTATAGAGTTAATTTATTAAAAACTATTTTAAAATACAAACATAAAATATAATAAAAAATGCATATTTTACTAGTTTACATCATTTCAAAATTCAAAACATATATGCCACTTTTTTAGTGATTCAAGTTTAAAAATTGGATCAGTGTTGGTTGTTTCCTTTATAAAGTGTGACACAACTTTGTGCTTTTACCCCACATGACTGATGATAAAAGTAAGTTTGTTAAGCTTGAAAAATATGGAGGATTGCTTATGTTTGGAGATGATACTGGTGCTAAAATATGTGGGATAGGTTTAGTAAGTTTTGATGGAAAGCATCATACTAACGATGTCTATTATGTTAAGGGTTTAAGGCATAATCGGTTGAGTGTTGGTCAGATGTGCAGAAAAGGATATGATCTTGTGTTTAAAAATGAGAGATGTGAGATTCGGAAAGGATCCAAAACATTGATTGCTACAGGAAAGAAATTTGAAGGGAATATCTATCAACTTAAGGGTGTTGATGGATGATGTTTAAGAACTCAGATTAATGACAACTGGTTATGGCATAGGAGAATGTGTCACATGAATTTTGATAACTTCGCAAGGATTAGTGATGTTCAAGCCATGAGAGATTTACTAAGAATTGCAAAGCTTGTTAATGCTATTTGTAGGAATTGTCAATTTGGAAAGCAAGCAAGAAATTATTATAGATCAAAGGAACAGTCCACTACCAGACTACTAGATTTAGTTCGTAGAGATCTTTGTGGTCCTACAAGAGTGAAAAGTCTACTTGGTGAAAGGTACTTTATTCTTTTAATTGATTAGTATTATAGATATACATGGGTTACATTTCTTAGAGAGAAATCAGATGCATTAGATAGATTTAAGGCATTCAAAGCTACGGTTGAAAATGAAGTGAATTTGAAGATAAAATGCTTATGGTCTGACAAAGGTGGAGAGTTCACCTCCCATGAGTTTAAAATGTTTTTTGAAGTGCAAGGAATAAAAAGACAGTTATCTGTTCCAAGAAATCCTTTGCATAATAGAGTTGTTGAAAGGAAAAATAGAATAGTTCAAGAGGTTGCTAGATCAATGATTATTGAGGTTGGTTTACTAGAAGTTTACTGGAAAGAAGCTATTCATACTTTTTTTATGTATTCAATTGATTTCAAGCAAGAGAAAACAACACAAAGACTCCCTATGAGTTATGGCATGGAAGAATTCTTACTATTAAATATTTCAAGGTATTCAGAAGCAAGTGATATATCAAAAGAGATTAGGAAACTTTAGGTAAGTTTGATGCAAGAAGTGATGAAGGCATTTTTCTTGGATATTCTACTAATAGAAAGGCATATAGATGTTTCAATAAAAGACTCAGAAAGATTGTAGAGAGCTCAAATGTGAAGGTTGATGAGACAATGAAGAATCCTATTGGCATTAATGGATATTTATCTAATGAACCTGATTGATGTAGGAGCATCTAGTGGTGTAAGGGAAATCCTGCATCACCCAAAAATGTTCTTTCCATTTATGTTTCCTTTGTTAGCTTTTTGTAGATTTTTTTGCATTTTTGGATACCCTTTTTGTCGAATAAGAGTTCCCAACTTTTAGAACTATTTTTCTGCCTTTTTCTGCTCAACTACTATTTTTAGTAGTTTTGAATTTGAAGGCATGAGGAAAACATTTAAGGGAAGGTTCAAGATGGAGAAAAAACTATTTGGTGAAAGAATCGGGTCAAGATCATTAACGGTTTGAAAGTTATTCAAGTTTCAATTTCTACTTTTTGCCCTGAAAAATCTTCCAAGTCTAGTTTGAGGCACTAAACAGTCCTGTATGGGCCCAAAAATTGCTAGAACTAGAAAAGTGGGTTCTTAATGCATTCTTCACTCTGCAACCTTTCTAACAGTTCAAACAGTTCGAAAAATGGAGTCACAGATCAAAAGTTATGGCTTCCGGAAGTTGGCCGATTTTTAGAAAATTGCCAATTTTCAAATTAGGACTCAATCTTTGAATTTCAAATTGTATTTTTTGGCATCAAACTGCCAAAACTCCTAATTCAAATGTTGTTTGGCTCCATAATGGAAAAGGATCTATTGTAGGGTGGGGTTTTCTGATTTTTGATAGCTTTTTGGGGAAAAAGTTCGCATGTTGCAAAAAGGGAAACTTCTGTAATTTTTGTAATTTTTGTAATTGGCATGTATTGCAAAGCTTGAGGATTTGAGATCCTTTGCATGTAAGAATTCCATTTTTCTAAATAAAATATTATTCTCTATTTCATGTGTGTTATTCTGTGTCTCCGGTTAGCACCCTAGTCACTGATTGTGTAAGAATAGAAGAGATTGTAGAAGAACAAGAAAAAGATGAGAAAAGGAAGAAGTATGAATAGAATGAAATAGAAGAAGATGCTCTGATGATGTCCCTGTTGTCAAATAAAGTTTCCACCCTTGCTAAGCTATTAACTGTAGCAACCTATTGACACATGGGAACACTTCAAGGTTGTGGGTGACCTGGGAATGAAGTGGACCTCCAGATTATAGGTTGGTTCCCCTTAAGATAACTTGAGAAAAGGTAAAAAATGATAAGGAAAAGAGTAGGAAGGATATACTTAAAATTCAAAACCTATCACTAACGGGTGATACACCAAAGATAAAATATGACAATACTGTAGAAACTTCACAGAAAATATCAATAGAGCTAAACAATCTCACAACACCGAGATTTATGCTTATAAAAGCGAGTCTATGTAAGGTTCCGACTGTTCTAATGCTTAACACAAGGAAAACAAAGATGTTTTCATAGATATAAATGCAATAGAAAGATATTACTAACATAAACCTGCACTATGAAATAATATTATTTGCATCTAGTAGTGAAGGAATCTGATAAAATGGAGGATTACACAGAATTTTATCATGCAACTCACAACCAATATTAAACAACAAAGAGAATTGGTGAAGGAAATGACTTTCTATTAAGAAAATAAGGAGTCTTTGTATTACAAACCTGTAGTATTCATACAAAAAATGAGTTACAAAGTCTAGATAATGCTTTCTTGGGCAGTCTCTCCACTAAGAACTGCCTTACAAAGAGGAAAAAATGGCATATATACAACAACCAAAAAGTGCCGGCCCCTTCCTTAGGGTTTACAAAAATGAGTTGGTTCCTGGACACGTCAACCCTAGAAAATGTTTTGGAATGAAGTTAATGAGGCATTAAATGTGCATACCCTACTCATGTTGATGAAAGCTCGCTCCTAGGCATGGCCTTCAGATTTTTTACAACAACCGCATTAACTCTAGGCCTCGTGTCCACCCTCGAGACTTCGTCAGAGCCGCTTTGAATGCTCTACAGTATGGTCATTAATGTCGACCCACTTTTTCTAGTCGACATCCCAACTATTATTGTGACTTGCGGCCTTTCATCCTTCGACTCTCCCCTTGCCCTAGATCTTTCTGCAAGTTGACCCCCTTCGAGAAGCAGCATCGAATTTACCCTGTTAGGTTCAAAGGCCATCGCTTCACCGAGCCGATCCATGCCAAGAACATTCTGTCGATCTTTCTTTACAGGGGGAGTCAAACAATCAAACTACCCAGGACCATCTTTAGCTCCTTCTAATTGGTTGAACTCATGCCATGCATATTCCCAGATGGTCAAAAGATCACTTTATCATAATCGCATGTCGGTGAGACACTAGTCGTGTCTCCTCGATGCGATTATGTCCTTCAACAGTTATCGGCATAGCAATCGCTATTAGCCAGAGGTCATGACGAGCTTCTATTAGTCATACTGATATTCCCCTCTACTGTCAAATTCATCGCTATTAGCAAGACTTTCTCAGTGAGCCCTTCAATGTTTCCCAAGCTCGAACCATTCAGCGGGGTTGGAGTGGGGGAAAAACCATAGAGTAGGCAGAACCAGAACTGGAACGAAATCTGGACCTAAAACTTTTCTGAAGTTTCAGGTTCGGATTATGTTCTGATCTCGCCCCCGACAGAACAAGCCATGAAGGAAGAAAGAAAAACAAAAAACACAAGGAAGATCAAAGAGGAGAAGACATCCCTCGATCACTGGCCACGCAAAAAGCAGAGAAAAGAAGAATGGGCAGAGTCGGGGCTGGGACCGGAATAGAAACAAAAACTGGAACTTCAGAAAGTTCCATCGCTCAGTTTTGGTCCACGTCCCGGGTCTGCCAAAACACAAAAAATGCCCAAAAAAAAAGGAAGGCAAGGCGGGACCAGAACCAAAACTGATCCCGGGAAAAACATAGTGGGGGTGGGGGTGGAAACAAATCTGACACTGAAACTTTCATCAAGTTTCAAGCTCGAATTCTGTCCCGACCCCAACTCCGACATCATACAAAGACGACGAAAAAGGGATGAAAAAGGAAGAAAAAAGAAGGGGAGAAAACACCCCACAACCAAAGAACAAAGAACAAAGGCAAGACAATAAACAAGCCCAGCAGAATCAGGACCGGGATGGTACTAGAAACTGGAACTTCAGAAAAGTTCTAAAGTTTGGATTTCGTTCCGATTCCGCCCCCGACAGAACAAAAAGAAAAGGGGCACAAAGAAAACCAAATAGAAAAGGGGGAAAACAAGGCAAAGACATAAGATGAAGACCCTCAATAAAGACTGAACACTTGCATGCTGGGCTCAACCCTTATGGGAGCCTCATTAAAACCACGTGCTGAATTGAAAACATAATTTTCCCCTACAGCTGCACAAGAAGCAAACCAGTTAGAAAATATGTAACCTTGATGAAAATGTTCCTCCATTTGGTCTTTGAGAACACCTGAAAGCATGGATTACCCTACCTGATTGAGCTTGCAGGTGAAAATTGGGTAACAGTCCCATAAGACACCAAAATATGTACAAAAGAATCATTCATAAATTGAGATTATTGGAGAAAAGACAAAAGGTGTGTTGACTAGAAGCAAAGTTGTTGCTAAAGTGAATCTATGTCTACTTTCAGAGATTGAACCGAACACTGTATGTGAAGCTTGTAAAGATGAACATTGGAAGGAAGAAATGAAGGAAGAACTTATGCAGATTGAGAAGAATCAAACTTGGGAATTGGTCCCAAGACTGATAGATAAAAACATCATTGGATCAAAGTGGGTATTCAAAAATAAGTTGAATGAGAATGGAGAAGTTATTAGAAACAAAGTGAGGCTTCTGTGTAAAGGCTACTCACAAGTAGAAGGCATATATTTTTAGGAAAATTTTGCTCCAATAGCAAGAATGGAAGCTATAAGGATGTTCTTGAAATTTTCTACCCATAAAGACTTTAAGTCTATTAGATGGATGTCAAGTCAACATTTTTCAATGGTGAACTAGAAGAAGTTTATATGGAACAACTAGAAGGATTTCAGTTAACAGATCAACTGGATATGATGTGCAGATTGAAGAAAGTTGTATATGGGTTGAAGCAAGCTCCTAGAGCATGGTATGCGATTTTAAACAAGTATTTGATCTAGCAAGGTTTTAACAAAGGTATGTGTTAACAATTAGATTTGCACCCTTCTAAATATGAAAAATTCAGCAATCTATTGAAACATAGAAATGTTCTCGAGTTGTGGGTAACTCATTATGAGAACGAATCTTCGGAGAAGGCCTGATTCCTTGTTGATAATCACCTACTCTACTGACTTGCGGAGAAAAGAGTTAGAAGGAAAATTTATAATTTAAATCTTATCACCTAAAATGATTGAACAACATTAAGAAGATTCTGACAATAACTCACTCTCAACACCTCTTTTAAAAATTGATTCTCACAAATTCACAACACATATGATCCAAAATTAATTTGTGCAAAGGTTCAAAATAAACACAAGGCACAACCTGAATTAGAATGCAACTCCTGCAAACCACTTTACAACAGTAAGACAAGAAAAGTGTTATCCCCTAAAATTGCACCTTGTTGAACCTGATGTTCAACACCTCAGTGTAACATGGGAAGACCTCTAAAGATGTGGATTTCTTGTAGACAGAGGTCAACCTCCGGAGAAGGCCTGCTTCCTTTGGTATCACCTATACTACTGATTTTGTAAAGTAAAAGGAGAAGGTTACTGAAGCAAAACATAAATGGTAGAAACTAATCCCTATGGTGATACACCGAACTGACGGACATCATGGAATAAAACAAGATGAACATACACTAGAAAAATGACGATAGTTATTTCATTTACTCCACATAAACTTTGTGAACTTATGCATCATTCTTGAAAAGGCTTAATCTACATATATATTTTAAGAAGGAAAGATGAATTTCACAACTTTAAAGTATGAATGCAGACTTAGAAAAGCACACAGTTCAAAACTTGCATAATCTGAAAGAGAAAAATGAGAGTAGTATGAACACTAACACTGGTTTCCAAGGTAATCTATTTATTTTATATTCCAAAATCCAAATGAGTTACAAAGTATACATCAGTTGAGAAAGGATTTGATAAAAATCACTAACTCTCCAGCATACATCATTCGAACTCCTTTACAAAGAGGCAAAAATGCCATATATACAAAAAGTGTCGGCCCCTGCCCTAGGGCTTACAAAAATATCAGCCTCCAGAAATATCCGTCCATAGATCTTTTTAATGAACTTAATGTTGCATTAAACATGTATCCCTGCTGTCCATGTCGGTGAAAGATCGCCCTCAGGAGAAGCCTTCAGATCTTATGGAACACTTGCATTTACTTCTAGCCTCCGTGTCCATCCTCGAACTTCCTTGAAGGGCTGCTTTGAATGCTCTAAAGTATTATCATTAATGCCGATCCCTCCTTGCCAGTAGCGATCCCAGCTGTCACTGTGACTCACAGTTTCTTCTCCCTTTCTACCTAATTCCCGCTCTAGATCTTTCTGCAAGTTGATCTCCCCTTTTGGGAGGCAGCATCAGATTTCCTCCTAGATCCCCACAGATGACACCCTTGTATGCCGAATTGATCCATCATTTTTTATCATAGACTAGATCCATCTCGCTTACATTTTGTTGATCCTCTTCACAGGGGTAGTCAAATAGTCAAATGGCCAATGGTTCGCCTTTAGTTCCCCCTGATTGGGTGAACACATTCCACGTAAGATTCCTGGGTGGTCAAAGGTTGTTCACACAGAATCGCATGTCGATGAGACACTAATCGTGTCTCCTTGATGTGATTATACCTCATAGCAGTTATCGACAAGACATATGACGGTCGACAAGACCTCATATCAAGCGGCCAGAGTCATATCGATATCCATAGTGGTCGCCGAGACAATCGCTATTGGTTAGAGGTCATAGCGAGTTCCAATTGGTCACATCGATATCCCTTTTCTATTGGAAAATCCATCGCCCAGACATCTGCATTCAACAAGAGTTCTCGTCGAAGTTTGTGGTAGACCCATCACTATCGGCAAGATGCCACCAGGTCCACAGGACTTCATAGCAAACTCCTCCATTCTCCCCGAGCTCATTTTATTTCGACAAGACCCTATCAGGTCAACAAGACTTCTCGTCGAAGCTACCTTGTTTCAACGAGAGCTTATTTTAGTCGAGGAGACTTTGCTCGGTCGGCGAGACCTTTTGCCGAGCTCCTTTCTTTCGTCGAGATGTCCTTTCTCGTTAGGGAGACATCCCTTGGTTGGCAAGACCTTATTTCGAGCTCAACACCTTATACCGAAGGCACCATCCCTCGGCAAGACCCTACCCCTTCGGCCAGATGTCCTCCCGAGGCCATTTAGTTTCGGTGAGACATTCCGGGACCACCATTCCATGTTGGACAGACCCTACCGGGTTGGTGAGACCTTTCGTCGAGCTCCTCCTATTTCGGCAAGACCCTGCTTAATCATTAAGACCTCACAATGATGATGTTTCCTTTCACCGAGACTTATTTCATTTAGCCAGACATTTAGCTGAAGGCAATATCTCTCGGCGAGATCTCCCCAATGACATTCTATGTAGACGAGACTTCTTCGGGTCGACAGGACATCTCCCCGAACTCAAATTCCTTCGCCGACTCCAGCCTTGTGAACAACTGTCGGCGAGATCATTTCCCATGCGGAGGGAGATATAAAACCTCACGATGACCAAGATGTCTTGGTGACCTGGGGCAAAAATTAATCCATTTGGCCTTTTATGAATACTTGAAAAATAGACCCCTCCCTGATTGAGCCCATAGGTGAAAATCAAGTAACATTTCTGGCGACCTTTGTTGGATGTTTGCCTGCTAAACCTGGAAACCAGTAGCGAAAACTTGTCCATTGGGCTCAGAGTCACTTAGTAAAAACCTTAGAAATAGTCTAAGAGCAGTTCGCACATGGCTGCAACTCACTTGAGACTTATGAAGTAGATCAGGGCACTGGAAACTTATTGAAACCAAAGAAACTAAAGTGAAACTATCAAACTGTGCTAGAACAACACTTAGGAAATGCAACAACAATTAAACTAAAGTGCAGAAGCACTTATTGAAAGCATAAAACCTAACCTAATATGTACAATGATAAATCATACCTCAAAACAATGTTTGAGGTAAATCCCATTAACTAGGATTGGTAACCTTTCTCCATCCATGTGAAATAGTCTTTAGCAGTAAGCACCCACTTATGACCAGCACTAGATGGTGGATTAATTGGTCCAATAAAGTTAATGCCCCATCTCATGAAGGGTTGCTCTACCTGAATTGGATGTAAAGGCATAGCAGACAACTTTTCCTTTCCTGCAAACAAAGCGCATTTCATATACTTCCTTGACCATGCATATGCATCTTTAAACAAGCTGGGCCAGTAGTAACTAGCTCTCATGATTTTCCAAGCGGTTGTCCTTGGAGCAAAATTCCCTCTTGAAACTCCATCATGAAACTCATGCAGTGCCTTTTCTGTTTGATCAATATCAATACACCTTAACAAGACACCATTCAACTCTTTCCTAAAAAGGATATTATCGATGAGGACATAAGGAATTGATTGCAATCTTAAGTATCTTCATTTTGCTCTATCCAGACTTGATGGACATTCACCAATATGAAGAAAGTGGGTCATTCCTTGAACCCAACCTATAACTGATGCAGGGATAGCATTTTGAACATTTTGAGACTCATATGTATTAGTTAAAACAACACCAGTTTCTGATTTCTGTACATCTTCAGGGATTGAGGCGAGTTGCTCACAAAGTCCTCTACCTCTGACAAGTTTTGTGATGTTGATGTTGACATCAAATTCCATTACTTTTATGATCCACCCTGCGCTTTTCTCACTCAAATCTTTTCTCATCAAAAACTCCTTCACATTCGAGTTTGCAACGAAAATATCAATTTTATTATTTGAAACTAGAGGCTTAAACTTCTTTAAGCTTTTGATCATAGCGAGATCATGTTTCTTGACAAATGTATATTTCTCTTCATAATCACCAAGTACTTGACTAAAGAAAGCTATTGGCTGCTCTAAATTATCACTGTTTTCTGAACCAACATAGCAAAAATTGAGCTAACACTGCCAAAAGCATACAAAAAGAAGTCTTTAGAAAAATCTAGATTTACCAGTGTTGGAGTTCATGCTAAAGCTTCCTTGATTTGTTCAAAACTATTTTTTGCTTCTCTAGTCCAACTAAAACCTACATTCTTTTTTAACATGGCAGTCAAAGGCTATAATAAATTTGCAACATTAGGAATGAATCTTCTTAAAAAGTTAATTCTCCCTAAAAAGCTTTGCAATCCTTTCTTGTGATTAGGTAATGGCAATTCAAGTATAGCTTTAACCCTTTTAGGATAAATGGTAACTCCGTCTTTTGATACTATGTGACCTAATAGTTTACCTTCATGGACTGCAAAAATACTCTTTTTTGGATTGAGAGATATTCCATATTCTATGCATTGTTCAAAAACTTGCTTTAGATGAGACGAGTGTTCATCTGCATTTTTTGAATATACAGTTATGTCATCTAAGTAAACCAGCAAAAAAATTTGGATTAAACTCTGAAACACCATATCCATGGCACGCTGAAAGGTGGCACCAACATTAGATAAACCAAAAGGCATTCTCTTGTAAGTCATAGTGCCCCATTTTGTTGTAAATGTTGTTTTATACTGATCTTCCTCTTTGACTAGAATCTGGTTATAACCAGTATATCCATCCAGAAGAAAAAATCTCTCTGAACTAGCAACGACTTGGAGAATTTGTTCCATAGACGGTAAGGGGTAATGATCCTTCATAGATGCTCTATTAAAGTCTCTAAAATCTACACATAATCTTACCTAACCGTTCTTTTTTCTAACCAGAACAAGGTTAGAAACCCAAGATGTGTGTTTAATTGGAAATACGATACCCCCCTCAACTAACCTGGCCAACTCTTTGATCATTAAAGGTTCAAGCTTGGGGTTCAATGGTCTCTATTTTTGTCTAACAGGCTTGGCATCAGGTTCTAACTCAATTGTATGTTGTGCAATATGAGGATCAAACCCTCTTTAATCAAAATATTTCCAAGCAAAAACATTATGATACTCTTGGCATAAAATAATGAAATCTCTCTTATCTTCAACTGAACAGATTTTTCCTAATTTGAGAAGCTTACCTTTAAAGATTTCCACTTCTTCATAATGATCTTCTTTTACTTGAATGCCAACTTTGTTCTTCTTAAGCTGATCATCAGAATTGAATATGGATTCCAATGTAACCAACCCTTTGGAAAGTTTATTTGTCTTAAGCTTTATCACTTGATCATCATACTGATGTTTAATATTTTCCTGGTTCACTACAGAAAATTTATCTTCTTGGAGCAGAAAGGTTAAACCTGTTCATCACTTTCAAATACCTGCCAGTTACTATTGTTATCAAGAATTAATGGCCTGATAACCACCTTAACATACTGTTGTATTTTGTCTTTTTTAATATCGCCTGGGATATCAAACTGTGCTCTAATTGTTGCAAGTCTATCAACATGCTTATTCTAATTTTGTGGAATAGAAATCGGATTGAAGGCATTAAATTCTTCAATTATGTTCCATACTCTATTTCTGTAAGACTTCAAAGCATCATTCTTGGCAACATTCAGCCCCCTAACCTAATTAACTATCAATTCACTGTCTCCATAGACTTTCAAACAGTCAATTCTTCTTTTCCTTGCCTACTCAAGGCCTTGAATGAGTCCTTCATACTCAACGTTGTTGTTAGAACATGCAAAAGCAAAATGAAAGGCTGAAAAATACTTATCACCCTGAGGAGAAACAAGCATTACACCTCAACCTCCTCCATTCTTGCTTCTAGAACCATCAAAAAATATTTCCTAGAGTTCACTTCGTTGTTGCAACAACAGATCTGTACTTTTTTCGAGATTTGGAACCTCTGCATCAGGTTCAAGCATCACATAATTACCCATACTGGCATCTTGAATAAGGTCTTTAGGACTGTCCAACACATTTTCAGCTGCCCATTCGTGTAACAGCACATCAGGGACAACTTCTGCTTGAAGTTCTTGAGCGGCAGCCAGTTCATTGTCAGTAAAAACAACACAATTTGTGTCTATAGCAGTAGGAACAACATTGATAGGACTTGGGTTATATGGATCAATATGATCTTTGGCCAACTTTTCAAATTTAATGGTAACCTTAGTTCCATATCTTGTTCTAAACAGCATATGTGACCAATCAGCTGACACATAACCACCTATTTTAGCTGTAAATTCTTTTGAGAGGCACAAAGAAAAGAAAGGTGGGAGATCTATGACACATATGTCCTGAGGAACTGAATAATTCAGACAAGCATGAAGGGTAAGACTCAAATCTTTAATAACACCCAATGTATTAATAGAAGTACCATCCAATTGAATCACTCCTTTCTCTAAATGCTGATACTTTAGTCCAAGCTTGTCAGCAATTTTCTTTGGCATTACTGAGCTACTAGCTCCACTGTCTACTATACAGATGTGAACTAACTTATCACCTACGATTACAGACACGTAAAATGGAGGTGGTTTGACTTCTTTTCCTAAGTTTTTGCTAGGTTGTTTATCATTTTCTTGAGGATTATTTGTCAACACAACTCTAACTTGACCTATTGGGGACTCAGATTCATCAAACACTTTAAAATTTGACAAAGCTGAGTGTAACATATCTTTTTGACCTAGGATAGCTAATGAATCCCATATAGACATCATTACATTCAACTTTTTCATACTATCAAGAATATTATAGGGTATAGTTCTGTTCACTTTATGATGTACCTTTATGCCAGCATGATTGACTTAAAAGTGTGGCTGCTCCTTAACCGAGAGTTGTTGATTTCTTTGCAAACCACGAGTCACTTGAGATGTAGATGGTTCTGCAACTATTTTTTTTACCTTTATCAGCTCCTTGATCCAACTCAAAAGCTCTTTTTTTCGCCCTTGTGTTATCTGCAACTAGAGAATCATCTACATTCAATCCACAGAATTCCTCACCTTGCCAGTTAAGTAGTGTAGTATCATTGGTAGGTTGATCTTGGTGTTGTGGAGATGCATCATTGAATTCATTCTGATGTGAAATCGAGACATTATGTACCATAAGTGCTTGATTAATGAGTCCATTTGAGCAAGTGACCTAATTGTGAGGTTGGTTACAAGGGTAGCACCACTCATAATCTAGTGCTAGGTTGTTTTGAATAGGGACAAGATCCTTAACTGCACTAACAGGTGTTGGAGCATAAGCCTGAAAAGGTCTTGTGTTTACACTTTGTCTTGGGCCTTGGTAGTTGCCTTGAAAAGCTTGTCTATTACCTTGATATTATTGTTGCTGACCTAAATTTTGTTGTTGATAAGGCCTGTTATATGCTTGTTGCTTTTCCAAGCTCACAAGCTTATTACCAAAAGTCTGTAATAAACTTTTGATCTTCTGTAACTCATTTGAATATCTTAAAACAAAGGCTCCTTGTGTCATAGCAGCTAGAACAACAGCTGATACTGCTACAAAAGGTGAAAAAAGTGTGAAAGGTGGTATCTACAAAGGGATATTTGAATGAATATCTAGAAATATAGGCATTGGTTGCCTAGGAGCAAGTTTACCAGCTTGTATTAGGCTGTTTTCCACTCTGATTGCTATTTCAAATGCATCTGGGAGAGAAACACCCCCCATTGATTGTATCATAACAGCTATATCGTTGTTAAGGGCTTTCAAAAAGTATAAAAATGCATATTCTGGAGGTGGTCTCACTGTTGCAGGGATTCTATCCCAGGTTCTTTGAAATTTGAATTTCAAATCATTCATTTGCTCCTGAGGAGCTCTCTTAAGCATAGTTAATTGCTGCAACAAAGACAAATTATCAGACTTGTCCTGAAACTACCTGTGTAATTTGTCACCCAACTCATCCTAGGGGGAAATTGAACCTACTCCAAGACTCCTGAACCATTGTAATGCTCTTCCTTTGAATGATGTTGCAAGTAGTCTTACAGCTACATCTTCTTGTGTGATATGGTGCACACCACCTAAGGAAGAAACATCTCGTATATGATCAATCAGGGTAGTCTGATCTTCCCCAGTGAAAGTTGTAAAACTTTTCAAAGCTACCATTGGAATGTCATTGTGTTGTAACAAATTTAATGGACTACCTCCATTAAATGGCACAAAAGGCTAATTTCTGGGAGCAGCCATTAGAGGTAGATTTACTTGCACTCTAGGTGAAACTAAAAATGGGACAGCAATATGAGATCTCACATATAGAGGAGTAGATTTAGTTCTTCTAGAATAGATAAATGTTGTCCCTATCCTTTCTGTTACCCTACCTTGTCTTCTGGGTGGTGACAACTACAAATATTCAAAAGGGCCTGAGCTACTCCTTGTCTAAACTCTTCTCATAAACTGTAAAAGCATTGATTCTAAAGTTCTTTGTCTTTATGGAGTTTCCAAGTATGCTAAAATAGATTCTGCAAAGTCTGAAACTTACTGGTTGCATACCAAACCAACAGTATAATGTGGAACTTATCCCACAAGGCATGCCAGAACTATTATCCCTTGAAATTGCACCCTGTTGAACCTAATGTTCAACACCTCCGTGTAACATGGGAAGACCTCTAAAGATGTGGGTTTCTTGTAGACAGAGGTCAACCTCTGGAGAAGGCCGACTTCCTTTGGTATCACCTATACTACTAATTTTGTAAAGTAAAGGGAGAAGGTTACTGAAGCAAAACACAAATGGTAGAAACTAATCCCTATGGCGATACACCGAACTGACAGACATCATGGAATAAAACAAGATGAACATACACTAGAAAATTGACGATAGTTATTTCATTTACTCCACATAAACTTTGTGAAATTATGCATCATTTTTGAAAATGCTTAATCTACATAATATTTTAAGAAGGAAAGATAAATTTCACAACTTTAAAGTATGAATGCAGACTTAGAAAAGCACAGTTCAAAACTTGCATAATCTGAAAGACAAAAATAAGAGTAGTATGAACACTAACACTGGTTTCCAAGGTAATCTATGTATTTTATATTCCAAAATCCAAATGAGTTACAAAGCATACATCAGTTGAGAAAAGATTTGATAAAAATCACTAACTCTCTAGAATGCATCATTTGAACTCCTTTACAAAGAGGAAAAAATGCCATATATACAAAAAGTGTCAGCCCCTTCCCTAGGGCTTACAAAAATATCAGCCTCCAAAAAGATCCACCCCTAGATCTTTTTAATGAAGTTAATGTTGCATTAAACATGTATCCCTGTTGTCCATGTCGGTGAAAGATCGCCCTCAGGAGAAGCCTTCAGATCTTATGGAACACTTGCCTTTACTTATGGCCTTCATGTCCATCCTCGAACTTCTTTGAAGGGTTGCTTTGAATTCTCTAAAGTATTATCATTAATGCCAATCCCCCCTTGCCAGTAGCGATCCCAGTTGTCACTGTGACTCATGGTTTCTTCTTCCTTTTTTCCTAATTCCTGCTCTAGATCTTTCTGCAAGTTGACCCCCCCTTTTGGGAGGCAGCATTAGATTTCCTCCTAGATCCCCACATATGACACCCTTGTATGCCGAATCAATCCATCATTTTTATCTTAGAGCAGATCCATGTTGCTTACATTCTATTGATCCTCTTCACAGGGGTAGTCAATCAGTCAAATGGCCAAAGGTTCACCTTTAGTTCCCCCTGATTTGGTGAACACATTCCATGTAAGATTCCTAGGCGATCAAAGGTTGTTCACATAGAATTGCATGTCGATGAGACATTAATCGTGTCTCCCCGATACGATTATACCTCATAGCAGCTATTGGCAAGACATACGACGGTCAACAAGACCTCATAGTGAGTGGCCAGAGTCATATTGATATCCATAGTGGTCGTTGAGACAATCTCTATCGGTCAGAGTTCATAGCGAGTTCCAATTGGTCACACTGATATCCCTTTTCTATTGGAAAATCCATCGCCCAGACATCCACATTCGGCAAGAGTTCTCGTCGAAGTCTGCAACAAACACATCACTATCGACAAGACGCCACCAGGTCGGCGGGACTTCATAGCGAACTCCTCCATTCTCCCCGAGCTCATTTTATTTCAGCAAGACCCTATCGGGTCAACAAGACTTTTCGTCGAAGCCACCTTGTTTCGGCGAGAGGTTATTTCAGTCGGGGAGACTTCGCTCGGTCGGCGAGACCTTTTGCCGAGACTTCCTTTCTCGTCGGGGAGACATCCCTCGGTCGATGAGACTTTATTTTGAGCTCAATACCTTATACCAAAGGCACCATCCCTCGGCAAGACCCTACCCCTTTGGCCAGACATACTCCTGAGCCCATTTAGTTTTGGCGAGACATTCTGGGACCACCATTCCATGTCGGCAAGACCCTACCAGGTCGGTGAGACCTTTCGCCGAGCTCCTCCTGTTTCGTTGAGACTCTGCTTAGTTAGCAAGACCTTATAGCGATGATGTCTCCTTTCACTGAGACTTCTTTCATTTGGCCAGAATTTTTGCCGAAGGCAATATCTCTCGGTGATATTTCCCCGATGACATTCTATGTAGACGGGACTTCTTCGAGTCGGCAGGACATCTCCCCAAACTCAAATTCCTTCGCCGACTCCAACCTTGTGAACAATTGTCAGCGAGATCATTTCCCATGCGGAGGGAGATATAAAACCTCATGGCGACTGAGATGTCTTGGTGACCTGGGGCAAAAATTAATCCATTTGGCCTTTATGAATATTTGAAAAATAGACCCCTGCCTGATTGAGCCTGTAGGTGAAAATCGAGCAACATTTATGGCGACCTTTGCTGGATGTTTGCCTGCTAACTTGGAAACCAGTAGCCAAAACTTGTCCATTGGGCTCAGAGTCACTTAGTAAAAACCTTAGAAATAGTCCAAGAGTAGTTCGCACATGGCTGCAACTCACTTGAGACTTATGAAGCAGATCAGGGCACTGGAAACTTATTGAAACTGGAGAAGCTGAAGTGAAACTACCAAACTGTGTTAGAACAACACTTAGGAAATGCAACAATAATTAAACTGAAGTGCATAAGCACTTATTGAAAGCATAAAACCTAACCTAATATGTACAATGATAAATCATACCTCAAAACAATGTTTGAGGTAAATCCCATTAATTGAGATTGGTAACCTTTCTCCATCCATGTTTGATAACTAGAATGCATTATGCTCCTTGCATTCAGTAACAACAAAAGGGCCTATCCAAAAATGGTCAAATTTTGTATGTTTGCCTGGACCACTATTTAGCACATCCCACTTGAGAACAATATCACCTTCCTTGAAAACTTTGGCTGTAGCTCTCTTATCAAATGTTCTCTTTGTTTGGAGCTGATGATAATCCAAAGTTTTCATTGCTTTATCTATTGATTCTTCAAGCTCCATGAGCTCTGCATATCTCACGGACATTGGGTCCTATTCTTCATAAATCTCCAACTGGTGAACAATGTCTAGAGCTGGAATCTCTACAGACAGAGGTAATTTGGCCTCTTTACATAAATGAGTACATACGGAGAATTACCATCTAATCTCTTAGGGGTTATCCTATCTGCCCAAAGTGCAGATTTCAATGTGGTATGCCAAATTCTTTGATTCTCTTCCATAGTCCTCTTAATGATTCTAATCAGATTTTTATTTGTACTTTCAGCTAATCCATTACCCTGTGGGTAATAATTGGAGGAAGTATTCAAATTAATTTTATGTTTAATAGCCCAATCTATGACTCTTAATCCAACAAATGCAAGAGAATTATCTTAAATGATGGAGTCAGGAACTCCAAATCTAATGATTATATCTTCATAAAAACTCAAAACTAAAGATTCATTTGCTTCTTTCAAAGCCGATGCCTCTATCCATCATGTGAAATAGTCTGTAGCAGTAAGCACCCACTTATAACCAGCACTGGATGGTGGATTAATTGGTCCAATAAAGTTAATGCCCCATCTCATTAAGGGCTGCTCTACCTGAATTGGATGTAAAGGCATAGCAGGAAACTTTTCCTTTCCTGCAAACAAAGCACATTTCATACACTTCCTTGACCATGCATATGCATCTTTAAACAAGTTGGGCCAGTAGTAACCAGCTCATGATTTTTCAAGCAGTTGTCCTTGGAGCAAAATACACTTATGAAACTCCATCATGAAACTCATGTAGTACCTTTTCTATTTGATCAGTATCAATACACCTTAATAGGACACCATTCATATATTTCCTGAAAATGATATTATCGATGAGGACATAAGGAATTGATTGCAATCTTAAGTATCTTCATTTTTCTCTATCCAAACCTAGTGGAAATTCACCAGTATGAAGAAAGTGGGTCATTCCTTGAACCCAACATGCAACTGATGTAGGTATAGTATTTTGAACATTTTGAGACTCATCTGTATTAGTTAAAACAACACCAGTTTCTAATTTTTGTACATCTTCATGGGTTGAGGCGAGTTGCTCATAAAGTCCTCTACCTCTGACAAGTTTTGTGATGTTGATTTTGACATCAAATTCCATTACTTTTGTGATCCACCCTGCTCTTTTCTCACTCAGATCTTTGTTCAACAAAAACTCCTTCACACTCGGGTGTGCAACCAAAATATGAACTTTATTGCTTGAAACTAGAGGCTTAAACTTCTTTAGGCTTCTAATCATAGCGAGATCATGTTTCTGGACAAATGTATATTTCTCTTCATAATCACCAAGTACTTGACTAAAGAAAGCTATTGGCTACTCTAAATTATCACTTTTTTTCTGAACCAGCATAGCAAAATTGAACTAACGCTGCCAAAAGCATACAAAAACAAGTCTTTAGAAAAATCTGGATTTACCAGTGTTGGAGCTGATGCTAAAGTTTCCTTTATTTCTTCAAAACTATCTTTTGCTTCTCTAGTCCAACTAAAAATTGCATTCTTTTTTAGCATGGCAATCATAGGCTATAATAAATTTGCAACATCAGGCATGAATCTTCTTAAAAAGTTAATTCTCCCTAAAAAGCTTTGCAATCCTTTCTTGTGATTAGGTAATGGCAGTTCAAGTATAGCTTTAACCCTTTTAGGATCAATGGTAACTTCATTTTTTGATACTATGTGACCTAACAGTTTACCTTCATGGACTGCAAAAATACTCTTTTTCAGATTTAGAGATATTTCATATTCTCTACATTTTTCAAAAACTTGCTTTAGATGTGACAAGTGTTCATCTGCATTTTTTTAATATATAGTTATGTCATCTAAGTAAACCAATAAAATTTCTAGATTAAACTTTGAAATGCCATATCCATGGCACACTGAAAGGTGGAACTAGCATTAGATAAACCAAAAGGCATTCTCTTGTAAGCCATAGTGCCCCATTTTGTTGTAAATGTTTTTTTATACTGATCTTCCTCATTGACTAAAATCTGGTTATAACCAGAATATCCATCCAGAAGAAAAAATCTCTCTGAACCAGCAACGGCTTGGAGAATTTGTTCCATAGACGATAAGGGGTAATGATCCTTCAGAGCTGTTTTGTTAAGGTCTCTAAAATCTACACATAATCTTACCTCACCATTCTTTTTTCTAACCGGAACAAGGTTAGAAACCCAGGATGTGTGTTTAATTGGAAATATGATATCCCCCTCAACTAACCTGGTCAGCTCTTTGATCATTAAAGGTTCAAGCTTGGGGTTCAATGGTCTTTGTTTTTCTCTAACAAGCTTGGCATCAGGTTCTGACTCAATTGTATGTTGTGCAATATGAGGATCAAACCCTCTTAAATCAAAATATTGCCAAGAAAAAACATCATGATACTCTTGGCATAAAACAATGAAAGCTCTCTTATCTTCAACTGAACAGATTTTTCCTAATTTGAGAAGCTTACCTTTAAATATTTTCACTTCTTCATAATGATCTTCTTTTACTTGAATGTCGACTTTGTTCTTCTTAAACTGATCATCAGAATTGAATATGGATTCCAATGTAACCAGCCCTTTGGGAAGTTTATTTGTCTTTACCTTTATCGCTTGATCATCATACTGTTGTTTAATCTTTTCCTAGTTCACTACAGAAAATTGATCTTCTTGGAGCAGAAAGGTTAAAACCTATTCATCACTTTCAAATACCTGCTAGTTAATGTTGTTATCAGTAATTGATGGCCTGATAACCACCTTAACGTACTATTGTATTTTGTCTTTTTTAATATCGCCTAGGATATCAAACTGTGCTCCAATTGCTGCAAATCTATCAACATGCTTATTCTGATTTCATGGAATAGAAATTAGTTTGAAGGAATTAAATTCTTCAATTATGTTCCATACTCTATTTATGTAGGACTTCAAAGCATCATTTTTAGCAACATTCAGCCCCCTAACCTGATTAACTATCAATTCACTATCTTCATAGACTTTCAAATAGTCAATTCCTCTTTTCCTTGCCCACTCAAGGCCTTGAATGAGTCCTTCATACTCAACACTATTGTTAGAACATGCAAAAGCAAAATGAAAGGCTAAAAAATACTTATCACCTTATGGAGAAATGAGCATTACACCTCCACCTGCTCCATTCTTGCTTCTAGAACCATCAAAAAATATTTCGCAAATTCACTTCGCTATTGCAACAACTGATCTATACTTTTTTTGAGGTTTGGAACCTCTGCATCAAGTTCAATCATCACATAACTACCCATAACGACATTTTGCATAAGGTCTTCAAGACTGTCCAACACATTTTCAGCTGCCCATTCGTGTAATAGCACATCAGGGACAACTTCTGTTTGAAGTTCTTGAGTGGCAGCCAGTTCATTGTCAGTAAAAACAACACAATTTGTGTCTACAGCAATAGGAACAACATTGATAGGAATTGGGTTATACGGCTCAATATGATCTTTGACCAACTTTTCAGATTTAATGGTAACCTTAATGGTAACCTTAGTTCCATATCTTGTTCTAAATAACATATGTGACCAATTAGCTGACACATAACCACCTATCTTAGATGTAAACTCTCTTGAGAGGCACAAAGAAAAGAAAGGTGAGAGATCTATGACACATATGTCTTGAGGAACTGAAAAATTCAGACAAGCATGAAGGGTAAGACTCAAATCTTTAATAACACCCAATGTATTAACAAAAGTACCATCCAATTGAATCACTCCCTTATCCAAAGGCTGATACTTTAGTCCAAGCTTGTCAACAATTTGTTTTGGAATTACTGAGCTACTAGCTCCACTATCTACCATACAGTTATGAACTAACTTATCACCTATGATTACAGACACGTAAAATGGAGGTGGTTTGACTTCTTTTCTTGCCTCTTTGCTAGGCTGTTTATCATTTTCTTGAGGATTATTTTTTAACATAGCTCTAACTTGACCTATTGGAGACTAGGATTCATCAAACACTTTAAAATTTGACAAAGTTGAGTGTAACATATCTTTTTGACTTGGGATAGCTAATGAATCCCACATAGACATCGTTACATTCATCTTTTTCATACTATCAAGAATATTATAGGGTACAGTTGGGTTCACTTTATGATGTACCTTTATGCCAGCATGATCGGCTTGCAAGTGTGGTTGCTCATTAACTGGGAGTTGTTGATTTCTTTGCAAACCACGAGTCACTTGAGATGTAGATGTTTATGCAGTTGTTGCTTTCCCTTTATCAGCTGCTTGATCCAACTCAAAAGCTCTTTTCTTCGCCCTTGTGTTAGCTGCAACTGGAGAATCATCTACATTCAATCCATAGAATTCCTCACCTTGCCAATTAAGTAGGGTAGTATCATTGGTAGGCTGATCTTGGTGTTGTGGAGATGCATCATTGAATTCATTCTGCTATGAACTCAAGGCATTTTGTACCATAAGTGCCTATTAATGAGTCCATTTGAGCAAGTGACCTGATTGTGAGATGGTTACAAGGGTAGCACCACTCATAATATGCTGCTAGGTTGTTTTGAATAGGGACAAGATCCATAACTGCACTAACAGGTGTTGGAGCATAAGCCTGAAAAGGTCTTGTGTTTACACTCTATCTTGGGAGCTAGTAGTTGCATTTATAAGCCTGTCTATTACCTTGATATATTGTTGCTAACCTAAATTATGCTGTTGATAAGGTGTGTTATATGCATGCTTGTTGCTTTTCCAAGCTCACAAGCTTATTAGCAAAAGTCTATAATAAAATTTTGATCTCCTGTAACTCATTTGAAGATCTTGAAACAATAGCTTCTTGTGTTATAGCAACTGGAACAACAGCTGATACTGCTGGAAAAGGTGACAAAGGTGTGAAAGGTGGTATCTGCAAAGGGATATTCGAATGAATATCTAGAAATATAGGCATTGGTGGCCTAGGAACAAGTTTACCAGCTTGTATTAGGTTGTTTTCCACTCTGATTGCTATTTGAAATGCATCTGGGAGAGAAACACCCCCCATTGATTGTATCATAACGGCTATATCACTGTTAAGGGCCTTCAAAAAGTACAAAAATGCATATTCTAGAGGTGGTCTCACTGTTGCAGGGATTCTATCCTAGGTTCTTCAAAATCTGAAATTCAAATCATTCATTTGCTCCTGAGGATCTCTCTTAAGCATAGTTAATTGCTCCAACAAAGACAAATTATCAAACCTGTCTTGAAACTGTCTATGTAATTTGTCACCCAACTCATCCTAGGTGGAAATTGAACCTACTCCAAGACTCCTGAACCATTGTAATGCTCTTTCTTTGAATGATGTTGCAAGTAGTCTTGCAGCTACATCTTCTTGTGTGATATGGTGCACACCACATAAGGAAGCAACATCCCGTATATGTTCAATCGAGGTAGTCTGATCTTCCCTAGTGAAAGTTGGAAAAATTTTCAAAGTTTCCATTGGAATGTCATTGTGCTATAACAAATTTAATGGACTACCTCCATTAAATGGCACAAAAGGATGATTTCTGGGAGCAGCCATTAGAGGTGGATTACTTGCGCTCTAGGTGAAACAAAAAATGGGACAACAATATGAGATCTCACAGATGGAGGAGTAGATTTATTTCTTCTAGAATAGATAAATGTTGTCCCTGTCCTTTCTGTTACCCTGCCTTGTCTTCTGGGTGGTGACAACTGCAAATATTCAAAAGGGCCTAAGTTGCTCCTTGTCTGAACTCTTCTCATAAACTATAAAAGCACTGATTCTGAAGTTCTTTCTCTTTATAGAGTCGCCAAGAATGCTAAAATAGCTTCTCCAAAGTCTGAAACTTGCTGGTTGCATACCAAACCAATAGTAATGTGGAACTTGTCCCACCAGGTGTGCCAGAACTATTATCCCCTGAAATTGCACCCTGTTGAATTTGATGTTCAACACCTTAGTGTAACATTGGAAGATCTCTAAAGATGTGGGTTTCTTGTAAACAGAGGTCAACCTCCGGAGAAGGACGACTTCCTTTAGTATCACCTATACGATTGATTTTGTAAAGTAAAGGGAGAAGGTTACTGAAGCAAAACAAAAATGGTAGAAACTAATCCCTATGGTGATACACCGAACTGACAGACATGATGGAATAAAACAAGATGAACATACACTGGAAAACTGATGATAGTTGTTTCATTTACTCCACATAAACTTTGTGAACTTATGCATCATTCTTGAAAAGGCTTAATCTCCATATGTATTGTAAGAAGGAAAGATGAATTTCACAACTTTAAAGTATGAATGCAGACTTAGAAAAGTACAGTTCAAAACTTGCATAATCTGAAAGACAAAAATGAGAGTAGTATGAACACTAACACTGGTTTCCAAGGTAATCTATTTATTTTATATTCCAAAATCCAAATGAGTTACAAATAATACATCAATTGAGAAAGGATTTGATAAAAATCACTAACTCTCTAGAATGCATCATCCGAACTCCTTTACAAAGAGGCAAAAATGCCATATATACAAAAAGTGTCGGCCCCTACCCTAGGCCTTACAAAAATATCAGCCTCCAGAAAGATCCACCCCTAGATCTTTTTAATGAAGTTAATGTTGCATTAAACATGTATCCTTGTTGTCCATGTCGATGAAAGATCGCCCTCAGGAGAAGCCTTTAGATCTTATGGAACACTTGCATTTACTTCTAGCCTCCATGTCCATCCTCGAACTTCCTTGAAGGGCTGCTTTGAATGCTCTAAAGTATTATCATTAATGTCGATCCCCCCTTGCCAGTAGTGATCCCAGCTGTCACTATGATTCACAATTTCTTCTTCCTTTCTGCCTGATTCCCGCTCCAGATCTTTCTACAAGTGGACCCCCCCTTTTGGGAGGTAGCATCAGATTTCCTCCTAGATCCCCACAGATGACACCCTTGTATTCTGAATCGATCCATAATTTTTTATCATAGAGTAGATCCATCTCACTTACATTTTGTTGATCCTCTTCACAGGGGTAGTCAATTAGTCAAATGGCCAATGGTTCACCTTTAGTTCCCCCTGATTGGGTGAACACATTCCACATAAGATTCCCGGGTAGTCAAAGGTTGTTCACACAAAATCACATGTTGGTGAGACACTAATCATGTCTCCCCGATGCGATTATACCTCATAGCAGTTATCGGCAAGACATACGACGGTCGAGAAGACCTCATAGCGAGCAGCCAGAGTCATATCGATATCCACAATGGTCACTGAGACAACTGCTATCAGTTAGAGGTCATAGCGAGTTCCAATCGGTCACACCGATATCCCTTTTCTATTGGAAAATCCATCGCCCAGACATCCGCATTTAGCAAGAGTTCTCGCTGAAGTCTACAGCAGAACCATCGCTATCAGCAAGACGCCACCAGGTTGATGGGACTTCATAGCAAACTCCTCCATTCTCCTTGAGCTCATTTTATTTTGGCAAGACCCTATCGGGTCAACAAGACTTCTCGTTAAAGCTACCTTGTTTCAGAGAGAGCTTATTTCAGTTGGGGATACTTTGCTCAGTCGGTGAGACCTTTCGCTGAGCTCCTTTCTTTTGCTGAGACTTCCTTTCTCATTGGGTAGACATCCCTCGGTTGGTGAGACTTTATTCTGAGCTCAACACCTTATACCGAAGGCACCATCCCTCGGCAAGACCCTACCCCTTCGCCATACGTCCTCCCGAGGCCATTTAGATTTGGCGAGACATTCCGGGACCACCATTCCATGTTGGCAAGACCCTACCAAGTCGGTGAGACCTTTCGCCGAGTTCCTCCTGTTTTGGCAAGACCCTGCTTAGTTGGCAAGACCTCACAGAAATGATGTCTCCTTTCGCCGAGACTTCTTTCATTCGGCCAAACTTTTTTACGAAGAAAATATCTCTCAGAGAGATCTCCCCGATGACATTCTATGTAGACGAAACTTCTTCGGGTTGGCAGGACATCTCCCCAAACTCAAATTCCTTCGTTGGCTCTAGCCTTGTGAACAACTGTTGGCAAGATCATTTGCCATGTGAAGGGAGATATAAAACCTCACAGTGACCGATATGTCTTGGCAACCTAGGGAAAAAATTAATCCATTTGGCCTTTTATGAATACTTGAAAAATAGACCCCAGCCTGATTGAGCTCCTAGGTGAAAATCGAGCAGCAAAAAGGATTCAACAGATTGAATCACAAAACAAATCAAATTACTACTGCAAAGCATAAACAAGGAGTGAGAAAGGAAACTCTATTGTTTTATTGAATAAAGGAGTGAAACTCTCAAAATCTGAGTACAAAATTGCTTACAAAACTCTCTGCATGAACAATAGAGGAAGAAGCAAAAAATCTGAACTCTAGAAAACTCTAAGTTTTCTCGAATATATATCCAAAAGTCAATTTTTGAGCTCAGAAGAAAAGCTAGAAAAAAGACCCAAAAAACCACTCCAAACTACAAGAGAAAAGTGGAAACTTTCTCTTTCCAAGGTGTCTATCCAATGAAGCTTCAAAACCAAGTTCAATCCACTCCAAAACTAGAAAACAGAAACCCAATTTAGCTGTCTTTTTCTGACTTCACCCAAGAAGAAAATCTACTTCAGTATACTACTAAAAATAGCAAAAGATAAAAGCAAATTATAAAAGATTGCTTTATCTTTTCTTTTACAATATTTTCAATTTTTTACAAAAATAAAATTCATCTATTGATTATCTCCAATTCACCTCTTTCTTGATTTTTTTTGCAACTCAAGATTTGAAGAAATCTTTGCAAAAATATCAAGCTTGATATCTCAATTACAATTGATTTTTCTCCAAAAATCATAAAAATATAGCAAAATATTTATTAGTTGATTTTTTAATTAATTTCTATAAAATCAATAAAAAACAAATACCTAAGCATCAATATGAATGTTTTACTTTTCTAAGGCATAGGCATTGAAAAATAATTAAAAACCCTAAGGTTTTTTGACTTTGAAATATAAAATCAAATGCCTACCCTAAAACTTAGACAAATGATATCAAATGAATTCTAAAAGAAGGCTGACCTAAGCAATGTATTTCGATCACCATATATTTGGCTTGGAAATTTGATATTTCTAAAAGCTTGGGTAATAATCCCTAAGTCGAATTAGGGTTAATAGAAACCCTAAGAACAAAACATAGAATGAACTAAAATTTTGGCCTCATTTCACACTTGGTGTTTTTTGAAGAAAGTGTTCTTTGTTGGGAAAATGGTGCCGCCACCATGGAGCTAGGGTTTGAGCCAAAAAAATGTGAAATCCATGGCCATCGATGCTTTTGTAGGTCAAACTTTACCAGCAAATGAAGGTAAGTTGGTCTCCAAGCCATTTCGTGGCTTCTCTTTTCCATTTTGAGACAATATTTTGGCCTCAAGGTTGTGGGCTTTAACTATAATAATGATAGCTCCTTATGTATTTTTTGTCTCCTCTATTTTCTCTTCCCATTCGGCCACCATGAGAGCTCGACCTGGGAATTTCATTATTGGTTACGTTGAGCTTGTTTGTGGGCTTGACGGCGGTTTCAATAGCGCCTCACTACAATGATATGGGTAAGTGAAATCTTCCCTTTATGATGCATTTCCCTCTTAAATATGCCCGATTAGAGCTTCAATCTAAAAAAGAATGTGTTTTATATTACTCAGGCCATGACCTTCTATATGTAATCTGATGAATTCCATAAGAACCCATGTTCTACATATTTCTACTTTGCTCTTGATATTTCAGTCTCGAACTCAAGTGGGTTTTCCTATATTGCGATCATTTGTGAGCCAAAAGCCTCCTCCAGGCCGCGGCTAGCCTTGCACTGATCTAGGTATTTTGAGCCCCACTAAACTTGTATTCTTTTGGATGAACTCAAAAATATATGCTCTGCTTTTCATTAAGAAAACCTAGATGGGTTTCAAGCTTCTGTGAAACTCCTATCACATTTTCCTGAAGGATTTTTCATTTCTCCCATTTCTGGGCTCGACCCATGATGTAAAAATGATACTCGTTTTCTTCCTAAATAAAAGCATTTAGATTCAAGAATACTTTTTCTTTATGGGTTTCCAGATCTCAATGGCTATGGCCAATACTTATTTTTTTTACCATTTTAAAGAGTTTTAGAAACTCGAAACTGTGTATTTCGATGGCATTTTGATTTGAACATGAAACCCCAACAAGGGAATTCCCTTTTCTAAGATGAAAATGATCATAAGGTTGCGGCCATGAATGTAATTATTATTTTCCTGTAGCAAACAGCCACAATTTGATGTATAATAAATTTAATAAAACCCTTATAAGGAAATGGTCTTCTCAATTTATCTATTCAAAGAACTATTAACTTGCACCTTTGGCTCAAAACCCCAAATGAGTATCACCTTTTGACAGGAAAAATAATTCTCCATTGTTTTATTGCTTTCATAACAATAACACAATACTATTCTTTCTTGTATTATGCTCCTTACAGTTGTTCCTATAGCAAAGGGCATCCTATAGCTCTATACTATAGCTTCATGCTACTCTTCATGCATTTTTATAATTTCAATGAAACAGTTGTAACTTATATGAATATTGATCAATAACACAAAGAAGATCTTGAAATGTATAATATTTACAATGATGTCTTTGAGGTTACTTCAAACATTTTAGTTTGCAGCCTTGATTAGTGAACTCATATGTATGCATGTTCACTTCTTTAAACAATGAAAACACCTAATGTTTGTAAAGAACATCTCAGAACAACATGAATATCGTTTGCAAAGCATTATATGATAACAAAAGTGCACTCAGTCTGACAGCATTTGAAGCTCCTTAAAATCAATAAAAAACAAATACCTAAGCATCAATATGAATGTTTTACTTTTCTAAGGCATAGGCATTGAAAAATAATTAAAAACCCTAAGGTTTTTAGACTTTGAAATATAAAATCAAATTCCTACCCTAAAACTTAGACAAATGATATCAAATGAATTCTAAAAGAAGGCCAACCTAAGCAATGTATTTCGATCACCATATATTTGACTTGGAAATTTGATATTTCTAAAAGCTGGGGTAATAATCCCTAAGTTGAATTAGGGTTATAGAAACCCTAAGAACAAAACATAGAATGACCTAAAATTTCGGCCTCATTTCACACTTGGTGTTTTTTTGAAGAAAGTGTTCTTTTTTGGGAAAATGGTATCGCCACCATGGAGCTAGGGTTTGAGTAGAAAAATGTGAAATCCATGGCCATCGATGCTTCTGTAGGTCGAACTTTACCAAAAAATGAAGGTAAGTTGGAGGTATGTGTAGGATCATCATGGAAAAAATAGACCCTTAAGTGGTGAAAAATTCAGAAAAATCAGAGTTAGGAAACTTGACGTAAAAATTTGAATAAGTTATCTATATTATTTCAAAAATATGTAAGAATAGAATTTGTAGTTTCTAAAATACTAGGTTTATTTTATTTTTTTTAAATCTATTTGGCAAAAATTTGAAATTTCAATGCAGTAGTACTTAAATTTCAGGGAAAAAAAGAAGTAGGTGTTTGTTTGACCACCCTAACCACAATAAAATGATAAAAAAATTTATAATATTTTAGATAAAAGTAGAGGACTCATGTCCCAATGTGATGTATATTTTTGTAATTTTTTCCAAGTAAATAATTAATAATGAATTTTTATTACAACTTTTAAAAAATATAAAAACTCGTATGTCAACCACCTTAACTTGGTCAAAACTTCATGAAATTATTTTATTTATTTTAATCCTATAGTATGCAAAACATAGAATGTGATGCATGTTTCGATTCAAAAAATGTGATACCGTTTGAAAGCTATAGATGTTTTTCAATCAGCCTATCAATTAGGACTTTAGTCGTAATTCAAATAAAAATGAATAATAATTATTTATTAAATTCAAAGTAAAGCATAATTTATATTGGTGGAAAGCAAAGAATCTCCTTTAAAAACCCTTTTCGTTTCATCAATTTTAGGTTAAAAAAAGTCATCAGCCACATACCCATCATATCGCCACTTTTTGGCCCATCATGATCCTGCACATACCCTTGGTCTCCAAGCCATTTTGTGGCTTCTCTTTTCCATATTGAGACAATTTTTTGGCCTCAAGGCTGTGAGCTTTAACTGTAATAATGATAGCTCCTTATGTATTTTGTGTCTCCTCTATTTTCTCTTCCCATTCACCCGCCATGAGAGCTCGACCTGGGCGTTTCATTCTTGGTTACGTTGAGCTCATTTGTGGGCTTGATTGTGGTTTCAATAGTGCCTCACTACAGTGATATGGGTAAGTGAAATATTCCCTTTATGATGCATTTCCCTCTTAAATGCTCGATTAGAGCTTCAATCTGAAAAAGAATGTGTTTTATATTTCTCAGGCCACGGCCTTCTATATGTAATCTGATGAATTCCATAAGAACCTGCATTCTACATATTTCTACTTTTCTCTTGATATTTCAATCTCGAACTCAAGTGTGTTTCCCTGTATTGCAATCATTTGTGATCCAAAAGCCTCCTCCAGGCTGCGGCTAGCCTTGCATTGATCTAGGTATTTCGAGCCCCAATAAACTTGTATTCTTTTGGATCTCAAAAATGTATGCTCTGCTTTTTATTAAGAAAACCCAGATGGGTTTCAAGCTTCTATGAAACTCCTCTCACATTTTCCTGAAGGAGTTTGCATTTCTCCCATTTTTGGGCTCGACCCATGATGTAAAAATGATACTCATTTTCTTCCTAAATAAAAGCATTTAGATTCAAGAATACTTTTTCTTTATGGGTTTCCAGATCTCAATGGCTATGGCCAATACTTTTTTTTTTTTTACCATTTGAAAGAGTTTTAGAAACTCGAAACTATGAATTTCGATGGCATTTTGTATTTGAACATGAAACCCCAACAAGGGTATTCCCTTTTCTAAGAGGAAAATTTTCTTAAGGCTGCAGCCATGAATGTAATTCTTGTTTTTCTGTAGTAAACAACCACAATTTGATGTATAATAAATTTGATAAAACCCTTAGAAGGAAATGGTCTTCTCAATTTATATATTCAAAGCACTATGAACTTGCACCTCCATTATTCTGTTGCTTTGATAAGAATAACACAACACTATTCTTTCTTGTATTATGCTCCTTACAGTTGTTCTTGTAGCAAAGGGCATCTTGTAGCTCTATATTATAGCTTCATGCTACTATTCATGCATTTTTATAATTTCAATGAAACAACTGTAACCGATATGAATATTGTTCAATAACATAGAGAAGATCTTGAAATGTATAATATTTACCATGATGTCTTTGAGGTTACTCAAAATATTTCAGTTTGCAGCCTTGATTAGTGAACTCATATGTATGCCTATTCACTTCTTTAAACAATGAAAACACCTGTTGCTTGTAAAGAACATCTCAAAACAACATGAATACCATTTGCAAATCATTATATGACAACAAAAATGTACTCAATCTGACAACATTAGATGCTTCTTAAAATCAATAAAAAACAAATACCTAAGCATCAATATGAATGTTTTACTTTTCTAAGGCATAAGCAATGAAAAATAATTAAAAACCCTAAGGTTTTTAGACTTTGAAATATAAAATCAAATGCCTACCCTAAAAATTAAACAAATGATATCAAATGAATTCTAAAAGAAGGCCGACCTAAGCAATGTATTTTGATCACCATATATTTGACTTGGAAATTTGATATTTCTAAAAGCTTGGGTAATAATCCCTAAGTCGAATTAGGGTTAATAGAAACCCTAAGAACAAAACATAGAATGACCTAAAATTTTGGCCTCATTTCACACTTGGTGTTTTTTGAAGAAAGCGTTCTTTGTTGGGAAAATGGCACCGCCACCGTGGAGCTATGGTTTGCGCAAAAAAATGTGAAATCCATGGCCATCGATGCTTCTATAGGTTGAACTTTACCAGAAAATGAAGGTAAGTTGGTCTCCAAGCCATTTCGTGGCTTCTCTTTTCCTTTTTGAGACAATCTTTTGGCCTCAAGGCTACAGGCTTTAACTATAATAATGATAGCTCCTTATGTATTTTTTGTTTCCTCTATTTTCTCTTCCCATTTAACCACCATGAGAGCTCGACCTGGGAGTTTCATTCTTGGTTACGTTGAGCTCGTTTGTGGGCTTGACTATGGTTTCAATAGCACCTCACTATAGTGATATGGGTAAGTGAAATCTTCCCTTTATGATGCATTTCCCTCTTAAATATGCTCGATTAGAGCTTCAATCTAAAAAAGAATGTGTTTTATATTACTCAGGCAACAACCTTTTGTATGTAATCTAATCAATTCCATAAGGAAGAACCCACGTTCTACATATTTCTACTGTGCTCTTGATATTTCAGTCTTGAACTCAAGTGGGTTTTCTTGTATTACAATCATTTGTGAGCCAAAAACCTCCTCTAGGTCATGGCTAGCATTGCACTGATCTAGGTATTTCGAGCACCACTAAACTTGTATTCTTTTGGATGAAATCAAAAATACATGCTCTACTTTTCATTAAGAAAACCCAGACGGGTTTCGAGCTTCTGTGAAACTCCTATCACATTTTCCTGAAGGATTTTGCATTTCTCCCATTTTTGGGCTCGACCCATGATGTAAAAATGATACTCGTTTTCTTCCTAAATAAAAGCATTTAGATTCAAGAATACTTTTCTTTATGGGTTTCCATATCTCAATGGCTACGGCCAATACTTTTTTTTTTTTACAATTTGAAATAGTTTTAGAAACTTGAAACTGTGTATTTCAATGGCATTTTATATTTGAACATGAAACCCCAACAAGGGTATTCCGTTTTCTAAGAGGAAAATACTCTTAAGGCTGCAGCCATGAATGTAATTCTTGTTTTCCTATAGCAAACAACCACAATTTGATGTATAATAAATTTGATAAAACCCTTATAAGGAAATGGTCTTCTCAATTTATATATTCAAAGCACTGTTAACTTGCACCTTTGGCTCAAAACCCCAAATGAGTATCACCTTTTGACATGAAAAATAATGCTCTAGTGTTTTTTTGCTTTGATAAGAATAACACAACACTATTCTTTCTTGTATTATGCTCCTTACAGTTGTTCCTGTAGCAAAGGGCATCTTGTAGCTCTATACTATAGCTTCACGCTACTCTTCATGCATTTTTATAATTTCAATGAAACAACTGTAGCTGATATGAATATTGTTCAATAACACATAGAAGATCTTGAAATGTATAATATTTACCATGATGTCTTTGAGGTTACTTCAAACATTTTAGTTTGCAGCCTTGATTAGTGAACTCATATGTATGCATGTTCACTTCTTTAAACAATGAAAAAACATGTTGCTTGTAAAGAACATCTCAGAACAACATGAATATCATTTGCAAAGCATTATATGATAACAAAAATGCACTCAATCTAATGGCATTAGAAGCTCCTTAAAATCAATAAAAAACAAATACCTAAGCATCAATATGAATGTTTTACTTTTCTAAGGCATAGGCATTAAAATATAATTAAAAACCCTAAGGTTTTTAGACTTTGAAATATAAAATCAAATGCCTACCCTAAAACTTAGACAAATGATATCAAATGAATTCTAAAAGAAGGCCGACCTAAGAAAATTATTTCGATCACCATATATTTGACTTGGAAATTTGATATTTCTAAAAGCTTGGGTAATAATCCCTAAGTCGAATTAGGGTTAATAAAAACCCTAAGAACAAAACATAGAATGACCTAAAATTTCAGCCTCATTTCACACTTGGTGTTTTTTGAAGAAAGTGTTCTTTGTTGGGAAAATGGCATTTCCACTATGGAGCTAGGGTTTGAGCAAAAAAATGTTAAATCCATAGCCATTGATGCTTTTGTAGGTCAAACTTTACCAGAAAATGAAGGTAAGTTGGTCTCCAAGCCATTTCGTGGCTTCTCTTTTCCATTTTGAGACAATCTTTTGGCCTCAAGGCTGTGGGCTTTAACTATAATAATGATAGCTCCTTATGTATTTTGTGTCTCCTCTATTTTCTCTTCCCATTCGGTTGCCATGAGAGATCAACCTGGGAATTTCATTCTTGGTTATGTTGAGCTCATTTGTGGGCTTGACTGTGGTTTCAATAGTGCCTCACTACAGTGATATGGGTAAGTGAAATCTTCCCTTTATGATGCATTTCCCTCTTAAATAATCGATTAGAGCTTCAATCTGAAAAAAGAATGTGTTTTATATTTCTCAGGTCGCGGCCTTCTATATGTAATATGATGAATTCCATAAGGAAGAGCCCGCATTCTACATATTTCTACTTTTCTCTTGATATTTTAGTCTCGAACTCAAATGGGTTTTCCTGTATTGCAATCATTTGTGAGCCAAAAGCCTCCTCCAAGCCGCGGCTAGCTTTGCACTGATCTGGGTATTTCAAGTCCCACTAATCTTGTATTATTTTGGATGAACTCAAAAATATATGCTCTTCTTTTCATTAAGAAAACCTAGATGGGTTTCAAGCTTCTGTGAAACTCCTATCACATTTTCCTAAAGGATTGTACATTTCTCCCATTTCTGGGCTTGACCCATGATGTAAAAATGATACTCGTTTTCTTCCTAAATAAAAGCATTTAGATTCAAGAATACTTTTTTCTTTATGGGTTTCTAAATCTTAATGGCTACGGCCAATACTTATTTTTTTTACCATTTGAAAGAGATTTAGAAACTCGAAACTATGTATTTCGATGGCATTTTGTATTTGAACATGAAACCCCAACAAGGGTATTCCCTTTTCTAAGAGGAAAATGCTCTTAAGGCTAAGGACATTAATGTAATTATTGTTTTCTTGTAGCAAATAGCCACAATGTAATGTATAATAAATTTGATAAAGCCCTTATAAGGAAATGGTCTTCTCAATTTATATATTCAAAGCACTGTTAACTTGCACCTTTGGCTCAAAACCCCAAATGAGTATCACCTTTTAACAGGAAAAATAATGCTCCACTGTTCTGTTGCTTTGATAAGAATAACACAACACTATTATTTCTTGTATTATTCTCCTTACAGTTGTTTCTGTAGACATCTAAATTTGACCACTTCCATATGGTCAAAGACATCTCCTTAATCATCCCTTTCCTCATCTACTTCATCCTCTTTGCCAGTATTAATTAAATCATTCATTTAATTAATATTTTGTGTCCTACATAAGGTTTCCAAAGTATTTAATTTAATAAATAATTTTCCCCTCTTTCCTCTATAAATTAAATAAATATATCACTTTATTTAATTTAGTCATATTACCTTTTGGAATTTTAAATTTATTTTTAATTCCTCACTTTCTCTCTCATTGTCACATCCTCCAACTTTTGCAAGTTGGTCTCTAACCCCTCTTAACCATATAATCCTCTCCTAATCATAATTAATTTATGGTTAAGATGTGCACACCCCTAATCATCATTAGGGTCACATCCTCCATAATTTCCCATTTGTCTCTAATATGTCATTAATTTGTCTAATCAGGTACTTGCACAACCTTAATCACTTAATTAGGTCAACCTAATCCCCATGTCATTTATGGAATGTGTAAGGCACTCCATTCCCCATCTGAATTTTTAATTCACATTTAATCCCCCAATGCATTCCAAAGAATTTTAAATTCTTTTTCTCATTCCCATGTGGATATTTGAGAAATTTTTAATTCCTCACATGTCCTTTCACCCACATGGGGACAAGGACTTCTTTTATGATGAGATCTTGTCCAAATCTCAAGGTACTATATAGTACCTCCATGTCATGTACTCTCCTTCGAACTCATTTCCACATCATTCTTTTCAAGCCACTTCACATGCCACATGTCAAGATGTGAGGGCTTGTGAGTTCTCAACTCACCATAGCCCTACATCTTGGCCTTGTTGGTTTAATCTCAACCATCCATTTCTCTAGAGAATTCCAAATTCTCTATAAATACCCCCTCCTTTCTCTCATTTTGGAGGGAGATCATTTATGCTAGCCAAACTCTTGCAAATTTTTCTCTTGAGCCATACTTAGCCAAATACTTGCATATGCATCCATTATCATCTATTTTTCATTCATCTTGCATCCCACACTTGCATCTCTTGCCATCAAAGGAGCATACACTACATCAAATATCGAAGGGCCAACCAAAGGACAACTCAACAAGGTAAAATGTTCCATTTTTTTTTGTTAAGTTAATCATTTGCCCAATCTTGAGGTGTAGGGTGTTTATATTTGTTGTTTTCACTCTTTTTTTTGTTGCTTGTAGTCCAACACGTATTTTCGCCCATTCATAGTTCTTGTAGCAAAGGGCATCATGTAGCTCTATACTATAGCTTCATGCTACTCTTCATGCATTTTTATAATTTCAATGAAACAGTTGTAACTGATATGAATATTGTTCAATAACACACATAAGATCTTGAAATGTATAATATTTACCATGATGTCTTTGAGGTTACTCAAAACATTTCAGTTTGCAGCCTTGATTAGTGAACTCATATGTATGCTTGTTCACTTCTTTAAAAAATGAAAACACCTGCTGCTTGTAAAGAAAATCTCAGAACAGTGTGAATATCATTTGTAAAGCATTATATGGCAACAAAAATGCACTCAATATGACAGCATTAGAAGCTCCTTAAAAAAAAGAAATTGATGCATTTACTTGATCTTGTATTCCAATTGAGTTCATTGCTCACTCATAATATTCACTTCATTGATCTCAAACTTGATTGTTATGAGTGAACAATGGCCTTGATTATTCTGATAGTTTAAATGTATTCACTCCTTCATGACTGGCTCAATTGAGCATGATGATTATATTTCTTTACTCAGCTATCATTTATAGGTTGAGGGGCAGCATGTCGAGCTCTACCCTTGTGGGAGCCCGTTTTACTCCACATGTTGTTATGTTTTCATGAAATGATTAGCTACATGACTTTTCCTATACCTACACAGGAAAAAATTGATGTTAGCATAAAATAATGAAGTTTAAAAGGTTCTATGATATGACATTTCATTTTCAGGCTCTCATTATTGCACTCTCATTCGTAGTTGATTCCATGCATTGCAAGCAATGAATTATATCTCTATTGGTAGAGAACGTATTGTAGTTCATATCCAGAGCTCTAACAATCCCTTTTACATGATGCAGGTTTACTCAAAAGTGGAAGCAAGGATAGGACAGTTGTAAGGACATCAACTAAAGACCAAAAAATAGGCAATGATGGATATGTTTTACATTATCTACTCCTTTCCTTATCTTTAGTTGTATAATTCATTCCTTGTAATGAATTGTTTTGGCTATCTCTATGGCTTGTGTGGGCTTTAAAATTATCTTTTCATTTCCATTCTAAAAATAAATACAATTTATTGCAACCCTATACAATCATTTGTATTTGCAAATGAAATGAAATATTGTAATGTAACATTGTGAAATAAATGAAAGAAATGATTCTGCTTTAATCATTTATGTATTATGTTTTTTAATTCATTTGTTTTGCAAAGCACTGAGCAAAATTTTGAAACTTTCTTCACTGAAAACATCTGAACTTGATAAATCTGATGCAAACAACAACTTAAGCAATGGAGAAATTAACTAAACTTTCACTTTAAAAATAAATCCAAAATAATTAGCTCTGCCAATTGAGGTGTAGTGAAAATTGGTAACATTTTGGTGATTTTCGCTAAATTCTTGCCTTCTAAGCATTAGATCAGTTGCCTTCAATACTCCATTGGGCACAGAGTCAAATCTACTCCTTCATGAAACTCAGAAACTCAAATTGTAACACTCCAAATAGCAGCAAAACAAAACCGAACAAAACTGAAAGCAAACTAACAGGCCATGATGGCCAACCAAACATGCGCAATAGCAATTAAGGAAAGCAAAAACTATTGAAATGAAATGTGCATGAAGCACTTATTTGCTACAACTAACCTACCCTACACTAAACGAGGAAAAAGTTGTTTAAACAAAGCCATTAACTGGTTCAAAAAAGTAACTGCCCCTCCTTTGCAATCTATAGTGCTCAATTAGCTTGTGAATCCACCAAAAGATGTGGAGAAAAAATAAATATTCTACAGTTTGTTGCAACACCCTTCCAAGAAGGAAAATAAAATCACTCACCCACCCTTCTTGATTTTTGAAATAGAAGTGATCAAGTGAAAAAGTGAAATGATTGTGCTCAAAGTGATACCTCCCTTGATGCTCTAGATCAGCATTGTCATGGGGTTGCTCCTCGTTGGCTTCCACCCAAGCTAGGTGTCTAACATGGCATCCTCTAAAAGGTCATGAGCTAGAGGGAAAACAACTCAAGTGTTTAGCAACAACAGCATCAGGTTCACATTGGATGATGGCTTGCCATGTCATTTCTTCTTCCATAGTTAATGGGCCATCCTCCTCTATTAGTGTGGCTAATAGCTCATCAAAACTATTCACTCTTGGAGGGATTTTAGAAGCAATGGATATGGGATCAAATCCCTCATTAGTATTTAACGGGAAGCCCTCTGAATCAGGACTCTTTTCTCCAATGAAGGAAGGAAACAGTTCAAACAATGAGATAGCTTCCTCCAACTGACCCTCATTTGGCACATCAACTTCAAGCTCCTCCATGCAGCAAAAAGGAAACTCCTTTGTCCAGTCAAGATCATTTCGTTGGTTAGGCTGCCCCATAACCAATTATTCATTTGAGAATTTAGTTAGCTCCAGCTCTTGCTTTTGACGTTCATGGTAACCTTCCTCCAAAGATATTAGCATATCATCTAAGCATGAGCAGAAAAGCTCAATTTCAACTTGCAAAAGATCCTCCTCAAGCTCTTGGTCATTTGATTCAAGGCTAATTTCACATTTTTGTTCTTGGGTCAACACCTTATCTAAGTGGTCCCCATCACTATGGTGGCCAAAGTTTGTTCCAGTCATGCCATTTTCCCTTTCAGGCTCAAAGGTGGGAATCTCATCAAACAAATTAATTGAAACTTCTTCTTCATTGTCCATATTTGCAACCAAAGCATCACGACCACCCCAAAATAACTCTTTATCACATTCTTCTTAGAATTTTGATAAAAGAGGTCTATTTTTTACCCCATGATAGCTCTTGTCTAGCCTTGTTGAATCCTTAGTAGGTTCACACTCACACTCCTTTTGCTGATCCAAGGCATCGGCGTCACACTCACTCTGCTCAACTAGCAATTCATCACACTCTCTGACCTCTTCTCGCTCCTCATCCGGATGCCGTGACTAATCTTCTAAAATGAGCGCTGAAGCATTTCCCTCTTCTTCAACACAAGAAGGAGACCCATTAGTGAAAACATTGAAAGACACATCAAGAGAAGCCTTTATTTTCCCAATCTTCTGTTGTTGCAAATGGTAAACTTCCAAAGTTGAACGCAATGTATTTACCTTCCTAAGTTCCTCTATGCAGAGTAGGGTATTTTGATCAAAGGGTTCATCCTTGGGCTTATCAGGTGGAGAAATTTGGGGGAAATTTTGAGTTGTTGGGGAACAAATAGGATTTGTCATAAATTGCCCTTGAGGGATTGAGGGATGAAATTGCTCAAGAATAGGTTCATTTTGGGGAGGATGAAGGCTTTGAAAACTTGGTACCTCAAGATTGAGAGGTTGATTTGAAAAGCTTAAGACTCTATCCTGCCTAAAACTTGGGATCTCAACTTTCGAAGTATAAGGAAGTTCACTTTGTCTGAAACTTGGAAATTGATTATCATGAGTTTCCTCTTGAGCAGGCTGATATAGAACTGCAGGGGCTGCTTGAACTTTGTGCCTTTGCACCTCCAACTCTTGCTCATAGAGATAGGCCTGAGAAGCCATCTCTTTCTATTACTGATTATATTCATGTTGTCTCTTGATCTCCTCCATTTGCTTCATGAATTCAAGCAACTCACTCTTTAGGATTGCAATATCCTCCTACTGATTAAACTGATTCCTTTTTTTTTCTATTTCACTCATTTTCTTTTCATATTTCAACCTTATATCTCTTAAACTTAAGTCCATATTTTGGGGCTGACTTTGGCATACTCCTTCAAATTCAATAAAAGCAACATTCCTATCTCCAATTTTTGTCTCTTCTGCAATCTTAGTATGATGTTTCCATTGTGTTTCTATTTACAAATTCATTTTTATGTCCTCTAATTGCAAGTTATTGGTACAGAAAGTTCATACAGTGCAGGTTGTATGTTGTGTTTAAATTTAAACCTTCATGCAAATCAATTATGTGTTGGGTGTTCATGAGAGATTGTGAAGAGATTATTGTTTTTCTGAAGACTGTTTGTGAGTAAAATATCAAATTCATCAATAATTTCTAGAGAATCATCTTAGATTATGGTTTAAAATTCCACTTTGTCTTCCTATCCCTTTTCCCAGAATAATCATTTAGAATAGGAAATTCATTCAGAGAACCAACTCACTTTGGAGATTCCTTCTTCACATAGATCACCCACATCTGAAGAAGGTTTCCATGTTTCAACAGATAGCTAAGTCTTCTATAATTTTAGCATAGGGTGCATATCTGATTGTTAACAGTACGGAAGATAGTAATTTGTACTTTAAGATTGAAAGTGACAAAATCTTGATTGTAGTAGCATATGTTCATGACATTATTTTTGGAGGAAATGAAAATATGCACAAGAGGTTTGTAGAAGAAATGTAGAAAGAGTTTGAAATTCCTATGTTTGGGGAGATGAATTTCTTTCTTGGGCTACAAATTAGTCAAACAGAGAAGGGAATTTACATTTCACAGTCTGGGTATGTGAGAGAGATGTTGAAGCAATTTAGGATGGATGGTTCCAAACTGGTAAGTACTCCTATGGTGATTAGATGCAAATTGGGAAAATATGATGATTCACCTAAGGTTGATCAGAGAAAATATAGATCTATGATTGGTGGACTATTATATTTGATTGCTACTAGACCGGATATCATGCATGCTATCTGTCTTGTGGCTAGATTTCAAGAAGACCATAAGGAAATTAATGTTGCTTCTATTAAAATAATTTTTAGATATTTGAATGGCACTCTGGATTATGGAAATTGTGGTATCCTAAAGATACTGATTTTACACTTAGTGCATATACAGATGTAGATTGGGCTAGATTTGTAGATGATAGGAAAAGTACAAGTGGTGGTGCATTCTTTCTTGGATGCAGATTGGTGGCATGGTCAAGTAAAAAGCAAGATTCTTTCTCCTTGTCTACTCCTAAAGCTAAGTATATTGCTACTGCATCTTGTTGTACACAAGTTCTATGGATGAAACAAACATTGAAAGATATCACAGTGGTATATGATGATCCCATTTCTATTTTCTATGATAATACAAGTGCAATTAACATTTCAAAGAATTTGATGATGCACTTGAGGACAAAGCATATATCTATCAGATAACATTTCTTGAAAAATAAATTCATGGAGAATGAATTAAAGCTTGAGTATGTTTCGACGAAGGATCAGGCTGTTGATATTTTCACGAAGGCTCTTCCTAAAGATACTTTTGGGTATCTCCAGGAGAAGTTAGGGGTTATTTCCCCTCCTTTCTTGAACTAGATGCACATGGAGATGCATCAATCCTGTGGATCTATGGATCTATCTTTCTTTTGGGTTGATGTTTTGGTGGCTACCTCTCAAGGGGAGTAGGTAGTATCAGGTGTTGTCATTATGAGTATTCTATTTTCATTTCAAAGGAGAAATCAATGCAAAATATTTTGTTTCCTTTTCCATTCATGTCAAAGGGGGAGAAGAAGCATTTGAAAAAGGAAGGGAAGATTGGGAGAAGAAGCCTAAAAGAAATTATAGATTCTAAGGGGGAGAAACAAAAAAGTGTATTCAGAGCTTGTATGTTTTCTTTGATGGTTTTTCACATCATGTGTTTCCATCAATGACAAAGGGGGAGATTGTTGCAAGAATGGAAAAATTGAAGGTGTTGTCATTGATGTCAACCATTCAACTGGTTATCCACTAGTTGTTGTTGGTTGTCTATGTCAAGGATATTTAGAAAATTATAATAAAGAGAAATTGCATGTGTTCAGTTGTTGCTCCAGATTTTGGTTCGGATTTTCTCCTGTGGTTGAGCGGTTCAGATATGCTGTTCATGGTTGTTAGAAGGTGCTATATTCATATTTTTGAGTGTTGATTCGTTGTATAGTGCAAATTGTGTTCACCTGTTGTGAACTATGGTTTTCTGTGTTTCTAGTTGAGGTCTGAGAGAAATGTTTTTGGTCTGGATTTCTCTTTGATGAAGTCTTATGACAAGTGGTTCTAAAGTTGAGTTGACCTAATTGTATTGAAGTTAATTTTGGCATTTGAAAAGTTTGTACTTAATGTTTATGTGTGTTTTACACTAGTTTGGTTGACCTTGTGTGAAATACTACTTTCGAGAATGATGAAGCGTGTTGGGTCTCCCTAATTCTAATTCCACCCTAGGATGTTTTGGAGCTGACCTAATTTGAATTTGGATTTTGATGGATGACTTTGGATATGTCTCAAAGTTGAATATGGTATATATACAAGATGAGTTAGTGATGGAAAATATAGAAGAGTGAAGAAGAGGAGTGATAAGAGAAAAGAGGAAGTGTAGTTTGGTGTGACATTGATTCTATTCAATAAGTGTGTGTGTTGCGAGTGTAGGAGATTAGTGCGAAGCTTAATGCTGAGTTTTCAGATGTAGTGAGAAGAAGGTGAACTCTATCATTCATGCAAGTTGATCAAGTGATAGTGGTGGAATCCTTTGTTGCATTGGGATTGTTCTCTCTGTAACAATCCTTCTTTGTCTTCTTTGTATCTTTGTGGTAGTGAGCCCTCTAGGTCGTAGCCCTGTTGGATAGTGAGTCCTTGTTCTAGATAGTGAGTCTTTATTTTAGGCAGTGAGCCTTTTGTAATGTGTTTTGATATTCTCTATAGTGTGAGTTAATCCTCACTGTGATTTTTCTCTCATTGGGTTTTCCATGTAAATCTAGTGTTATTGTGTTTATGCATTGGATTTGAGTTTCTGCATTGGAATTTGATGATTAATCATTTAACCAGTTTTAAGTATTAGTTTTGATGATTGAATTAAAGGTTTAATTTTCTATGACAATTGATTCACCCCCCTCTTAGTTATCCTATTTAACAAAAAAAGTTGTGTACCTATCCAAAAATTTGTTTTTGAGCTATGGAGGACTCATTCGCCTTCAGTGACGAATGGGTTCTTTTAGGGTTTCAGAAAACTAATTTCAAGATCATGTTCCTTGATGTCTACACTCTTGAAATCCTTGTTGTCAAGTTCTAGAAGCCTGTATGTAATTCTATATAACTCTTTCCATGATCTTGCACTTTGAATGAAAAGTTTTGCAACTTTGCAACTTTGACAATTTTGCTCCAAATCTTGCTCAACTTTATCTTCAACCTGTAAATTTGCAATCACACACTCAAGGGCAAGAAAAATTGTTGATTTTTTAGTGAATGGGGGTTTTCCTCATTCAAACCCCTTGTAGGTAATTAAATCAAATGATGAAATAAGGAAATTGAAGCACACTAGCAGAATTTGGCAAATAAATGACTAGGTAACTAAAACTTTTAGTCACAACTAAAAATGACTAAATTATACTCATATTTTTCAACTCATCTATAAATGAGTATATAAATGACTAATTTTGTTATTGACTAAAAATTATTTAGTCACACAAATAAAAATCACTAAATAGTTAGTCATTTATTTAGTCGCAATCCATTTGAATAAATCATTTAAGGAATCAAGAATATAGCTCACCAAAATACTCTAAAAATTTAATAAACATACTCTAAAACTTTCGTCAAAATCTTATTTTCAAGCGTAGCCTCCCAGAATGGAGTTTTCATTTTAATCAGCATACTCTAAAACCTTCACCAAAACCTTTTTTTTAGGTGTGGCCCGCCAAAATGGAGAAGTGTTTCAGTAAATAATGACAGAGAACGGTAAGGAGATGTGTGTGATAGGAGGCATAGGATTCATTGATGGTTATCTCATTCCTGTTCTGCTCAACAAGGGTTACATTATTCGCACTACTGTTTGTAATCTAGGTATTTAATTGGCATATATTTGTATAATCTCAAACTCCTTCAGATGCTTTTTAAGTATCAATGTATCCTATATAGGGTTTATAATGATTTATTTTAATTTAAAAAAATAAATCAAATGCTTTTGAAGTATCAATGAATCCTATATAGGGTTTATAATTATTTATTATAATTTAAAATAAAGAAATAAATGATGTATTTTCCTATGATTAGATAATGTGGAGATCTCCTAAATCTACCCTAGCACACTATCCTCTATGGCACTATATTCATTACTCCAACTGCTAGGGTTTTGCATGTGACATCTTTAATATCTTCACGACAGTGGCTTTTAAATAGATCTTAGTCTTTGCTTTAATCCTTATCATGGTAACCCTTGAGTTCCATAATCCACCTTCAATCTCTTCTAAGAATGTTGTCTTAAGCTAGACTGCATAGTATGCATATAAAGCAAGTCCTTCATACTTTCCATTGTTCCAAACCACCACTCACTTCCTTGCTTAAAATGTTGCCTCCATAATCACAATAGCATGTTTTAAAATCATGGTTTCTAGTGATTGACCATTAAGGTCACTACTTTCATCAAGATACAATGAAATTTTTGTCTTCAAACTCAAGGCATTATGAAATATAACATTGTGAATTGTTTGTTGCGTACGATTTGATTTTCTTGCACATTTACTGCTTTGCTAACTTCCTTTAAGACTGGCTATTGCACCCTCACCTACAATCTCAAACAACTCACTCACTGTCACTTGAGGATTCCTTTCATGAGCATCCTTCTATAAAATAAAACTATGCCTTATATACTGCCTACTTACTTACTCCAGGGGACTCATTGTTTCATGGTATTGTGGGTCTTAAGATCCTTCAACCTTATTTTCACTACTTCACGGCCCACAAGGTATTATTCACTATTCTCTCATCTTTGATGAGTCTCAAAACATTGCTCAAACATGCAATCCACTACCTACATTATACAATGGCTAAGAAGAAACATTGAACCTATGATTACCATTGTTACTTCATTTGGATAGTCATTCCCTAATTGCATAATTTTCCTTGTCTAACACTGCCAAAAGAAATTGAAAAACCCTTAAGGTCAGCAAGGGGGTAAGGAAAGTCACTATTAAAATCTCCACTTTACTATGCAAAGTTTGAGCTTTATTATCTTGCCACTGCTTAGCCTCTTTTTGACTGTCACACCTCAAGTGACTATCATTCTTCTTACCATAGATTACATTTACAAATGTCACTGAGCTACATAGTGTGCTTGTTATTGGCTACAATATGTAGATTGCAAGATTTTGTTATTGGCTACAATGTCTCAATCTTTCTGGTATTGCAAGCTCACTAATCCACTAGAGTTATTGTTTATGTTTCTACGGAGGCCTAGGGTTTGTACCCTAGTCATGATCTTACCAATGCTTCCATTGGTATTAAAAAAAAAAGCTTAAATCTTGGGTCAGAAAATTATTTGTCTTGACAGGGTTGTGGTATGATCTTGGATAATATCCTAGATTGTGTGGGAAGCTTGTGTTTGATCATTAAGGCATGTAAACCTGATAAGGGAAATGTATCCTATATAGCATGGGTCTTTCTTTAATACTTCCATAATGGTTATTAGCAGATCACATTATTATAGTTTGTGGTTATCCAAGATTGCATTCAAGTATGTAACAAACTTGGTTTGTAGTTTAAGTTGTACAATTTTAAATAACATTCATAAGGTTTAGAAAATATTGATCACTCTCTAGAATAGCCCATTAAACATGGGTTGTGCTTGAATGCACTACATAATTGATATAACACAACTACTTTGCATATCAACCAGAGTTATAGGCCCTTTATTGCAGCAAGAGGTAATCGCTCTTGGATCATGCTATCATTACATCATAACCTGTTAAACTTGATTCAACCTAAATGCACCTAATTGTGATGACAGTGATTTGTAAATGAATTATGCTCATATAAGTTCCTCCATTTCTATCACAACATAGCCACATTAAACTTGGGTCACACATGAATGCATCTTGTATTTTTTATAGCACAACTGTGCCACATGACCAATAGAGTTATGGATCACATAATTATAGTCACAAGAATTTGTTCCTCAATTGTGCTCTTATGGTGATTCCATTAATATTACTGCATAACCCTTTGGACTTATATTGCTCAAATCCTTACATTGCTTGTTTTCTCTTTGGATGGATTGCTTCATGTATTTTTTGTGATCTATATAGCTTTTGTTTTGATAGTAAATGAAATCGGATTCTTTCTAAAGCCGAAATGATTTATTAATTATGGTTTTATGATGATTTTTAGTTTTATTTAGAAGGGGTTAATATATGGCATTTTTATGTGCATGAAGAATAGATTGTGATGCAACATTCAAGTATGGAAGGTTCAAGAAAAATTGGATTACTATCGATGTCATAACCAGGTTGGAGAGTACCTTGAGCCAGTGTGAAACACTTTCGAGTGTTTTCACTAGGGAGCAGAATCTAAGTGTAGGAATTTCCAAATATCCGATAGAGGAAGTTCCTTTCTTATAAAGATAAAATCATAAATCTGTTGGTCCAATTGGACATCCAACCTGAGATCTTTAATATTGGATAAAGAAAGTTTGTACATTCTAAATATAAAATCATAAATCTATTGGACCAATTTTAGATCCAATTTGAGGTAGTGAAGCTCTGACAGAGGAAGTTCCTACATTCTAAAGATAAAATCATAAATTTTATCGGTCCAATTTCATATCCAATTTGAGGTTGTGAAGCTCCGATAGAGGAAGTTCCTACATTATAAAGATAAAATCATAAATCTGCTTGGTCCAATTTGAGGTCCAATTGTAAGGATTCGGCTTTTTAATTATACTTTCTGACATTTGGCTTGATACAAATTGTTACTTTAGAATTATGGTATTGCTTTTCTTCTAATGTTTTCAACCCTCATTTCAGGGAAGAGCTTCGAAGATGGTTCTTTCAGATGGAGACTACACTTTTTTGCTATAGGTTCCATCTAGAAACACCAAAAGCTCAGGTACTATCATACTCAGGTACATCATAGTTTGAGGTGAATTTCACTTAGTATTTTATGTTGATATGGATATGTTCTAGTCTATAGTTAATTGTTGTAGCATAACAGATAGGCTAAATAGTTGTTCATATACCATAGTTTCAAATTCTAAATTGCTATACCTTATTCTAGGAGCAAATCATAGGGGGAAGTCTATACATAAGACACCATTGTTTCAAATTCAAAATTGTTGGCTCTTTCACAATTGTTTGCTTCATTTATTTGATCTAAGACAACCTGTTGTATAGAAGATTCTCTCAAAATCACAATAAAATCCTTTATTCTAGGATGACTGTTCAGAATCTTTCCCATCATAACAATGAACAGAAGCATCAGTCATTATACTCTTAGGAACTCTTTTCCAGAATAACTTCAAGGATCTTTTCAACACATTGTATTTGGTAAGGCCAAATTTTCTCAATTGTTGCTTGGGTAAAAACTCGAAGCTATCCTCAAAACCTGGTAAAGTTATGGCTAATAGCAAGATCTACAGGCTGAGGAAGTTCTTCATGGATGAAATTGGGAATAAACTTCAGAATGGAAAAGAGAGTGGAAAAGTAGAATTTGATGAAACTCTTGCAAAGTTCAGGTTAATGATGCTTTTGTTCATTGTTATGATGGGAAAGATTTTGAACAGTCATCCCAGAATAAAGGATTTAACTGTGATTTTGAGAGCATCTTCTATACATAGGTTGTCTTAGATCAAATAAATGAAGCAAACAATTGTGAAAAAGCCAACAATTTTGAATTTGAAACAATGGTGTCTTATGTATAGACTTCGCCCTATGATTTTCTCCTAGAATAAGGTATAGCAATTTAGAATTTGAAACAATGGTATATGAACAAATATTTAGCCTATCTGTTATGCTATAACAATTAACTACAGCCTAGAACATATCCATATCAACATAAAATAGTAGGTGCAATTCACCTCAAACTTTGTTGTGGTAATTACTTTGTAAGGAAGTTTGCACTCCATGAACATTCTCTGTGCACATTAGTATGTTGGTTATTATCTCGATCTCCTTTGTGATCCAAAGAATAGTGAAGTTCATTGCATAACTCATGACCATTTTGCAGTGTTATGATCCAGTGCTCTTTTACTTCTTACTCACTATGTTCTCAATCACCATGTGCAAATGACTTAGAGGATAGATCTTTGTCACCATTTGATTGTAACTTTCATATTTTTTGGACTATTTGTTATGATTCAATCACTATTTGATAGTATTCTTCCTTTCTCTGTCCTATAGGACATAGGAAAATCCATAGTTTGCAACTCTCTAACAACAGTAAATAGATACAGTAAAGATATTTAAAATTTTAGAAGTGGATTTTTTTTGAATTGCTAAAGCCTATTTATCAGTTTTATAACTTAAAATTATTTAAGCTATTTGAATAGCTAAACTTCATATTATATATATTTAAAGTACAATAGAATTAGGTACTTAAAATGATTACAGAGAAGTTGAATGAAAATTAGTAAATTACTACTGATTTAGCTTTTCCTTTTGCGTGTTTATAGGGTTATTTCTTCCAGCATTTGTTAGGCTTATTTTGGATTCTATGGAAACAACAAAGGCAGTTCCACATCCAAATCTAAATGAGGTGATGACCCATCCTTCTATGATGAAGTTTTCAGGATACACCCAAGAATAGATCTAAAGATATCATATTTTTAAACCTTCAAATCTTTGAGATCGTTACAGATTTGATTTGATTTTTGTACAGCTTGGAAGAATCTAAAAAACTGTTACTTGAAAATGATGTAAATGAAAATGTTATTTGTTTAGAATAATCTAAGGGTGTTATTTTTCACTTGCACAAAAAAAAAATTGTCTACCTTAAGATAACCGTTAAAATTATCATTTTGTTAATCATAATATTTCATTGTATATTTGTATTTTGTTAGATTGTATTGGATAGTTAATGGTTAAGTTTAAAAAAAAAAAAAAAAATTCAGCATAATATACTTTCCATATACTTCTTTTCATCACTTTTAAATCTAATTTTTTGTTACTTTTTGTGATCATCAAAAATAGAGATGATTTTAGTCTCTGTGAAATATTTTCATTCATGTTTGAGATCTCTACAAGGTGATGAAAAAGGCCCTAGGGTTTGGTAGGGTTTTGAGTATCCTTATTGTTTTGATGGTAATGTTGTCACTAAGTTCTCTCCTTGCCCAAATATAGTCACCTGAGAAACTACCATGATGCTCTTGACTATAAATTACTTTGTTATCCTTACCTTCTCACTACAAATTTGATTCTTCAACTCTACCAACTGCCCTTCCATCTTAGTTTATTTTCACGCTTTTGCATCCATTCTCTTATGAATTTATTCTTAAGACTCTGAAAGTTATCACTAGGTCTATTATGACTATTAATCTTTGAGGGTATATGATTTTCTACTATGAACTCTTAGATTGTCATACTTTTGATGATAATTCTCTAAGGATGTTTGTTTGCACTGACTTAACTCTCTGTATATTCTTCATTATGCATTTTAGTTAACTATTTATTGGTGTAACCATTGTCATGTTTCTTGGGACTGTCATCCCTATAGGATAGTTTCCTTATAGATCTAAATGTAATTTAAAAGGTGCCCAAAAATAATGAAAAGTTTCCTAAGAATGTTGTGTCAAGGTAGTAGATGGTAGTGACAAGTTTCATAATACCACCATACCACAAGAGCCAAGAAGACCAGGTGTGGTGTAGCAGTAACATCCCTCATTATCACAAAGGCCAAGGAATAAATGTGTGGTATGGTAGTAACTCAAATACTTCTCCTGCATCCTCGCAAGAGTCAAGAAGACACGTTGCGGTGTAGTGGTAATATCCCACATTACCGCAAAGGTCGAGCAATAACGGTGTGGTGTAGCAGTAACATCTCGTATTACCACAAAGGCTAAGCGATAGCAGTGTGGTGTAGCGGTAACATCCTACATCACCACAAGGATCATGTCAAAACATTGCGGTATTGTAGTTAAACTATAAAAAGAAATATCACATTTCTTTGAGGCATTTTTTTGAAACAGTTTGCTTGCCTTGTGTATATTGCTTCCACATTTTCATGTATGTCTAGCAAGGCACTTGTAACTACAACATATGACCAAAAAAATCCTTGTTATTATGCTTTGATGGATGTACCTTCGTTATTATTGGATATCTTATGTAGTGCACATTATTATAGTGTAAGCCTATTTTTTAGATTGTTTCATTTAGCATCACCAATATTCTCCACAAGAACATTGTCCCTGTTTAAAATGATGGAAATGGTTCACATCTCTCAGAACAATTTCTCATGCAACAATCTTGGAGATGAATTTAGATGCAGTGTGAAAATCAAAACATACTCAAAGGTTCTTAACAACTCTAATAGTTGTACCAAGGGCCATGTTTAACAAACCAAATGCAATTTCTAACTTTTCACTATGGTGGAAAATAAATGATTCATTTTTCTTCCATTCCATAGCATTGAGTAAAAGTATTGAATATGGAAATACCCTACTGCCTTCATTTTCCAAGCCAATTTCTCTAATTTTGCATAGATCTCCCATGCTTGTGGATGTGATATGTCTCCTGCACAAAAAAGCATGTACCATTTTATGCCCTTCAATCCAACTACATGTAGGTATCTTTTTATTTCCTCTATCTTTCATCAATCTCCTTACTATTTGAACCTCACCACACCTACCCACTTTTGCATAGATGTTTTAAAGAACATAAGTTGTTGCATTTTTAGGATCCAACTAAAAAACAAGTGTTGTTGGAATACTCAACCTTTATTCATATATGATATACAGGAACCAAAGGTTTAACTAGCATCTCAGTCATAATTTTTAGGGTGTCCTCAAGATAGCCAACATGAGCACGAAGCTCAACCATGCACACCTAATGATCAACTATATATGTAATGCAATGAGGGTTACTGATGTGTGAAGTATGTGCAACCCTCATCCACTAAACCTACATGACTTCATGCATCTAGAACACAAGAAAAGTTTACAATGTCGGTGTTCTAGAGTGCTTCATTAATTCAAATATTTTGAGAGCTTCCTTGCAAAATCCATTTTTTTCACATTCTACAATCATATCATTTCATTTCATGAGATGACATCTCTTTCAGGCATTCTGTCAAACAATTCATTTTGTACTACATTTTGGTGTCAAATCTTTGGTAATTATGGTTGGCTTCATTACATTCAAATTCTAAATTTTGGGAAATTATATACAGTAAATAGATTGATGGTTGTTTGGATTGTGAAATTAGCTCTCTTAGAAATTAATTGAAATATCTAGAAGGATTATTTTATTTAAAGAGGATTTTGTGGTTATTTTTGTAACAATGATTAACAATGATTTTACAGTGCAGCTAGCTGGCTATTTTCATTCAAGATACAAGTCATCAAAGTCAAGCACATACCAAGAAGATGGTACTCTACTTCAAACCCTCAACCTCACTTAGTTTAGTTTGCTTACATGGGGATATTAAGGAAGTTGGTAAGAAATTAATATATATCATTTTTTGTTTGTGAAGGAGAATCCTATGAGATTCAATATGGCAGTGGATCAATATCTAGTTTCTTAAGTAAAGATGATGTCATAGTTGAGAGACTTGTTGTGAGACATCAGGTTAGTAATTTTTGGATGTTAAGGCTTCCTAGTTGGATATCAAAGATATTTTCTCATCAACTTAATTTATAATTTATATATAAATGGATTCTTTAATGGTGTAGGTCTTTACTGAGACAACACATGAACTGAGGTTGACATTTTGGTTGTCTAAGTTTGATGGAATTCTTGGGCTTGGTTTCCAAGAAATTTTTGTTGATAATGTTGTTCTAGTCTGGTTAGTGTTGATATCCTTCATTCTATAATATGTCAGCTTCATTCTATAATATGAGTGTATCACCTTTCTTAAATTTTGAACAATGTTCTAAAATCAAGGGTTCAATATGCATATTTCATGCCTGTGTTAAACACTTTGTTTAAGGCATTTGTTGACAAGGCTAGAATTTTTTAATTGATTTATCTTTCTATTGTGTTTGGACTTTCTTTTGTAAACTTGTAATATACAATACACTTTTATTCTTTCTGAATTGAGACTAATATTAATTATGTTGGTTGTATTGAGGCACAACTTCATTCATGGTAGAAAAGGTAGCACCCTATTGCTCATATCAGATGGCATGTTGCATATAAAGGAGGAAATATTCTAGCTGGGTTATTGTTGATTGCATTGAAGGAGAGAGCTTCATATATGGGACACGATCAACACTCTCCTTGGATTCTACACATTACAGCTTGCTCCAAGAAGATTACCCACGTTGTAGAAGTTTTAAGAGATGAAAGGGGCATGTGCTCACATTGAAGGGATTCAAGCATGTGTTTCCATCATTGCATAAGTCTTTTGGAGAAGTTTCTTTCTTGCAGTCATTTCTCTTCAATATTGTAACTCATATTTTCAGTCTTGTGACTGAAAATTAATACTCTATTTGTAAGTTGTAACTAGAACACATTTCTTTTATTAATAAAGTTTACCAATTTTTCCTTCTTAATGGTTGTCTTATTGTGTACAATTGATGATTGATGTGTATTCCTATGTCTTATGCTTAAATCCTCAAATACCAGTCAATTAAAATGACTAAATATACTACTAATTGACATCAATTAATAATTAAATTGACTAAATATACTACCAATTGATAGAAATCAGTGAACAGTGAATAAATATGACTAGATATATGACTAGTGAAATCAGTGAATAAAAATGACTAAACAAGTGACCAATTAACAACAATCAATGACTAAATATATTACTGAATAAAAAATTACTAAATAAGTGACCATATTACAACAATCAATGAATAAATCAAAAACTAAATAAGTGGCCAATTAAATATATCAGTGAATAAAAAATGACTAAATAAGTGACCATATTATAGCAATCAATGACTAAATATATCAGTGGAAAAAAAGTGACTAAATAAGTGACTAGATCACAACAATGAATGACTAAATCAACAACTAAATATACTACCAAATCGATCAATCAAAACAACCAATAAATGACTAAAAATGGTTTAGTCATCAATCTAGTCGTGTTATATATGACTGGCCATAAACTACTAATGGTCATGTGACCAACTGTAGTCATTTATAAGTAGTTTGTAGTAGTTTTTTCAGTAGTTTATTGCTATTTCTATACTAGTGGCATGAACATGAAATAATGTAAATGATATCACCTTAGATGTTGTCTTGGAGTACAAATCTGCAAACTAACATGTAGTGGCCATGAAGAATGTAGATCTTGGATGTAATATGATGCTTGTAAATGAATTAAACCCTTGACATCATGATATGACTTTGAATTGCTGCAATGAACACTTGAAATCTACCTTTAAATGCATTATGAATACTCTTGAAATGCTCTATAATTCTCTTTCTTTTTATCTCATGAAGTCACATAAAATTGCTAGGAGAAACAATGTGAATTAACCCCTTATTTATACTAAATTAGGAGATTAACCCCAAAATTCAAAGAACTAAGGCCGACAGCAGATCTGGAAAGAAATATAATTAAATTCTCATCAGAATGAAATCCAAAAATAGGGGTCTCATTAAGGGAGGACCCATTCACATCTTGGGCGAATGGGTCTTGGCTAAGTTTCCAGGACCAAGCTCCAAGGGATTGAAAGAAGGTTAAAAACCCATTTTGGATCAACTAAGAAAGGGGGTCCTATTAAGGGAGGACCCATTCACCACAAGGGTGAATGGGTCCTGACTCAACTTACTAAGACAAAAAATTTCCCAATGATATTATTTTTTATTTAAATTATGATTTTCATGATAGATCTTCGGGAGGTGTCAAAATTAAGGCCTAAATTTGAATTAAAAGAGGGTTAATAACTCCAATTAACCACACTTAATTAGGACCACCTAGATAAGTGTGAAAGTTCTTTAAAATGCTTTACAACACTTAAACAAGGTACACATTTAAGTAATTTTTATTTATAAAGGGTCCCATTGGGCTTAATTAAGCAAATAAGTCCTAGAAAAGCATGAAAGTGTGTTACAACACTTTACAACACCTTTGCAAATGACCAATTAAGGTATTTTTTAGTTAAACAAAGGTTCTAGAATATTGTGAATGTGTACAACACATTGCAACACTACTCCAATACACCATTAGTTTAGCTTTAATGTCAATTCTCCAAACCAAGCAACGAAAAGGCTAATTTTTCTGTTACTACACCCAATATCTCCTATAATTGTCAGGATATCTTGGTGCAAGAGGATGTAAGCATTAAAACTCATGGTTTTCCCTCTCTCAATATCTCTCTTTCTTGTGAGCATATCTTGGCACAAGAGGATAAAAGCACTAAAACTCATGTTTTTCCCTCCCCCAATATCTCCCCTACTTGTGAGGATGGATGCAACTATTGATACCCATTGAGAGAGGATGGTCAACAAATAACCAATTTAGTTAAAATTGTAAGACCGTGATTGATCATCTATCCTCATATTCTTAAATTTCAAACTAGGCATTCTCTCATTATAGGACCTTCTCCAAACCAATATAAACCTCATGGTCATATCCTAAACTTCAAAAAATAACTCACGTAAAATAATCATGAACACAAAAATGTGTCACATTATCATGCAATTGCTCACACATATAACACTTGAAATAATAACCAAAGAAAATTACAACCTCCATTCCATTTCCTCAGCCATATCTTCCTCCTGCATATTGTATTCCTCAACATGTAGGGAAAAGAGTATGATTTTGTTGAGCAACTTCATAATACTCTAGCTAAGATCTCTCTCTGGGATTTAATTCAAACTTCACCTACCTACCATGGTATGCTCCAAGATGGTTTTTAGAATATTTTTTTACCACCTTATGTTAATCCAAATGATGTATCAACTTTGTTAGATAGCATGAATACAATAAAATTGGATATTACATTCCATCAACATGAATTACCTCCTCCTAAGGTCCAAAATTAACATGAGCCTCTAATGATATTTGTTATTAATAAAACTGTGGTTAGGTGTACTCTTATTGAAAATGGATTAGGCCTTAATGTTTGTAGCATTGACCTTTTATAAAAAAATTGGTGTGGATAGGACTCTCATAAAAGCTGGTAATCTTTCTATTTGTGGTTTTGATAATGTTGGTAGGAAACCATTAGGGACAATCACACTACCCATTAAAGTAGGACCCATGATTTTTCCTACCCTTATCCATGTCTTGAAGGATATTCTCTCATATAACCTTCTTCTGGGTAGACCATGGATTCATGTCATGAAGGGAGTCTCATCTACACTTCACTGTGAGATGAAGTGTCAATATAATAACAAGGTACATATGGTTAAAGTGGATGCAAAAAGTTATAATTTACAACTTGAGTATAAAATTTCCAACTCTTGTAGTACTCTAATTCCATCATCAAATTTTGAACTATCACCATCTAATTATAATGATACTATGAATGCACTCTTGGGTGATGATTGGACATCATTATATTTTACACCTAATTTCATTGGGGAGTCTAAAATCTCACCATCAAAGCCCTTAGAGTCAAATATTGTAGCATCAACATAATCTAATACAAATAATGATCAAAATAATGCTTCATCTTCAAGTACATGTTTTGTTTACAATTTGGGCTCATTAGATTTTACACCCTCCTTTGTGGGAGAGTACAAAATCTCACATTCTCAACCTAAGGAGTCTTGTTTCATTTTCTCAATATTTTTCTATATCAATAAATCCAAAAACATCATCCCATGATGATGATGGTGGATTCTTAGCTTTCATCCCTCATGTATTGGCGATGTCTAACCTTAACATTTCAACACCTAAAAAGGATTTGTATTCTTGCAAAGGAATCAATTCTTCTCATAAACAATTAGAAAGTACTTTTTATTCTCCATCCGAGTTGGAAAAGTGTTATGGGCTTGGATTCAAAATTCTTTCTAAAAATGGATATAATGAAAACATGGAAGGAGTTAACAATCATTTGAAGTCTACACCATACCTTGCAAAAAGAGGTTTAGGGTTCCAACCTTATCCTTTCAATAGACATCTCATCCTCCACCACCTACTATATTTATAACATCTTTTGGTAAGTGAGCTAACTTTTCTTCACAAGAGAAAGGATTGTCTCATACTCCTTATCCTTTATTGGAGCAAGAGAATATTTTTTCAAGGCTTCTAAAATCCCACTTGATTACTCTTCCTCCTCCAATGCATAAGAAATTTTATAAAATATTTCTTTTTATGCATATCATCAAGTGCATGTTCATTCCACAAATGAATGTTAGGCTTTGGGAAATAAAATACAACTTATTAATTGTGGTGCTCTTCCATGTGTTGATGCACCTAATCATTCTAAATAATTATCTCTCTTCTATGGTGTTTCTCCTCGATATGTGGCATTTATAGCTCCATATGTTTTCTTATTATCATTCATGGTGGTACAATCTTATGTGCAACCATATTTCTTCCTATGGTGACAACATGATAGTCTATTGCATGTTTGTCCTTGCCTTTACATTTGGGGGTAGGGATAACTAGTTTTAGAGGTGTGCATCCTTTTTAAGGATCCCCTCTTCCCCTTCTCTTTCTTAAAATGTCAACATAGAAAGTATGTCAACATTTTAAAAATAGTTATATCATCCTATCCATTTTTATTTGATGTCTTGTGAATATTTAACTTATTGGTCCAACATACCCCCTTTGTGGTGGTGTTATTTAGAATTGCCCCTAAGGCATGGTTATCAATTTGTCCCATGTGATGTTAAGAATTTATTTGTCCCCAAAGTTAAAATTTTTGTACACCCCCTAAGGTGATTCATCCCCTATGACGTTAAAATTTTATGCACTCCCTAAAGTGTGATTGGAAAAATAATCCATGGATTTAGCATAATAGAGCTTGATGGTCAATGAACTAGATAATTTTCACTTGTCCACCTAGCATAATACAACTTTCTTGCTAGTCGAGCCATGTGTTTCATGAGTTCCCTAACATAATGCATTTTACTAGCCTTGTGAAACCCATCATATTGTATCAAAACTTAACATAACACAACTTGCTAGCTAGTAGATCTGTGTAGCTCTTTGATTTACTAATTTTAGATGTGTAGGTTTAATATTTGATGAATGATGCTTGGTAATTGAGAAAAACTTATAGAATGATGTCTTTTTACCTTGCTAACTCAAATCTTTAGTTTTTGTGTACTAACATTTGTTGTTCTTTGTTTCCTATATATGTTAGGTATGTGTGTTTTATTTGTGTATTTAGTGTGTTTTCTTTATGTATTTGGTGTGTTTTCTCTATTTATTCCATGTGCTTTCTTCATACATTTTTTGTATGCATTGTTTTTTCTTTATGTATTATTTTATGTGTACTCCATTGATTGTTTATTTATGGCTTTATATGTATGGTTGAATCTTTCTTTATCTAGCATGTGATATATTTGCTTCATGTTTGTCTTAACATTGGGGATCGATGGGATCCTAACTTGGGGTTTGGTACACCCCTCAACTTGGTGTCATCCTATCTCTTCATTGTTTTGATAAATAAATCTATCTTATCCTTAATTTAGTGTGAGAATGAGCATAAGTCCATACTCTCACTAAAGTGGGGGATAAATGTAGCATCATAAATTTTCACCCTTGACAATTTCACACTATGTTTAGCTCCCCCTATGAGCTTGGACCCAATTGTGCTCTTAAATTTTTCATTTTATGATCATCTTTAGAAAAATAGAATTAAATTAGGAATTATTATTTAATATTTATTTGACACAAAAAGACCCAAAATAGTTTTGGACTAGGGCACTAGCACCACTATCGAGCTTATTTTGGCCCCAATTTAAATATTTCATTGTTGGTATTTTAACATTTAAAAATCCAATTTCATTTGTCAACTATCAATAATTAATTTAGTAGGGATTAAATAAATGCATATAAATACAAGTCTTTTTCACCATTTTAAATCCTAGCAATTTAGAATCATAATTGAGAATCCTAAAAATGAATCAAGGAAAATTTAAGGGTAGAATTAGTAGCATTTTACAATGCTTTCATCAATCAAGATCATGCTTGCAAGTTTTTAGGAAGAAGGAAGATATTATGATCAACAAGGAGCTATTATGATCAATCATGTCATTATTGTGAAGATGTATGAGTTATCCTCTACAAGCTATCTACAACAATCTATTGTATTTTGTGAGCTAACCTCTTATAGGTCTATCAAGAAATCAAGATGTCCTTTAATCAACATTTGTGGAAACTTGTGGTCTGAGATCACTTCATCAAGGATTTCATACTAGGGTAACATTGCCATTTATCATTTTATTTTAGTCAATTATTATTGTTGTTTGGTCTCTGCCTAACCTAGGACATTCCCTCTTGATCATCATCATTTGGTATATGTGGAGGTGGAAACACCAAAATGAGGTTTGACTTAGGAAAGCCCCTATACAATGTTGCTCTCATTTTTTAACTCAACCTATTTTAAATTTCATGCGTATTTTCTATAATGTGCATTCATTTCAAACCTCCATATCAACTTTGAAAACCTAAGATGAATTTCCTAGTCCTTCCCAAGTTTCAATTAAGTCTTTAAGTGTTAGGAAGACCTCCAAAAATCATGTCATTTCAAAATATAAATTGTTTTCAAAAAAAATTCAAGGTTGGAAAATCTCTATTTTAACCCAAGAAGGTTCTCAAAACATCCCAAAATCTTGACAACCACTTTTTCAAGACAAAAAGGAGAGGAAAAATATTGTTTTTAAAAAAATTATGTTTTTAGAGCTCCATGGGTGCTCACAATGGCTATTGGAGATATTTTAAAGGATGATACTTTAATGAAAATGCATAAAAAGAAAGATGAGAGTGAAGGTTTCATAAAGGGTATCAACACTTTATGATAGTTTCAAAATCGGCTTCGGAAGTGAAAATGAGTTTAGAAGTCCACTATACCACTGAAAGAAAAACATGGAGGTGTGAATAAAGGTTTTGACTATTGGTTATATTAAAAAAAGGAAAGGTCCATTATTTAATTTAAAAATTGTTGAAAACTGCTCTCAAGAGTTATTTTGTAATTTATTTTATAGAACTTTGTAAACTCCTAAATTGAAAAAGAGTTAGTTACAGAAATTGAAAAGTCACACTTTTTTATTTATTGTAAAACTTCTAAGAGAGGGATTCAAAATTTTCTAGCAGAGAGCTCAAAATTTATGAAGGAGAAGATTTTATTTTCTCACGTTGTACACAGGAAAGAGTCTATGAGCTCTTTAATTGAAGGAATAAATGGAGAAAAATATGACTTTCTATAAGTTGGACATTTTTTCTTGGTGTTGCGGGTTCTTCTATTGGTGAATTCACATTTATTTCTTTGATGTTTTGTCATATGATTAACTACAATTATTTTCTTCATCTTATATATGCTCTTTATTCCTTTGAGGAATGAACCTGTGTTTTCATCCTCCTTTTCATGTAGTTATCCTTCTTATCTCTATTTTAACTTATTTTCCTTTCGTGCTTTCTAGTTAAAAGGATTCCCTTTAAAATTTAAATTTCATCATACAAGGGAGTTGTACCTCTAAAATTTAAAGGAAGATCACTAATCCAACAATGATCTCTCTATGGAGGAAGCAACTTTCTATCCTCAAGATGATGAAATCCCAAGGAGAAAATATCCCTCAACTACCTCAAAGATCAAAGCTCGGGTGATGGGATAAAATGATGAAGTTTTCTTATCTATTTTTTATGTAAAATTAAATGGTTAAAGTTTCAAAAGAAAAAAGAGTAGGTCAAAAAGGTCTCCTAGACAGTCTAATAAGATCTAAGCCAAGGATGACTGAATGATGTACAAAATTCCCCACGGTGCACTAGCATCTTATACAGACCAAAAATTGAGAGTGTCTTAGAAAATAGCTAGGCGACTAAGTTATAGCTTTGATTACTAGGAACTCTTGAAATGTGAGAAAATGACAAAGAATAAAAAAGACTAAAGTAAAGTAAACTAAGTGAAACATGAATAATGAAACAAGAGAGAAGAAAGATAACACTCACAAAGAGCCAAGAGATGAAGTCTCCAACAATGAAATATATTCAATACATGCACACATAAGACTGAGGACAGTGTCGGGGCTATTTGGGGACTTGCCTTAGTCAAGTCCCTATTTTTTTGTTTCCACCTCCACAACATCCAAATAGATAGATATATCAAAAGATAAATAAAAAATATCATAAATGCATAGATAATGGATGTGATAAATCCCAAGATGCACAATGACGTAAGATAAATAGATATTACTAGAAAGGCTTAAGGAAGTCAAAGAGAGAGAGAGAGAAAAGAGAAAGAGAGAGAGAGAGAGAGAGAGATGTGAGAACCAAGAGACTATTATGAGAGCTTGAGATTGTTGTAGAGGGGTGTGGAGAGTTGTGTAAGCTTGAGAGAAACAGATTTCAAGAGAGGGAGTTCCTTCAAAGAGAGACCAAGAGAGCTCCTATGCAATGAAAAGATGAATTTAAAAGAGAGAAGAGGAGGGAAAGGAAGATCTCAAGCTATTTCCACTAAACTAGGTAGGTGACAAATGGAAAAATGCTCATAAATGACCTTTTAATGTTAAAATTTCATGGGATGCTAGCACGACATGTGGACATCTACATGAGGTGCTAGTTTTCATACAAATCACACTAAAAAATAGTGGGAAATGAGGAAAACACAAGGTTAACACAAAATTGATGCACAAAGATAGCTACTGAAAAGGGGTCTTGAGCATCCTAAGGAGAGACATGCTGATGCAAGGGCTAAGATGAGCCTACACAAATACTAAGGGAGTGGACACTAAAGTGGATATAAGAGTGTAGGTGAAATTGTAAGGGTATGCAATTTTCAACACTACATTTTTCCCCCACATTAGCAAGTTTATGAATCTACATGAATATGTACACTAAAGTAAAACTACTAAAAATAAATATCATGGTACCAAAAGGATATTGTAGAGAAATCAGATAGCTCTTTGAACTAAGGAAGCAAGCCCTAGGGTGAAGACCTACAAAACAAACACATTAGACAAGAAAGATCTACACAAGATAATAGGGTGAGGAAATAAAAAGCTACCAAATCAGGGGGTTAGAACATATACATGGATAACACATATGAAAAGATACATAATAAACAAACATTTTTAAGTCAACAAAGTGAAAGAGACCTCGATGTGGGAGTTGTTTCAATACTATGCATAATTCCCAAAATAACAATAAATAAAACATAGAAGAATTCCTAAATGAATAGAATAATGTAAGGATTGATTGCTTCAAGGGAGGAATGCATCCAAAAGATAGGGAAGCAATCATTGTCGAAGAGAATACATGACTCAGGCACTAGATTACTATTCCATTAGGGGTCATGCAAATGATAATGATTAAAAAGATAGATCATAGTCTAACAAGTTGTGTTATGCTAGGTGATCACAGATTGATAGAACCAACTCCACTGTGGAGGAAATACACTACCCGATCAGGTGGTAGAACCAACCTCATTATGGAGGAAATATGCTACCAATGTGTGATAGAAACAAGCCTCACTATGGAGGAAAACCCCTATCACGATTATACTAGACATGTGATAGAAAAAAAACCTGCAAGGAGGAAAACCCCTATCAAGATTATAATAGACATGAGATACAAACAAACCGTGCAAGGAGGAAAACCCATATCATGATTATAATAGACATGATAATCTTGTGAGAAAGAGGAGTCTTTATTAAAACAAGTATCCAAGATGCAAGAGAATTTTGATAGAGTTTTGCTAAGAGTGAGAAGTAGAGAGGAAATCCTCAAGCGGGACACACAACTCCAAAACAAGTCCTTGCCACTAGGTTCAATGCTAGAGCTTATGAGATCATTATGTAAGTTTTACGTAAACCTTATCAGAGATAATGGTTGAAATTTTCTTATGTCAAGATGGAAAGAGAAAAGAACATGGAGAAATTAAAAGGAAGATGAGATTCCTAGAAACTTGTTTAAGTTTGGGACTAGTTAAGAGTCATACCTGGAGTGGAAACTTCTAAACCAACATTTTATGATATCCCCTTGGATTGCTAAAGATTATGCAACCAGGTTATGTAGGAAGGTTAGGAAGAATAACCAATATATACCTTCATCCTACGGAATAGATATAAAAACCTGAGGTGTAGAGAAGATTGAGAGAATCTCCCTTATTGATAGTAGCTTATAGCTTCAAAGAGTCAAGGATTTTTGGGTTTGGGAAGAATACTGTGAATCCATGAGTATGCATTGTTGGAATAATATGGATCAAAGTAGAAAGTCAACGAAGGAATTATCCAAGATGTTGGAGAACTCTTGATTTGAATCTAATTTATGAGTAAGGCTAGGAACTTGTAAGAAAAGAGATAGTACCTTAAGAATAAAGGAAAAGACTAGAATGGTCAAAAAATAAGTAATCAACAAAATGGACACGTTTCCAACAACCAAAATTGATGAGAATAATTTGGATTTTTGATTAAAATGAGGATAAGGGAACCAAACAACCTTGGTATCTCTAAGGGTTATGAGAGAATAAGTAACCAATAGTTGGGACAGAGTCACTTGGAAGGGTGATTGTAAGAGAATTGTGAAAAGGTAAATCGTATTGATCTGAAAAAGGTTTGTATAGTACATTGATAGGTTGGAATATATGTAGAACTCACAAATGCATCAATTAAAACCAACATACAATAGAGGTTCTAAAATGAAATGGAATGGAGCATGACGTGTCAAATCAATAGAAGTTGTAAGGAAACAACTCTCTAAGCTTAAAATTATATCAACAAAAGAGGCTTTGTGAGAATAGATATCCCTCCACAAAAAGTATACTGGAAAGAGATAACAATGAATGTTAGCTTGTAAAGTTGTTGATTATTCATTAGATCTCCTATTGGATGATCCAAAATGTTGAATCTATGAGATAGAAATCCACAATGAATCTAACTTTGGGAAAAAGGTATATTCAAGGCATGCCATTGAGGAAAGAAAAGGCCATAGAAAGCCAACAACAAGGAATGTTAAATCATTTCATGAAAGTAAATATTTTCTAGGAATTCAACTTTGAGTTGAATGAATGTTGTGAAAACACTAAGGGGGGGAGGAAGAGAGTGGATTGGCTCAGATTAAGTACCCCACCCAACAAAAAGCATGGATATTTTTTTCGATTTGGAAGAACTTTGACTTCTTAGTAAGTCAAGATGACAATAAATTCATGTGCTTCATGACCACAAGGATAAGGAATTGGAATTTTAGAGAAAAATAGTGGAAAGGTCAAGAGTTGTGACCTATTATCACACCATACCTTCCATATATATTGATTGTAGAATAAATTTATATTATCATTGATGCCTTAGGGAAAGGATAGGTAGATTACTTGATCATGAAAGGGAAGATCATTGTCTATGGGATAGACAAGGGAAGATCTAGATTACTTATTATTTGTAAGAAAGTGTCTTATTACTCCTATTGCTTTACGAGAAGTAGTCATTGTTGATCTAGTCATAGATAGTTAGACTGTGTATAGTGTGTGATATGTCAATGTTATGAAGAAACTTTGCACTATTATCTAAATATGATAGAAAACCTTGGGGATGATAAGGTTTAGCTATAGAGCCATAGAGAAGGTATGATGTGATGTTATGTGAACCACATCAAATATCTTTATTGGGATGATCATTTGATCATATTTTATACTTGAATGAAACCATAGGTTAAGAATAACCAAATTTGGGATGAGAAGTTCATTTGATTGAAGAGAGAAACCTTAGGTTAAGTTTTACCTATTGGGTTGGAATATGTACTAGACTACTCATTAACACCTATGGGTTGGGAATAACTTATTTGGTTGAGTTGTACATTTGGAATTTATTGGAACATATAGGGTTAGAGTAACTTATATAATCATACTATTCGTTGGTTGATGACTTAATCTAAAGTTTAGGGTATACTATGATGGAGACTTGCCTATGTGATTAAGTGAATCACTTCAGCTAATGAGAAAATTTTGTGCTTGGTAATTAGGTATGCAATTAAATTTAATACCTACTAGGAACCAACATGATTGAATGAGGATTAATACTTGAAATTAGTACCAATTCTTATCGGTAAAATTAGATTGAGTAGAAATATGGATTACATCTTTGAAAATAATCTGAGAAAAAAAGAAATCCACGGTATGAATGTCCTAAGATAAATGGGATTTATCTCCGCAAAATTTTTAATAATTATACTTATGTGGCATGAGTACACAAAATTGGTATCCATTTAGTCAAATAATAGACTATTAAGGGATGTAAAAGATCCTATGCACCCAAAATTTTAGAGAAGTAAGGGATGAAATGAGGAAATTAATGTCAGAGTTAGGACATTGGAATGACAAAGTTATTTTTTGAGTACGGAGCCACTATAATCCTAGAAAAGGAGTAAGATGTTGTTGAGCATATAGCAAGATAATGTCTAGTGTGCCAAAAGATAAGACATGATGTAGTCATTGGCAGGGCATTCATACTCTCTTGAGATTCCAGGTGGGTAGTGGTAGAATGCAAGATAGTTTAACTTGTCTACGACAACGGAACTAACATAATGTTGTGGCAGAAAAACTCACCAAGGTAACCAACATGGTAGGAAACTTGATTTCAATCATAATTAATATATTGTCAAAGAAGTAGTTGCTTAGAATTCCTAAGAAGTTTGTCTCAGTTGTGAATGTGAAAATAATGATAAGGATGTGTGAACCATGATCATACTACAAGACATTCAATTCAATGAATGTGCATTATATTATTGTAGCCAAACAATCAAAAGAGGAAAACCAAATCTTGAATGATTTGTTGAGTACTTGTAAACTTCTAACGTTGAGGTTTGATCCATTATATGGAAAGGAAGGCTGGAAACTCTAATAGGCTGAAATAGGCTAAGAAATAGGGTTAACCTTAGACTTGATAGTTTGTCAAAAAGGAGTAATATATCGAAGAGATCAATGAAACTTTGTCAATACAAAGCTTAAGCATAAAGTAGTCTCAGAATTGACAGATGTCCAAGAGCAATGTTGTGCTCAAGATGGACAAGTGATCAAGATAATTAATTTTAGCTAAAGTAAATAGATAAGTAGGTGATGGACGAACTCAGCTTCTAAGTTATCTGAAAGTGTAAATACCAAAGAAAAGGAAGGGACCCACAGTGTAGTGTACAATGCACTAACATTCCTTATCTATTTGGATTACACTAAGGATGAATTCGTTAGCCAATGAGAACATGCTTTCCAATCACTATAGTATAGGTGTCATGTGTTATTCAAATATTATTGTACATTAGATGTACATAAGACATATTGTGAATAAAACACATAAGCTCTTTGTCAGAGTAAGTATGTGTGAGACATACAAGATTTCCCTATGCGATAGCAAGAACACTCAATGCAAGGTCCAAGAAGGAAAAGGTTTCAAGTAGTGATGTTACATAGGATGAATGTTTTATTTGACTTTATTTGAATTTATCTATATATTAAAGTGCTATAGATCATCGGGGACGATGATTCACAAGGGGGGGAGTATGTTACACCCCAATTGTGTAATTACTATTTACTATTACTATGTAGGGTAAATGTGAATGTAATTTGTATTATGAGGGTGAATAAATTGTAATTGCACTTTATAATCAAATGAATTATGAATGAATGTTATTTAATTTAATGTCATATGAAGAAATGCATATGTGAGAAATGGATAGTTATTGAATTAATATTCTAGTTCTATGGAGATGTATTGTGTGTAATGCATGTTTTGTGAACAATTGACTACCATGCACTTGTGATAGTTGGATGCAGGTATATTTTCATTCCTCTAGGTGAAGGTGATGTAGATAATGGTGCGCTTCAAATATTTACAAAGGCATAAAGCATTGATTTTTGACTGATCAACTAAACACTCACAAATTCACTTCAATGAAACATGGTTTCCAAAGGCTCCAAATACACCAAAAGGAGGTTCCAAGACACCAAACTCACACTGAACCTTTACCATACCTTGAACATCACTATATTGATTGGAATAAGCCAACTAAACACCCTAAGAACCCTGGTTCCTTCATTCATCCATCGCTCACTCACAAAGGCTTAATTGCTTGTAGTAGTCCGAAAGAACAAAATTGGGAATAACTTTTAAACCAGGTGAGAACTCAAGAAACCCAAAGCAATTTCAAATACCCATTTTGACTCTCTAAAACATATCAAGAAACAAAATAAGGTTTTTTTGGAAAGAATGGCTTTAAAAATGATTATCCTACTACCACTTTAACAAAGCAACACCATGAAACTCTTCACCCAATACATTAAATCTGATCCCAATGCTCTATATATGTTACAAATGAATGGAAAAAACAAATTTTAACAGTGGAAACCCCTGAAAAGTCACTAAATCATCAAAACCCTTGTTAAGCCATTTTAGGCTAGGTTCCATGAGGGTTTATTGAAAATCAATACTCTCAGCCTCTTTTCACATTAACAATGCCTCAAACACATTTAAATATGTTTGCACATGTTGTCTAAACCTTCACCAATCCTTTATCAATGCATTTTATACCAACTCCATCACTTAGCCATCAACTTTGAACCAAAAATCAATCAAAATCAATTAGGACAACAACAAAACTTATGCAAGATGACTTCCCCTGTATCTGCAAACATACCCAACTTGAAAAACTCATTGAACTAACCCATTCCACTGATTTATAAAGGCTTCCATCAGTGGAATGGTTGCTTATGCTCTTATTTGACTCTCAAACCCCAAAAATGAGGGTTTCAGGACATTCTACTAAAAAATGACTCAAACAAACCTAAATCTCAATTAAATCTCCCAAAATCAAGCTTATTTAAAAGCTAACTCACTATTCTATCAAATCCATTGAAGATTGTGGTCTGATGATATTGTATAGACCATACAAAGCTTGCAAGAACAACACGAAAATGTTGTATCTATAGAACATGGTACTTTTATTCACAAAACCTCTTCAAGATACAATCTTCTACTCTTTTTCTCACCTTCACAAGGCTTTTAAAACACATTAAATCAGTTATCATAACTTCCCCTTAAGTTCCCAATGACCAAAAACCTTCCCTTACAAAAGTGACTCTTCAACTTCTTGCATTTTTGCATTTTTGACAACATTTGAAAGATTTTGTATTTTTTTTATAACTTGACCCCATAATCCCCTAGAAACCTAATTAAATGACTTAAGTACATTAGACATGGTCCAAATATGACCTCATTACAATCATAACATGATTAAGACTCAAACATTACAAGTTTTCCTCATGGAGGCTTGAAGTTTACATAGTGCCCTGCACCATACACCTGGCCTGAAAAAAGACCTCAAGTCCCTTTGAGGACTGAGTTGCTTCAAAACTTGCTTCTTTACACCTGCAAACATACCTCTACTAACTTGGTCTTAAACTTTCCTCTTCTTCTTTACCTCTGTTGCATACCTGAACTCATCCATTTTCTCTTTCCAAACACCTTGAACCTTTCCACCTTTGGCATTTATCTCAGTTACCAGATTCTCTCCCTTAAGACACTCTTTACAAATCTCTGTATTATCAAATTTACAACCCACTATATTGACAGAAATTGACTGCCCTCTAACATCTTTTGGAATCAATGACCTTATTATGCTTTTCCATAATCAATTCATCCTTGACCTTAAAAGAAGTAGAATTGAACACTAACTCAATATCATTTCCATCAAATTATGTTTCATACCTATTGTTTCAACATCTCCATTGTTTGAAATGGCTACATTCTTCATGTGATTTTCCTTAGGCATATACCCATCTCTCTCACTGCTTCATCACAATCTCTCACAACAAACCATCCATCTACCCAACAAGAGATCCTGGAAGATGCACCTCTACCCACTCTCTCTCTCAGTGGTGTAACTCTCTCTGAACCTTCTCCCCAGCTTCATCTTTGTTGGAGGATAGTTATCACAGACCTCTTCCATGTCTATAGCCAACACACCTTCCTCACAACTCTTTCTCTCTTGTAGCTTTAAGATGGACCACAAGCACTTGCAACCAACACACTTCACAATCCACCAAATCAACCAGCTTTGATACCAAACTAATGTAGAGAATGGTGGGTTTCAAAGGTTTACAAAGACATAAAGCATTGATTTTTGACTGATCAACTAAACATTCACAAATTCACTTCAATGAAACATGGTTTCCAAAGGCTCCAAATACACCAAAAGGAGGTTCTAAGACACCAAACTCACATTGAACCTTTACCATACCTTGAATAGCACTATATTGACTAGAATAAACCAACTAAACACCCTAATAACCCTGGTTACTTCATTCATCCATCACTCACTCACTAAGGCTTAATAGCTTGTAGTAGTCCCAAAGGACAAAACTGGGCATAAATTTTAAACTAGGTGAGAACTCAAGAAAACCAAAGAAATTTCAAATACCCATTTTGACTCTCTAAAACATATCAAGAAATAGAATAAGGTTGTTTTGGAAAGAATGGCTTAGAAAATGACTGTCCTGCTGCCCCTTAAGCCAAATTAGGCCACTTTAACAAAGCAACACCATGAAACTCTTCACCCAATACATTAAATCTTATCCCAATGCTCTATACAGGTTACAAATGAATAGAAACAACAAATTTTAACAATGGAAACCCCTAAAAAGTCACTAAATCATCAAAACCCTTGTTAAGCCATTTTAGGCTACGTTCCATGAGGGTTTATTGAAAATCAATCCTCCTACCCTCTTTTCACATTAACAATGCCTCAAACACATTTAAATATGTCTGTACATGTTGTCTAAACCTTCACCAATCCTCTATCAATGCATTTTATACCAACTCCATCACTTAGCCATCAACTTTGAACCAAAAATCAATGAAAATCAATTAGGACATCAACAAAACTTATGCAAGATGACTTCCCCTATATCTAAAAACACACCCAACTTGAAAAACTCATTGAAATAACCTATTACACCAATATATAAAGGCTTCCATCAGTGGAATGGTTGCTTATGCTCTTATTTGACTCTCAAACCCAAAAAATGAGGGTTTCAGGACAGTCTACTAAAAAATGACTCAAACAAACCTAAATCTCAATGAAATCTCCCAAAATCAAGTTTATTTAAAAGCTAACTCACTATTCTAAAAAATCCAATGAAGATTGTGGTCTGATGATGTTGTACATACCGTAAAAATCTTGTAAGAACAAGAAAATGTTGTATCTGCAGAACAGGGTAATTTTATTCACAAAACCTCTTCAAGATACAATATTCTACTCTTTTTCTCACCTTCACAAGGCTTTTAAAACACATTACATAAGTTATCATAACTTACCCTTGAGTTCCCAATGACTAAAAACCTTCCCTTAAAAAAGTGACTTCAACTTCTTGCATTTTGTGCATTTTTGTATTTTTGACAACATTTGAAAGATTTTGCATTTTTTTGATAACTTGACCCTATAATCCCCTAGAAACTTAATTAAATGACTTAAGCACATTAGACATGATCCAAATATGACCTCATTACAATCATAACATGATTAAGACTTAAACATTACAAGTTTTCCTCATGGAGGCTTGAAGTTTACATGGTGCCCTGCACCAAAAGGGGAAGTATCACTCAGGAGAAGGTCGTGGTCGGGTAACCAGTAACGTAACCTATCTAAGCATTCACACATCATAATAGAATAATTGAGTTGGGTTATTATGTGGGAAGTATGTAAGTCATCCTTAGTTTGATGTTTCTACATTAGTAAGGGTCTTGTTTACTATTGAGTGCATTATTGGGTGATGATATCTGTTTGAGCTTGTGAGTCCTTCATCATCTTATTGTGCTTGTTTTTGTGGTTGAATGAGTATTTGGATATATGCATACATGCATATATATGCATATGTCGGCATATGTGTACGATGGATATAATGGATATCCATATGAGTACAACAACATATGTATAGATAAGCATATATGTATATAAATGTTACTATGATGTTATGTGTCTTTAAGCTTTTTGTCGATACATATGTACGTCAAAAGTATACATGTATATGAGTATATGCATACATTGATCCATGTTTGAGAGCATAATCATATGCATGTATGAGTGAGTAGAAATACTTACAAACATACTCACACGAGGGATCAATTATATATATGTGTGTGTGTGTGTGTGTGTGTGTGAATATATAAATATACTTAACGAATGTGTGTATTGACAAGAATAGGATAAGAAAGAGTAACCTGATATATATGTGTGTGTGTGTGTGAACATATTTAATATATATAACATATATGTGTATAAGTGTATGTAGGAATACATGTGTATGTGCTTGATGGTGCAATCGAACATATATATATATGTATGAGCATAGAGGAGTATGTATATATTTATATATATATACAATCAATGTTATATATCATAATATTATCTTGCGTACATATAGTAAAGATATATATGTTGGTATTATTGAAGTTTTTTTTGTACATATATGGGAATACATATATATACACATATGTATACACGTAAGAGTTAATGCTTAAATAGAAGTGTGTATATATTTTTCTATATATATAATATGTATTATGAATATATATATATATAAATAATTACTTTATTTTTAAACTTTGCTCTTTATATATTTACATAGTACAAAATATATACACCTTGATTGACTTGTATATATACTATACAAAGAAGTTGAGGCTCATCCATTTAAGCTTATGCTTGGGTCAATAAAAGACAGTGATTGCGTACTTTGTATAGGCATTCAAGAGGATGATATGTTGCATTTGAATCTATTATGCACGCTTAGGAAAAGTAGGGTGGATTCAACTCCTTATAATGCTCATCTTGAATGATAATGTATGGCACATTATTAATACTATGTGAATAAAACTTTAGAATCTTTATTTTGTATTAGCTAGTGAATAATGGAGAGATTATAATAGTGTTGCATATCAAGCACAGTACTGAGCATTCAAGTTGCAAGTAATAGTGTATTGATGAATACGTGGAATGCTTGAGAAGAGAAGTAAACAACATGCCATAATATTATCAGCCAATTTATAATTAAATCAAAGGTTGAACTATGAGATAGTAATGATTATATTCTTTAGCCACATTATACTCTTGTTGTCTATGAAAGAAGATTTTATAATCTACAAACATTCAGCAATCATTAAGGCAATGAATGATGATAGAATAAGTCGACGCTCTTTTGTATAGAGCCATGGACTTAGTAAACTCTATTTACCATGTTTTTAAGTATCGACCAACATTTGTAAAGGTGTGTAAAATAGTAAATGACTTTGTCAAATTGATTTATTATGTGAATCGACTCACACCAAGACTAAGCTGATATAACCTTGGTGTTGCAAATCTAATGTTGATTGTTTTAGATGTAAAGGAAATTGATGAAGCATTGGCACCACCTTTGAATCCTTATACCTGTAGATTTCCATTGTGAAATGCAAACCAAATTCTATCATGTGGAAATTTGAACTAGTCTCTAACTGTTGTCATTTAACAAAGTCGATTTGTAGCTGTTTAAGTTGAGAATGTGCTTACATGTTTGCCACCTTTTAGCTAAGATAGATGTGTTGTGCATTCTTGTTGTTGTCAAAACTCATGCCTAAACTGTAGGTTGATTAGTTACCTGATTGTTGTATAAATAGTGGGCTTGTTCATTTATTTGGATGCATTCTTCTGTGCATTCCTTGAGCAATTTTTTGCATTATTTTTCTTAATACAGTGAGTGAGATCTTTGAGCATTAGAGATAGTTTATTAATATCTTGAGAGAAGTATTTACCAACTTGTGAGATAGTGATTGTTAAGACTTTGTTGGAGGATTGATACCAGGCTAGTTTCTAATCTAGAAGTGCTATGTTTGCAGCCAGTCAATTGCAAAGCTTATCATAGGCATGAGGATATTCTTTCCTTTTTTGTATTAGAGTTGAATGATTTGCGTCTTGACTATTTTAACTAGTCTATTATGGTTACTTGTAATTAGGTAAAAGTAATGCTTTCTTTGAAAGAAAAGTAGAAGATGTTTACTCTTTTTGTGAATTGCTTGTAAATACTCCATAATAGGAGGATTATGTTTATCATAAGTATCACATACTCGATATGAATAAACATGGGGTGCATAAGTCTTAGTCATAGATTTAACCCTTCTAGTCAAAGAGGTGATACTATCGAATGGAATCATCTGATGTTATGAAAACTCTTCGATTGAGGCCATGCTTTATGTTTGTATTTACTCCATGATAGGAGGGATATTTGTGATAGGTATTAATATTATACTAGATGTGAATAAACATGGACAACTTAAGGGACACTCATAGCTAGATATTTAATTATGATAGATGGCTAGTACGTTACTCTTGGGATTGTTGTCCAGTGAAGGGAGGGAACTAGTACTTTGCTTTATGAGTTGTGTTTCCTTAGGTTGATAAAGAGATAGGTTATCCTAGGGAGTAGATTTCCCATGGAGAGGGATTTCCTAAGCATAGATATAATGGCTTTAAGTCAAAATTGTAAGGAAAATTAGATGCGGAAACAAATCTCCTAACGTCAATACCTCAGGGAAGAATGCAGATATACTTCTAAATTTTTCAATTATAGTCCAATTAAGATGCACTATGAAATAAATATTAGAAACAAAGAATTAGACAAACACAGAAGAACACTAGATTTACATGGGAAAACCCTTATGGGAGAAAAACCCACCACACCAAGAGAAGTCACTTTGTATTACAGTAACAAATAATTACATACAAAGTTCTGACTTATCTTTCTGATGCCAGATTACATTGTGATCAATCTTTGTATAGGAACCTTCAAGTTACAGACTTCACAGAATAGAAATCACTCTTATACAATTCAAACTATTTACATAATTGTTCTTCGAACCAACCATCGAACCTATCACAATCTGCAATCACAAAGTATAACCATGTCACCCCTGTCTGTCGAGCTTCCTCACAGAATTGCCACAATGAACTGTCTTCCAACGGTTCCCATTCGGCTCCTCTGATTGGCTATTGATTTACCACGTAGGATGGTCTTCTCTTGGTCAAAGTGATCAACCTGCGTTGGCATGTCGGTGAGACACAAGAAGTGTCTCCCCGATGCCCAAAGGCTTCACCATCGATGTTTCCAAGAGATCTTAGTCACCAAGAGGTTACATCGAGTCTAGAGAGCTATTGCTCAGCTTTCGCCATGTTGCCAAGACATATCGCTTTCACTGAGACATCATACCAAAGCTTCAAAGTCACACAGCTGTGAGTTTTCCATTTGGCAAGACTATGGCTCTTTGGTGAGACCACATACCGATATTCAAAGTCACAACGATCTCAAAATTCCTATCAACAAGACTTACCGCTCGCCAAGAGGTTTCATTGAGCTAGCTTATGTTTCTCTAAAGCCATCAGGAGTCGATGAGACTTATCACTATTGCCAGGAGGTTACATCGATGCTCAACAGTTACTCCAAAGTATTCAATAGTTGGCAAGACTATCATCCTTCACTGAGAGTTCCTACTGAGTCATTAAGGGTTACACTGAAACATTCAACATTCGGCAAGACGTCCATATCGCTGAGAAATTACTCCGAATACTCATAAGTCATACCAAGCACCAAACGACAATCACCAAGACATTCATCTTTCACCAAAAGGTTTCAACAAGCTCTCATATGTTACTCTAAAACCATACTACCATCGGCAAGAACTTTTTCCATCGCTAAGACCTCACACCGAGACCTTTGTGCTGCTCCAAGTGTATACTGTCGGTGAGACACACCAACTGTCGCCAAGAGGTCTTCCTGAAGACTTCAATAGAGAACATTGTCGGTGAGACAATCATATCGCTAAGAGCTCATAGCGAACATCCAAGACTCTCCCTGATATACAATTGAATGGCATGTCGGCCAAAGATCTCCACAAGCGGTGAGAGGTTATAACGAATAAACTATCACAGCGATAGGCTCCAAAGTAAAAGCATTCAGCGAGACTCCTGCAAGGTCACAACAACCTGTACAAAACATAATGTGGCAAAGCTGCTAGTTGGCCAGACATGATGGATGTCATACCGACTTTGCTCCAATAGAGGTTACAGCCTGTGATGATTGAGGCACACATTTCTAACAATCTCCCACTTGACAAAGATCACACAGGCACCTCCAGAGCACAACAAAACTTACTGAAAATCATGGGCACTAAGGCCCATTCAACTGGCACACCACCTAAACTTGTCTGTGCTCACTGGCTTTGTTAATGCATCTGCAACATTCTCTAGAGTATCAACTTTTTCCAAATTGACCTTTCCATCCTCCACCATATCTTGTACAAAGTGGTACTGTACGTCTATATGTTTCGTCCTGGCATGGAAACTAGGATTCTTTGCTAGAAAAATTACACTCTGACTATCACATAAAATAGTTATTTGCCCTGCATCAAAACCAATGTTAGAACACAAACCTTTTAACCAAACTGCTTCTTTACAAGCATGTGTAGCTTCCATGTATTCAGCCTCTGTAGTGGACAAAGCGACTACAGCCTGCTGCTTACTCATCCAACTCACTGCACCACCATTTAACATAAAAATGTATCCACTGGTGGACCTCCTGTTGTCAATGTCCCCTGCCCAATCAGAATCTACATAACCATGAATGCTGAGAGTCCTCTATGATTCAACCAAGTTCCCATGGTAACACATAGCATATTCTGAAGTGCCCTTCAAATATCTAAAAACTTTTTTCACAACATCCCAATGTGTCCTTCCAGGATTATCCATAAACTAACTAAGAACTCCCACTGCTTGGGCAGTGTCTGGCCTTGTACAGACCATTGCATACATAAGACTGTCAACCGCACTAGCATAGGGTACACTGGTCATGTCCTCCATCTCAGTAGGATATTTTGGACAGTCTTCAATAGATAGCTTTGTTCCTTGCAATACTGGAACAACTACCTTCTTGCAATCATTCATGCAAAATCTCTCTAGAACAGTCTTGATATACTTACTCTGACTGAGCCAAAGTTTTCTACTATTCCTGTCCCTGGTTATCTCCATCCCTAGAATATACCTTGCTGCACCAAGATCTTTCATTTTGAACTTAGCAGACAACTGAGACCTAAGATCATAAATCATTAGCTTACTATTGCCTATGAACAGCATATCATCAACATAAAGAGCAATAATAAGAAATTAATCACTTTCAGCTTTATAATAGACATAGTGATCAAATTTTGATCTCACAAATCCCAAAGACAATACAAAAGTATCAAATTTTTGGTACCACATTCTAGGTGACTGCTTTAACCCATACAGAGACTTCTTTAACTTGCAAACCAGTTTCTCTTTACCTTTTTCAACAAAGTGCTCAAGCTGGGACATATAGATTTCTTCTTCAAGATCACCATGAAGAAACGTTGTTTTCACATCCATCTGTTCGACCTCTAAGTCATGCACTGCTGCAAGTGACAAAAGAAATCTAATGGGCGTCAGCTTAGCTATAGGAGAAAAAATTTCTCCATAATCAATTCCCTCTACTTGGGAATAACCCTTTGCAACCAATCTTGCCTTGTACTTTTCCACACTGCCATCCATACCAATCTTCTTTTTAAATACCCATTTGCATCCCACAACTTTTCTGCCTTTAGGCAAGGGCACCAAACTCCAAGTATCATTCTTTTCCAATGATGCCATTTCTTTATTCATGGATTCCAACCAAGAGTTTGAATCAGACATTTTAAATGCCTCTTTTACAGTCCTATGTTCATCAGTGCTAGAAATCAAAGCATAGGAACAAGTAGAATCTATCAAAGAGAACCCATACCTATCTAGTTGTTTTCTTTCACGGGTTGACCTCATCACTTGCTGAGGCTGAGGTTCTTCTTCTTCAGAACTTTCAGAACTGCTTGAGCTCTCCTCAGTTTCAGGTACATTTTGAATTTTCAATTCCTCTTTATCTGGTGTAGGAGGAATTCCAACTACATCCTTATTATTTTTTGACTTTTTCTCTGACTGCAAATCCAAAGTAGAAGGTTTCAGCTCACAAAAGATTACACTTCTGCTATATACAACCTTCTCTGTATCAGGATTCCAAAGCTTGTATCCTTTTATGATAGCACTATAGCCAATAAAAATAAATTTGACATCCTTGTTCTCCAATTTAGATCTTTTCACATCCGACACATGAGCATATGCCTCACAGCCAAAAACACGAATATGTCTTAAAGAGGGCTTCTTACCAGACCACACTTCCAAAGGTGTTTTCTCAACAAGAGCAGAATTTGAAGAATGATTAATTAGGTAACATGCAATAGATACAACCTCAACCCAGAACTTCTCCTCTAAGCCAGCACTACTCAGCATACTTCGTGCTCTCTCCATCAATGTCCTATTGAACCTTTCTGCAACTCCATTCTGTTGTGGAGTATAAGGTGTAATCTTATGTCTTTTAATTCCATGGTCTTTGCAATACCTCTCAAATTCATCAGAATGAAATTCACCACCATTATCAGTCCTTAAGCATTTTATTTTTCTACCAGTCTGATTTTCTACAAGGTTCTTAAATTCCTTAAATCGACTGAACACTTCTGATTTACTTTTCAGAAAATATACAAATGCTCTTCTTGAACAATCATCAATGAATGACACATAGTATCTTGACTTAGACAAAGAAGGAACATCCATTGGACCAAATACATCAGAATGAATATAATCTAGCAAACCAAAATATTTATGAGGACTAGAATAAAATGAAACACGGTGTTGTTTTCCATATATACAGTGTTCACAAAATTCAAATTCAAGATTACAATCTTCAAGCCCCTCAACCAGGTTTTTGTTCTTCAAGGTTTTTAAACCTTTTTCTCCAATGTGGCCTAGCCTATGATGCCAAAGCATAGTCTTCTCTGCTGGAAGTTTTACTTCCATAGAGTTTACATAATTAGGGACATTTCCCTCTTTACCTCCATGTGTAGCTTTCTGTGACTTTACAGAGACACTGTTACATTGAACAACTTGTGCATCCAGCTTGTACAAGGTACCAATTCGAGTACCTCTAGCCAGCACCATTGAACCTCTAGTCATCTTGCAGCCATTTCTAGAGAACGAGACTTGTATTCTAATATCATTCACCTTACTAACAAATAGTAGATTTTGAGCCAGACTTGGTATGTGCATAAAATCATTTATCCCCTTCACTCTTCCATCAGGGAATTGAATTCTGACACTTCCACGGCCAACAGTTTCCAAAGTGGAATCACTTGCCAAGTACACCTTTCCACCATCGTATTCTTCATACTTTGTAAACCAGTCTCTATGAGATGTCATGTGGAAAGATGCTCCAGAATCAATCAGCCAGACATCATCTGACACCTGTGTAGCCAAGGCTGTAATGAAGGCATCTGCATCACTATGAGAAGAGTCATTGTCGGAAGAATACTTCTTCTTCTTCTTCTTCTCCTCTTTACAATCCTTTCAGACATGACCAGGTTTCCCACAGTTACAACACTTCACCTTGGACTTCTTTCCAGGAGACTTTGATCTCCCCTCTGATTTTGATTTGGACTTCTTGTCCTTCTTCTTGCCTTTTTCTTTCGATCTTCCTCTAACAGCAAGGGCCTCCTTCACCATCTCAAAAGATTTCCTTATCATTTATTTTGACAGCAAAGATGCAACAACATCTTCCATCTTGAAACTGGATGTTGTACTCCCAATAGCCATCACTAGATGATCCAAAGAGTCTGGCAAAGAACACAATAATAGCATACAGCGATCCTCTTCTTCATTCTTCACACCAGTAGATGTTAACTGTGCAAGTAGCATGTTAAATGCATTCAAATGATCAGCTATAGACCCTCCTTCCTGCATTCTCAAAGAGTACAGCTTCTTCCTCAGGAACAATTTATTCACCAAAGATTTTCCCTGATAAATAGACGCCAATCTCTTCCACAAGGAAGATGCAATCTTATCTTCATGCACATTGAGAAGAATGGATTTTGTAAAGCAGAGCCTTATCAGCCCTTAGACTTTCTATCTGCAAGATCCCAATCTTCTTACTTCATGCCTATAGGTTTAGTTCCAGACACAGCAAGCCACAGATCACGATCCACTAAGAGATCCTCCATCTTAAGTTTCCACAACTCAAAATTGCTGCCATTGAACTTCTCTATTTCAATCTTTCTTGACGTGCTAGCCATCTCAATCTGTAATTAGAAATTGAAAAACTTCTACAAGACTCCCACTGAATGGAAATTGACACAAAAAACCCAATGTACCCACAAGGATAACACAACTGGCCAGGCTCTGATACCACTTGTAAGGAAAGCTAGATGTGGAAACAACTCTCCTAAAGTCAATACCTCAGGGAAGAATGTAGAAATACTTCTAAATTTTTCAATTACAGTCCAATTAAGATGCACTTTGAAATAAATATCAGAAACAGAGAATTAGACAAACACAGATGAACACCATATTTATGTGGGAAAACCCTTATGGGAGAAAAACCCACCACACCAAGAGAAGTCACTTTGTATTATAGTAAAAAATAATTACATATAGATTTCTGACTTATCTTTCTGATGCCAAATTATAGTAGCTTTCACAATGACCAATCTTTGTACAGGAACCTTCAAGTTACAGAATTCACATAATAGAAATCACTCTGATACAATTCGAACTATTTACACAATTGTTCTTCGAACCAACCATCAAACCTATCACAATCTGCAATCACAGAGTATAACCATGTCACCCCTATCTATCAAGCTTCCTCACAGAACTGCCACAACGAACTATCTTCCAACGGTTCCCATTCAGCTCCTCTGATTGGCTATCGATTTACAACGTAGGATGGTCTTCTATCGGTCAAAGCGATCAACCTGTGTTGGCATGTCAGTGAGACACAAGAATTTTCTCCCCGATGCCCAAAGGCTTTACCATCGATGTCGCCAAGAGATCTTAGTCATCAAGAGGTTAAATCAAGTCCAGAGAGCTATCGCTTAGCTTTTGCCATGTCGCCAAGACATATCGCTTTCGCTGAGACATCATACCGAAGCTTCAAAGTCACACAGCCATGAGTTTTCCATTCGGCAAGACTATCACTCTTCGGTGAGACCACATACCGATATTCAAAGTCACAATGATCTCAAAATTCCTATCGGCAAGACTTACCACTCGCCAAGAGGTTTCATCGAGCTATCTATGTTTCTCCGAAGCCATCAGCAGTCGATGGGACTTATCGCTATCACCAGGAGGTTACATCGATGCTCAACAGTTACTCCAAAGTATTCAACAGTAAAAAAGACTATCATCCTTCACTGAGAGTTCTTACCGAGTCATTAAGGGTTACACTGAAACATTCAACATTCGGCAAGACATCCATATCATTGAGACGTTACTTTGAATACTGACAAGTCATACCGAGCACCAAACAACAGTCACCAAGACATTCATCTTTTGCCAAAAGGTTTCAATGAGCTCTCATATGTTACTCTGAAACCATACTACCATCGGCAAGAACTTTTTCCATCGCTAAGACCTCACACCAAGACCCTTGTGCTGCTCTAAGTGTATACCGTTGGTGAGACACACCAACTATCACCAAGAGGTCTTCCCGAAGACTTCAACAAAGAATGTTGTCGGCAAGACAATCATATCACTGAGAGCTCATAGCGAACATCCAAGACTCTCCCCGATATACGATTGAATGGCCTGTCGGCCAGAGATCTCCACGAGCGGTGAGAGGTTATAACGAATAAACTGTCACAGTGATAGGCTCCAAAGTAAAAGCGTTCGGCGAGACTCCTGCAAGGTCACAGTGACCTGTACAAAACATAATGTATCAAAGTTGCTAGTCGACTAGACATGATGGATGTCATACCGACTTTGCTCTAGTAGAGGTTATAGCCTGTGATGATTGAGGCACACATTTCTAACAAAAATGAGCTTGCTATAGTGTAAGTGAATGGCAGACCATCGCTCAATTTTACTGAGTGAGAACACTTTGGCCAAAGTAGTGTGATTTCTTGGGGCTCCACTATCACTTCACCGTGTCCATTTAAATACATGAGGGGTACCTAGCGTAGGTAATAAATCCTATTCGTGTAGGGCACAACACTAAGCTCAGAGTGGTATGTCATATGAGGTTACCAAACCAATACCCTCGTCGAATGATAGGGCCATCTATCATTGATAGATGTGTGGGGGACAGCATATGAGTCTGTGGTTGGTGGAAAAGTGATTGGTTGATGCTTCTCCTCCTCAACAGGTGACAAAAGACCAAGGTTTTGAAAGGCAGATTCCTAGACCATCTATATCTTATGCTTTGAAGCTAGATGGAGTTGTGTTTGTAATGGTGTACATTCTTGGAATATTGTAATTTGTGAGATTATTATATTGGAGTGGAAACCTTATTGAATATTGTATGACATCTTTGTTCAATATGATATATATGTTTTGGGAAGATTTGTATAATTACTTTGGAATGCAAAGAAAATTTTGAATTTGTGTTATTTTAATTATGCATGTAATTTACATTATTGGAAGAAAAAAATTTATTGCTATGTCATGGCAACATGATTTATTCACTTGAGGTGAAAACATTAGAAATTTTACTGTGAAGAACACTGGGGTTGTTTCATGTGGTATCAGAGCCACCAGGTTCAGCACTAGAACCTATGAGCTTATTACGTAAGTGTTAAATAAACCTTATCAAAGATAATGGTTGAAATGTCCTGACGCCAAGATGGAAAGAGAAAATAACATGGAGAAATTAAAAGGAAGATGAGATTCCTAGAAACTTGTTTTAGTTTGGGACTAGTTAAAAGTCATCCTTGGAGTGTAAACTCCTAAACCAACAACTTTGTATGATATCCCCTTGGATTGAAAAATATTATGAAATCGAGTTATGTAGGAAGGTTAGGAAGAATAATCAATATATACCTTCATCCTATGGAATAGATATAAAACTCTAAGGTATAGAGAAGATTGAGAGAATCTCCCTTATTGATAGTAGCTTATAACTTCAAAGAGTCAAGGATTTTTTGGTTTTGGAAGAATACTATGAATCCATAAGTATGCATTGTTGGAATAATATGGATCGAAGTAGAAAGTAAATGAAGGAAGTATCCAAGAGGTTGGAAAACTCTTGACTTGAATCTAATTTCTGAGCAAGGCTAGGAACTTGTAAGAAAAGAGATAGTACCTTAAGAATAAGGGGAAAGACGAGAATGGTCAGAAAAGAAGTAATCAACAAAGTGTACATGTTTCCACCAACCAAAATTGATGAGAATAATTTGGATTTTTGATTAAAGTGAGAAGGGAACCAAAAAACCTTGGTATCTCTAAGGGTTATGAGATAATAAGTAACCAAGAGTTGGGACAAAGTCACTTGGAAGGGTGATTGCAAGAGAATCCTAAAAAGGTAAATCGTATTCATCTGACAAAGGTTTGGATAGTACATTGATAGGTTGGAATATAAGTAGAACTCAACAACACTTCAATAAAAACCAACATACGATGGAGGTTCCAAAAGGAAATGGAATGTAGTATGACGCTATGTGTGAAATCAATAGAAGTTGTAAGGAAACAAATCTATAAGATGAAAAGTACATCAACAAAAGAGGCTTTGTGAGTATGGATATTCCTCCTCAAAGAGGATATTGGAAAGAGAATAACAATAAATTTTAGCTTGTAAAGTTGCTGATTATTCATTAGATCTCCTATTAGATGATCCAAAATGTTGAATCTATGAGATATAAATCTACAATGAATCTAACCTTGGGAAAAAGTATATTCAGGTATGCCATTGAGGCAAGAAAAGGTCATAGAAAGCTAGCAACAAGGAATGTTAAATAATTTCATGAAAGAAAATATTTTCTAGAAGTTCAACTTTGAGTAAAACGAATGTCGTGAAAACACTAAGGAGTGAAGGAAGAGAGTGGATTGACTCAAATTAAGTACCCACCCAACGAAAAGCATGGATATGATTTTTAATTTGGAAGAACTTTGACTTCTTAGTATGTCAAGAGGACAATAAATTCATGTGCTTCATGACCACAAGGATAAGGTATTGGAATTTTGGAGAAAATTAGTGGAATGGTCAAGAGTTGTGACCTATTATCACACCATACCTTGCATATATATTGATTGTAGAATCAATTGCTATTATCATTGATTCCTTAGGGAAAGGATAGGTAGATTACTTGATCATGAAAAGGAAGATCATTGTCTACGAGATAGATAAGGGATGATCTATATTACTTATGATTTGTAGGAAAGTGTCTTACTACTCCTATTGCTTTACGACAAGTAGCTAAATTGTTGATCTAGTCGTAGATAGTTAGACTATGTGTATAGTGTGTGATATGTCAATTTTATGAAGCGACTCAGTAATATTATCTATGATAGAAAGCCTTGGGGATGATAAGTTTTGGCTATAGAGCCATAGAGAAGGTATGATGTGATGTTATGTGAACCACATCAAATATCTTTACCGGGATGATCATTTGATCATATTTTATACTCAAATGAAACCATAGGTTAAGAATAACCAAATTTGGGATGAGAAGTTCATTTGATTAAAGAGAGAAACCTTAGGTTAAGTTTTACCTATTGGGTTGGAATATTTACTAGAGTACCCATTAACACCTATAGGTTGGGAATAACTAATTTGGTTGAGTTGTACATTTTGTCTTGATTGGAACATATAGAGTTAAAGTACAACCTATATAATCAGACTAGCCATTGGTTGATGACTTAATCTAAAGATTAAGGTATACTATGATTGAGACTCACCTATGTGATTAAGTGAATCAATTGAGCTAACAAGAAATTTTTTTGCTTGGTAATTAGGTATGCAATTAAATTTGATACCTACTAGGAACCAAGATGATTAAATGAGGATTAATACTCAAAATTAGTACCAATTCTTATCAGGAAAATTAGATTGAGTAGAAAGATGGATTACATCTTTGAAAATAATCCGAGGACAGATGAAATCCACGGTATGTATTTTCTAAGATAAATGGGATTTATCTTCATAAAATGTTTAAGCATTATGCTTATGTGGCATGAGTACACAAAATTGGTATCCATTTAGTCAAAGAATAGACTATTAAGGGATGTAAAAGAGCCTATGCACCCAAAATTTTGGATAATTAAGGGATGAAATGAAGAAATTAATGTCAGAGTTATGACTTTGGAATGACAAAATTATTTTTCGAGTGAGGAGCCACTATAATCCTGGAAAAGATGGAGTAAGATGTTGAGCATATAGCAAGATAATATCTAGTGTGGAAGAAGATAAAGACAATATGTCATCATTGGCAGGACATGCATACTCTCTTGAGATTCCAAATGGGTATTTATAGAATGCAAGACAGTTTAACTTGTCTACGTCAGCAGAACTAACATAACGTTTTTGTGGAAAAACTCACCAAGGTAACCAATATGGTAGGAAACTTGATTTCAATCATAATTAATATATTGTCAAAGAAGTAGTTGCTTATAATTCCTGAGAAGGTTGTCTCAGTTGTGAACAAGGAAATAATGATAGGGTTTTGTGAACCATGGTCATACTACGAGACATTCAATTGAACGAATGTGCAATATATTATTGTAGCCAAACAAGCAAAAGAGGAAAACCAAATCTTGAATGATTTTTTGAGTACTTGTAAACTTCTAACATCGAGGTTTGATCCATTATATGGAAAGGAAGGTTGGAAACTCCAATAGGCTAAAATAGGCTAAGAAATAGTGTTAACCTTAGACTTGATAGTTTTTCAAAAAGGAGTAATAGATCGAAGAGATCAATGAAACTTTGTCAATACAAAGCTTAAGTATGAAGCAGTCTTGGAATTGACAGATGTCCAAGAGAAATATTGTGTTGAAGACTGACAAGTGATCAAGACTATAAATTTTAGCTAAAGTTAATAGATAAGTAGGTGATGGAAGAACTCAGCTTCTGAGTTATCTAAAAGTGTAAATACCAAAGAAAAGGAAGGGACCCACAATGTAGTGTATGATGCACTGACATTCCTTATCTATTTGGATTACACTAAGGATGAATTCATTAGCCAATGAGAACATGCTTTCCAGTCACTATAGTATAGGTGTCATGTGTTATTAAGATATTATTGTACATGGGATGTACATAAGAGATATTGTGAATACAACACATAATCTCTTTGTGAGAGTAAGTATGTGTGAGACATACAAGATTTCCTTATGTGATAGAAAGAACACTTGATGCAAGGTCCAGGAAGGACAAGGTTGCAAGGAGTGATGCTACATAGGATGAATGTTTTATAAATCTTATGTATTTTGAGAATGGTAAGTAAAACTTTAGTTGACTTTATTTGTATGTTAAAGTGCTATAGATCATCGGGGATGATGATTCACAAGGGGGGAAGTATGTCACACCCCAATTGTGTAGTTACTATTTACTATTACTATGTAGGGTAAATTTGAATGTAATTTGTATTGTGATGGTGAATAAGTTGTGCTTGCAATTTGTTATCAAATGAATTATGTTTTCTTAGCTTAATACTTTGTAAAAATTTAATATTTCTGATCTATATAAGCTTTTCCTTTGTTACAGATTCTTTGTGGGTGATTATCTTGATTAATCCATTTTACTATTGTAGAATGTAGACAAAAGTTGATAGAAGAAGTAGACAGGATATTAGAAAGATTACACAGGATGTATTGTGGAGAAACCCTTTCGAGAAAAAACTCCACCAAGAATTATTCTAGTATTCAATCTTTGAATTACAATAGCTCCAATTCTTGCTTGAGAATGCTTCTTCTGCCTTCACCAATCTTCTTCGCAACCTGCAATAAAACTAATGATAACTCTATTCAACTTGCTTGAGATAAATAGGCTTTATTCAACTTTGTAAACTCAACATGAGTTACAATTAAAATTCTCAAGCCCTATCCCTAAAAGGTACGCCTATCTCATGCAAATAGGGTTATCCTGTGAAGAACAATGTTAAATGGTCATCTTCATGCATTTGGGCATCCAAAATTGAAGTGGCAACTGAACCTCTATTCTGTAAATATCTCCAAGGCTTCATCCTCAAAGTAGGAGCCCAAAAGAGGTCCTGCTTAACTAATCCTTTAGAAATATCTCAACATGCAAAGGAGGTAATTCCAAGAAGACAACTTTGGTGCCCAAGCTGGCTCCAAATCATTTCTTGTTAACTAAAATATTACTCAACACCATTCATGCAAGAATGGTATTCTCTTGTTAACTGGAGGTAGTCCCTGTTATCTTTCTCACAACTCAAGTTATTAGCCATGCATTCCAAGTTAACTGAATTCAACTAGCATTCAACTAAAACTAACTGAAGATAACTAAACCATAACTAAACTAAACTGAACTGGACTAAACTAAACTAAACTAAACTAAACTAAACTAAATTGAACTAAACTGAACTAAACTAATTTTGAACTGAACTGAACTGAATTGATCTGAACTGAACTGAACTAAACTAAACTTCATGCATGCAAACATCAAACCCTAACTCCTAGGATCTTTACATACATTCATAAGTGTTATCTCTTACTTCAAATAGTTATCTGAACTCAAGGTGAGTGTCACCTTACCATGTGGGCGCCCCATATTCCCCTATTATTTAGGAACTCACAATGGACTCCCTCACATGATCCTAACATTTAGAATTAATTCCAAATGCCAATCAACATTATTATTTCATCAAATATTAATCTCATCCTAATCTTAGTGTTGTTGAACATATTCCAAGAACTTAGGAGATACATGAAATAAATAATGTTTAGGATTGCAATTAAATGGCATCCTATTTCCAACATTCTCCCACTTGACATTATACATTGCAATTATTCTGAACAAGGAATAATAATTTAAATCAAGTACAGGACTCAAGGCCAATGGCCTTCTTGCACCACGAGAACTTATATGTAGGAACTGGCTTCGTAAGATAATTTGCAACATTAATCAAAGTGTCAACTTTTTCAATTAATACTTTTCCAATTTCAACCATTTCTCACACAAAGTGATATTGAACATCTACATCTTTAGTACGAGCATGATACATAGGATTTTTGGTTAAACAAATAGCACTCTGACTATCACATTCAAGCCTAGCTTGCTTGCAATTAAAACCAATACCTTTCCCAAGTTTCTATAACCAAATTGCCTCTTAAGAGGCATGTGTGGCAGCCATGTACTCTACTTTTGTGGTGAACAAAGCAACTGTGGGCTGCCTCTTACTCATCCAACTAACCGTAGCTCTAAAAAAAGTTTACACATAACCACTTGTCGACCTTTGACTATCCAGATCCCCTGCCCAATCTGAATCGACAAACCCTTGTATGTCCAATGATCTATTCATAATATCAATATTATTAGAACCATGATAACTAAATAGTAATCTGAAGTCCGTCGTAAATATCTAAACACCCTCTTAACATAAGTTCAATGTTCTTTACCAAGGTTAGACATAAACCTACTAAGAACTCCCACTGCTTGTGTTATATCTCGTCTCATATAGACCATTGCATACATTAAACTACCAATTGCACTAGCATATGAAATTTTAGACATTTCCTCAAAATCAAAATCAGATTTAGGACTCATATCTAAACTTAACTTCGTGCCAATTGGTAAAGGAATATTAACTGGTTTACTGTCCTACATGTTAAACCATTTCAAAATAGTATCAACATAATTGCTCTGACTTAAGAAAAGCTTTATGTTACCTCTATCTCTACTACTCTCCATACTGAGGATATATTTTTTTAGCCCCTAGATCTTTCATCTCAAATGTGCTCAAGATTTGTGCTTTCAATTCTTTGATCATTACCTTGTTGTTACCAATAAACAACATGTCATCAACATACAAGATAATAATTAAAAGCTTATTATCAATAAATTTTATGTAAACACAATGATCTTCCTCACTCCTAACTTAACCAATTTTCAATGTGAAAGCATCAAACTTCTGGTACCACATTCTAGGTGACTATTTCAATCCATATAAAGATCTCTTTAACCTGCAAACCAATTGTTCTTTTCCCTTTACAACAAAACCATCAGGTTGCTTCATATAAATCTCCTCATCAAGATTCCCATGCAAAAGTGCAGTTTTCACATCCATTTGCTCAATTTCAAAATCATAAGAAGCAACAATTGACAAAAATATTCTAATAGAAGTAAGCTTAGCAACAGGAGAGAAGATTTCATTAAATTCAACTCCCTCTCTCTAGGAGTAGCCCTTGGCTACTAATCTAGCCTTGTACCTTTCAAGATTACCATCTGCACCAATCTTCTTTTTAAAGATCCATTTACAACCAATGGCCTTTCTATCTTTGGGAAAACTCTCAAGATACCATGGGTCACAAGTATCCAAGGATTCCATTTCCTCATGCATAGCTTGTGACCAAAGCTTGTTCTCATCTAAGGAAAAAGCTTCCCTATAAGAACTAGGTTCATCATTAGTACTCATTAAAGAAAAAATACAATGGAAATTAGGTGGGCTATACCTATCAATGGGATTTTGTTGTCTTGTGGATCTCCTCAAAGGGGTTTCTACTTGTCCCTCTATATGCTCACCTTGAGCATCTATTTCAGAAGAACTCTCTGAACTCTCCTCTTCCAATCCATCCAATTGTTCTTCAACATGTGCATCTTGTTGCTTCTCAGTATTTTTCTCAAAATGCATTGTTCAAGAAGTATCCTTCTCCTAAATAATCTCTATCTTTCTCCTAAATAAGCTCTAAATTCCCTAAAAATTAACATCTCTAGATAAAGAAACTTTTCTAGTTAGTGGATTCCAAAGCTTGTATCCTTTTACATTTTCACCATAACCTATGAATCTGCATTTTTGTGCTTTAGGATCCAATTTAGATAACTTGTCTTGAGGAACATGAAAAAAAGCCTCACAACCAAAGATCCTTAAATGTGCAACACTAGGTTTCTTACCTAACCACATCTCATAAGGAGTTTTATCTTCAATAGATGAACTAGGGGATCTATTGATTAAATAATAAGAAGTACATACCGCTTCAGCCCATAGGGACCGTTCTAGCTTAGTACTACTTAACATACTCCTAGCTCTTTCCATTAAGGTTCGGTTCATCCTTTCTGCTACTCCATTTTGTTGAGGTGTATATGGAGTAGTTTTTTGTCTAACTATTCCTGCATGCTTACAATAATCATCAAATTCCCTAGAACAATACTCACCACCATTATCTGATCTCAACACTTTTATCTTATGATATGATTGTTTCTCAACCAAAGCCTTAAATTCCTTAAACTTATTAAACACATCAGATTTTCTATGCATAAAATATATCCAACTGTATCTTGAGACATCATCAATAAATATGACATAGTATCTAGATTTTCCAATAGAGTCAATATCCACAGGGCCCATTACATCTAAGTGAATAATCTCTAATAATCTTTTAGCTTTATTTGTACCACTAGGAAATTTAGATCTAGATTGCTTTCCAAACACACAGTGCTCACAAAAGTCATTTTTTCCAATATTATAATTAGGAATACCGTCAACCAAATTTTTATTAAGAATGGTCCTAAGACCTTTTTCACCTATATGGCCCAATCTATGGTGCCATAGCATACATGTATTTTCAGTTTCAGTTACATTGGATAAAATATTTACATTGGAGGTATTCAACTTAAACAAAGTCTCAATCCGAAATCCTTTAGCAACCACCATATTCCCTTTCACCAATCTGCAACCACCTTTGTCAAATGTCACATTCATTCTAGAATCATTGAACTTAGAGACAAAAAGTAGATTTATAGCAAGTCCTGGAATGTGTAAAACATCATTAAGGGTCTTAACCCTACCATCACTGAAACACAATTTTACCTCTCCTTTTCCAAAAACCTTTGTTGTGATGTTGTCTCCAAAGAAGACATCTCCTCCATCATATGCAGTATACTTAGAGAACCACTCCTTGTTAGGAGCCATATGATAAGAGCAGCCTGAATCAATAATCCAAGAGCTATCAACAATAGTAATAGAAGAAATGACTAATGCATCATTACTGTCATTGGTGGATTTGTCTGTAGAACCATCATAACTCTTTTTCTTGCTCTTACAATCCTTTTTAATATGTCCAGGTTTTCCACAATTCCAACACTTTACCTTACTCTTACCATGGGTTTTTGATTGTCCTTTAGACTTACCCTTTCCTTTATGTCTTCCTTAGATTCCTTCTCTTTAGGCCTACCTCTTACAAACAAGGCATCTTGGGAGATAGTTTTAGACTTCCTCCTCATCTCCTCTTATAGGAGAGTAGGAATTATTTTTTCCATCTTTGGATCTACACCATTATCACTAATTGCAACAATTATATTTTCCCAAGAATCTGGTAAAGAGAAGTAATAAAATGCATTTATCCTTATCTTCTAGCTTTACATCTATTGATGCTAACTGACTGAGAATTAAATTGAAAGCATTTAAATGTTGTGCTACAGAATCACCATCTTTCATTTTTAATGACTACAACTTCCTTTTCAGATACAACTTATTTGTTAGACTCTTTGTTTGATAAATATCCCCTATTCTCTTCCATAATTTATATGTAGTATTTTCCTCTGAAACATTTAAAAGAACAACATCAACAAGACATAATATAATTGTTCCTCTTGCATTCTTATCTAACTTAGCCCAATCTTCATTTAAAATAGTTGTAGGTGTCTTTGTCTGATTATTAACCGCTAACCACTGATCTATTTCTTCAAGAAGATCTTCCATTTTTAATTTCAACATTTCATAGTTAGAACCATTGAACCTTTCAATATCTAACCGAGAATTCATTGTAATAAAACTTAATTCCAAAATCAGCAAATAACTAAAATAATAAAAGCTCCCACTAAGCCAATAAATCCTTCAAACTTTAAGATAAAGGAGTCCCAATTCTCTACCCAACCTTAGCTCTGATACCAAATATTGAAAATTGAGATGTTTTTTTAGCTTAATACTTTGTAAAACTTTAATATTGCTGATCTTAATAAGCTTTTCCTTTGTTACAGATTCTTTGTGGGTGATTATCTTGATTAATCCATTTTACTATTGTAGAATGCAGACAAAAGTTGATAGAAGAAGTAGACAAGTTATTAGAAAGATTACACAAGATGTACCATGGAGAAACCCTTTCAGGAAAAAACTCCACCAAGAATTATTCTATTATTCAATCTCTGAATTACAATAGCTCCAATTCTTGCTTGAGAATGCTTCTTCTTCCTTCACCAATCTTCTTCACAACCTGATATAAAACTGATGATAACTCTATTCAACTTGCTTGAGATAAATAGGCTTTATTCAGCTTTGTAAACTCAACATGAGTTACAATTACAATGCTCAAGCCCTATCCCTAAAAGGTACGCCTATCTCATGCAAATAGGGTTATCCCGTGAAGAACAATGTCAAATGGTCATCTTCATGCATTTGGGCATCCCAAACTGAAGTGGCAACTGAACTGAGCTATTTTGTAAATATCTCCAAGGATTCATCCTCAAAGTAGGCACCCAAAAGAGGTACCACTTAACTGAGCCTTCATAAATATCTCAACATGCAAAGGAGGTAATTCCAAGAAGACAACTTGGGCGCCCAAGTTGGCTCCAAGTCATTTCTTGTTAACTGGAATATTACTCAACACCATTCATGCAAGAATGGTCTTCTTTTGTTAACTAGAGGTAGTCCCTATTATCTGTCTTGCAACTCAAGTTATTAGCCATGCATTCCAAGTTAACTAAAGTCAACTAGCATTCAACTAAAACTAACTGAAGATAACTAAACCATAACTTAACTTAACTTAACTGAACTAAACTAAACTAAACTAAACTAAACTAAACTAAACTAAACTAAATTGAACTAAAATGAACTAAACTAAACTGATTTTGAACTAAATTGATCTAAATTGAACTGAACTGAACTGAACTTCATGCATGCAAACATCAAACCCTAACTCCTAGGATCTTTACATGCATTCAAAAGTGTTATCTCTTACTTTGAACAGTTAACTGAACTCAAGGTGAGTGTCACCTTACCATGTGGGCACCCCATGTGCCCCTATTATTTAGGAACTCACAATGGACTCCCTCACATGCTCCTAACATTTAGAATTAATTACAAATGTCAATTCACATTATTATTTCATCAAATATTAATCTCATCCTAATCTTAGTGTTGTTGAACACATTCCAAGAACTTAGGAGATACATGAAATAAATAATGTTTAGGATTGCAATTAAATGTAATCCTATTTTAAAAATTATTTATGAATTTTATTTCATTTAATGTCATATGAAGAAATGCAGATGTGAGAAATGGATGGTTATTGAAAGAATATTCTAACTATGGAGATGTATTATGTGTAAGGCATGTTTTGTGAACAATTGACTACCATGTGCTTGTGATAGTTGGATGCAGGTATATGTTCATTCCTCTAGGTAGAGGGGAAGTATCACTCAGGAGAAGGTCTTGGTCGGGTAACCAATAATGTAACATATCTGAGCATTCACACACCACAGTAGAATAATTGAGTTGGGTTATTATGTGGGAAGTAGGTAAGTCATCCTTAGTTTCATGTGTTTGCATTAGTAAGGGTCTTGTTTACTATTGAGTGCATTATTGGGTGATGTTATATGTTTGAGCTTGTGAGTCCTTCCTCATAGTAGTGTACTCGTTTGTGTGGTTGAATGAGTATTTCGATATATGCATACATGCATATATATGCTTATGTCAGCATACGCGTACAATGGATATAATGGGATTTCCATACAAGTATGAGGACATATGTATAGATAAGCATATATGTATAAATGTTATTATGATGTTATGTGTCTTTGATCTTTCCATTGATACATATCTACATCAAAAGTATACATGTATATGAGTATATACATGCATTGATCCGTGTTTGAGAGCATAGTCATATGCATGTATGAGTAAGTAGAAATACTTACAAACATACTCACACGAGGGATCAATTATATGTGTGTGTGTGTGTGTGTGAATATATAAATATACTTAACGAATGTGTGTATTGACGAGAATAGGATAAGAAAGAGTAACTTGATATATATATATGTGTGTGTGTGTGTGTGAACATATTTAATATGTATATGTATTTATATGTGTATAAGTGTATGTAGGAATACATGTGTATGTGCTTGATGGTGTGACCGAAAGTATATATATATGATATATACATAAATACATGCATATGTATGAGTATAGAGGAGTATGTATATATTTATATTTATAAACAATAGATGTTATATATCATACTATTCTCTTGCGTTTATAGTAAAGATATATATGTTGGTATTATTGAAGTTCTTTTTTTATATATATGGGAATAGATATATATACATATATATATACACGTAAGCATTAATGCTTATATAGAAGTGTGTATTATATATATCTATATATATAATATGTATTATATATATATATCTAAATGATTACTTTATTTTTAAATGCTACACTATATATATTTACATAGTACAAAATATATACACGCTAACCAACTTGTATATATAATATACAAAAAAATTGAGGCCGATCCACTTAAGCTTATGCTTGGGTTGATAAAAGAGAGTGATTTCATACTTTGTATAGGCAGTCAATAGGATAATATGGTGCATTTGAATTTTCTATGCACACATAGGAATAGTAGGCTGGATTCAATGCCTTATATAATGGTCATCTTGAATGATAATGCATGGCGCATTATCAATACTATGTGCATAAAACTTTAGAAGCTTTATTCTATATTAGCTAGTGAATAATGGAGAGAGTATAGCACTACATATCAAGCACAGTACTGAGCATTCAAGCTGCAAGTAATAGCGTATTGATGAATACATGGAATGGTTGAGAAGAGAAGTAAACAACATGCCATAATATTATTAGTCGATTTATAATTAAATCAAAGGATGGACTATGAGATAGTAATGACTATATTCTTTAGCCGCATTATACTCTTGTTGTCTATGAAAGAAGAGTTTATAATCTGCAAACATTGAGCAATCATTAAGGTGATGAATGCTGATAGAATAATTTGATGCCCTTTTGTAGAGAGTCATGGACTTAGTAAACTCTATTTACCATGTTTTTAATTATCAACCAACATCTGTAAAGGTGTGTAAACTAATCAATGACTTTGTCAAATTGATTTATTATGTGAATCGGCTCACACCAAGACTAAGTCGATATAAGCTTGGTGTTGCAAATCTGATGTTGAATGTTTCAGATGTAAAGGAAATCGTGCAAAATCTGTATCTAACTATGAAGTTTTGGTGCCACCTTTGAATCCTTATACTTGTAGATGTCCATTATAAAATGCAAACCAAATTCTATCATGTGGAGATTTGAATTGGTCTCTAATTGTTATCATTTAACAAAGTTGATATGTAGTTGTTTAAGCTAAGAATGTGCTTAATTAATGTTTGCCACCTTTTAGCTAAGATAGATGTGTTGTTGTGCATGCTTGTTGCTGTCAAAACTCATGCCTAAACTCTAGGATGAGTAGTTACCTGATTGTTGTATAAATAGTGGGCTTGTTCATTTGTTTGGACGCATTCCTTGAGAAATTTTTTGCATTATTTTGCTTAATACAATGAGTGAGACCTTTGAGCATTAGAGAGATTTTATTAATATCTTGAGAGAAGTATACCAACTTGTGAGATAGTGATTGTTGAGACTTTGTTGGAGGATCGATACCAGGCTAGTTTCTAATCTAGAAGTGCTATGTTTGTAGCCAATTGATCGGAAAGCTTATCACAGGCATAAGGATATTCTTTCCTTTTTTGTATTAGAGTTGAATGATTTGCTTCTTGACTATTTTAACTAGTTTATTATGGTTACTTGTAATTAGGTAAAAGTAATGCTTTCTTTCAAAGAAAAGTAGAAGATGTTTACTCTTTTTGTGAATTGCTTGTAAATACTCCATAATAGGAGGATTATTTTTATCATAAGTATCACATACTAGATATGAATAAACATGGGATGCATAAGTCTTATTCATATATTTAACCCTTCTAGTCAAAGAGGTGATACTCTCGAATGGAATCATCTAATGCTATGAAAACTCTTCGATTGAGTCCATGCTTTGTGTTTGTATTTACTCCATGATAGGAGGGATGTTTGTGATAGGTATTAATATTATACTAGATGTTAATAAACATGGACAGATTAAGGGACACTCATAGCTAGATATTTAATTATGATAGATGGCTAGTACATTACTCTTGGGATTGTTGTCCAGTGAAGGGAGGGAACTAGTACTTTGGTTTATGAGTTGTGTTTCCTTAGGTTGATAAAGAGATAGGATATCCTAGGGAGTAGATTTCCCATGGAGAGGGATTTCCTAAGCATAGATATAATGGCCTTAAGTCAAAATGAGCTTGCTATAGTGTAAGTGAATGGAAGACCATCTCTCAATTATATTGAGTGAGAATACTTTGACCAAAGTAGTGTGATTGCCTGGGGCTCCACTATCACTTCACCATGTCCATTTAAATGCATGAGGGGTACCTAGCGTAGGTAATAAATCATATTCGTGTAGGGCACAACACTAAGCTCAGAGTGGTATGTCATACGAGGTTACCCAACCAATACCCTCGTTGAAGGATGGGGCCATCTATCATTGATAGATGTGTGGGGGACCGCATATGAGTCTGTGGTTGGTGGAAAAGTGCTTGGTTGATGCTTCTCCTCCTCAGCAGGCGACAAAAGACTAAGGTTTTGAAAGGTGGATTCTTGGACCATCTATATCTTATGGTTCGAAGCTCGATGGAGCTATGTTTGTAATGGTGTACATTCTTGGAATATTGTAATTTGTGAGATTATTATATTAGAGTACTAGAAACCTTATTGAATATTGTATGACATTTTTGTTCAATATGGTATCTATGTTTTGGGAAGATTTGTATAATTAATTTGGAATGCAAAGACAAATTGGAATTTCTGCTATTTCAATTATGCATGTAATTTACATTATTGGAAGGAAAAAATTTATTGCTATGTCATGGAAACATGATTTATTCACTTGAGGTGAAAACATTGGAAATTTTACTATGAAGAACACCGAGGTTGTTTCAATCAAGTTCAACCTTAATGGCGATCACCTCATTACTAGAAACAAACTTCATAAATGATTTAGAGTAGAAGTAACTATTCCCAAAGCATGAATCTATGGCCTCCCCAAGAGAAGATTATATAGTAATGGTCCTGGCATAACATATACTAGGGTGGGTATGGTAACGTGTCCCAACCTTAAAGGAAAAATTGTCGTGCCTAAGGCTTATCAATCAACATTATCAAACCCACAAATATGTCAAGAAGAAGAACTAAGAGAGGCTAAATCAAGTTTAATTTTAGGCAATAAATCAATTCTACACACATTGAGTTTTGAATCGGTGTCAACGAGAGCATGCCTAATGTTGATATTATTAATTTAAACTATTATCATCAAAGGATTTGCTTGCTTTTGCACTTTGGAGGAGGGAGTTCATGTGGATGAAATGTAATATTCAATGAATTCTCATCAATATGATCTATCAACACATTAACATCCATTAGCTTAGAAAAAGAAGGCACACAAATATTTTGTAAAGCTTGTAGATTCTAGGCTAATGTATTGTAAACTTGGTAGAACCTACACAATTCAGAGGTTTAACTAACTAAACAATCCACTCAACATTGCTCAAGACTACATTAAATTGTTAACCCAAGGCTTGTAAGCTTGTGATGGTGCAGCATTATATATGCCTTCAAGGACTTAAATCTACTTAAACTACCCTACTCAAGTTATTCTACTTGCTGAAAACTCACAAAATTACAAAACATTGAAAGACATAATCAGAACTAGTGGCTATGGGTACCTACAAGTTAAAATATATTAAACTACTACTAATGAAAAGATGTAATGACTCAAAACTAATAAAAACTAATGACTCAACTAAATTAACCTTTGAAGTACTACTGGTTAACCATTGCATGCATATTCATAGGCATTCATTAACAATAAGCAAGATATGAAATTCTAATTAACTTGCATATGATTCATAAAGTAGTAATAACTTAATAGCAACTATTAACAGAATTAAAGAGCTAAAAAATGAAGTGAGGAACAATACCTTGAGAGGCTTGCTCAAGTAACTATTCTCACTTTAACTGAACCTAAATCTAGCTAACAGATTCTACGCATCCCATGAAATTAACTTCATTAATTGCATATCATCATGAAAGATTACAAAGGATATTTTTACAAATTGTACTCAATCATTCTAAATATTTCCATGTTCCAAAACTAAAAGCAACTAATAACATAAAACTGAAAAACCAAATAACTATCGTACAGATTCAACCAACAGCTATATACAAGCTTGAGGAAATCTTATTCAAAGCAACAACTTAACCAAAATTATTAACTCCACTCCCATACATTTAGAGCGTAGAGTTAAGACTGATTTATTCAACCTATAACTGAAAAGGAAAAGGAATCTTAATAGGACTAAAACTCTATCAAAACATAATTGCATGTAAACATACAACCATTTATCAAAATCCCATAAGTGAAGGAGGCCTCTTCTTCAATGTTATTAACTAGTTATAATAATTCCGTGTTCAACGTTCATCAAATACCTTTAATCAACAACCATCACGTTCAACTTAAATTGGAGCTCCCCTATTTTAGTGTCCATTGCTCCTTTTTCTACGGGTTCATCTCGCAACTATTGTGTGCCACAATTCCTCTTTAGCTGCAAGCAAGTTAATTTTACAAAAGCATGCACACAAGGATAGCTATCATAATCAAAACATACTGTTTCATCAACATTCCATACATATCTTCATATAAATCACACAATACTAGTATATTATAACCATAATTTCATCATTATATTTAAGGTTCAAGTCTACATAATAGATATGAAAGGACAGTTAATGTAGGAGCATTGTTTGGAAATTTTATCTAAAAGTGTCTCAAAAGGTGTATAAAAACAATAAAAAAAGCTATTATTTGGACCTATCATCTCCCCCAAACTAGCCTTTTGCTTGTCCCCAAGCAAAACACTAGGGATATTGATTATACTACAAAGTAAACTATCTCAGGTCCATAACTGTGTTAACCCCCTGAACCTGTTTCAAATAGAAACCTTGATATTCTGAAAGTTGCCTCATCCTTATAATTCATGATTTCTCACATTCATCACCTTTCTCACCAGTCTAGTGTGGGACTAGATAGAGGAGAATAGGTGGATGGAAAGTGAGTGGTACCCAATAAACTTCTTTGTTGACACCAATTGCTATATATTTATATACCCTCTAAAGCATAGCAGTGAAATTATACATAGAATGTGGTTCTTTCTTCTACGATTCAGGTGTTAAACTATTCCATCTATTTTGTGCATGCTTGTGACACTGTTGTCTAATTCCCACAGGTAGCATTTTCATTCTCTCATAGTTTTCTTCCCTGGGTTTCATGATTTTATTACCCACACCCTTATGTTTAAGAAGTTTCAGCCATTCATTAATGACTGCATATGAATCCTTAGCTTCTCTTCTTATTGGAATTGCAATATATTTCTCTTTTTCCTTATACTCTTCCATGATTTCACCCCTAAGCTGCTCATTTTTATAGTAAGAGGCAAGTGCTCTAATCTGAAGATCCCCCACAAAAATTAGAGGGTTTCATTCTCTCATTAGATATCACATAGTTGTGCAAATAAAACTCACACAACTAATCCTGCTCTTCAAATGTGGATTTAGCAAAAGCTTTTACAAATTCAGATTCCATACTCATACCAACAAATTGTCTACTAACTAATCTACTAAACTGAAAGCATAAAAAATTTTCTTGTAAAAAAAATGCATATGTTCTCAGTGGAGGCCTACATCTAACAATTTGTGCAGCCTTATCTACTAATTCCTCCAACCGAACTATTGATTTGTTCAATTCCATATCTCTCTTTTCTAATTCCCTTTCATATTCTTCCTTTTCTTTTGTCTATTTTTCTTTTTCTTGTGCAAACTCATTAGTCACTTTCTACAATCGATATCCAAGTGAGAAGGTTGTGTGGTAATCAGGAGTTTTGAGAGGAGGGGGCTTCTCATCTGGCATTTCTAGTTCTTTGTCCCCTATCTTGGTAACAACCAACTGTGCCAACAAATCTAGCTTAGTACCATGGCCATACAACTGCAGTTTATCCTCCATCTCCTGCATTTTTGCTTCTCTTTCCTTATCCTTTTGCTCATAATTTTTCACTATCTCCTCTAGGTGTTTAATCCTTTTGAATGCCTCTTGGAGTTCTTTCCTTACATCTCTTTCTTCAATGTAAACCTCCTTTGTATCTTCAAACTACTCATTTCCTTCTTCGTAATCTCCATGAATATGACTATCTAGGATTTATGTCCATAATTTCTTGGTAGTAAATATATCTTATGATTCAGAATCATAAGTTTTCACCACATATCTTCTCCTTTTTGTTGGTATATTCACATTACCGAGAACATCCCCTTCTATTTCAGAATTAGTTTCTACAATCATAACATTTTCCTAACATTGTTCCTATTGATGTTGTTCTTCCTGAGGTTGCTCTTTATTCATCTTCTTTCCTTCAGGTTCCCCCATATTTTTCTTTGTGGCCCCTTGTTTCCTTAATCTGCTAGAGCATCTGGGTGTGAGTATTTATTTTTCATTTTCCTTCTTTTCCTTTTGAACACTTTTCTTCTACCTCGAAAAATCATCCTTCTTCTACTTTGTATCATCATTTTTCTTCTTTTGGGTATCCCTCTTTTTCTTTGGAGTATTCTCCTTTTTTCTGGTTTAGAGGGTGTAGAGGAGGTAGATGCACTACCTTTCCAACTCTTAGATTTGTGTGACTTAGAAGAAGAAGGTAATTCCTCAATTATGGGTGGCCTAGACTTTGGTTCTTTAGGTTCCTCATGCTCGCCTTGGCTATGGGTAGGTGAAGCCATAGGTGAGACATGAGGGTTTTCCTCTTTAGGTTCATTTTGGGGTTTTGCATCCTCAGGTACTATGGGTACATCCAGCAAACTACTAATATTTGTGCACTCATCTTTCTAGAAATCCTCCCACCTTACTTGTGGCTATTGAATCCTTAAACTCCTCTTTATCAAAAAATTAATTAAATGGTGGTGAGATAAAGAGGTATCACGTTGTTTCCTTTGGTATTCTAAGGCCATCCATTTCAACAAATTATACAAATTTTTTGGTACATTCATTAACCTATTATTCCTAAGATGACTGAGTAATTTGAAATGAACTATATACAAAAGATTCTTCCTACCATCACATGTAATGTATCTGATAATATAAGAGGCACAATTTTCCCATAACGAGAGGAGAGAAAGTCTCTTCATACCTTGTGATGAGGAGTCTAATTCTTCTCCTTGTAAGAAAAATTCCTCCCTAATTGCAACTATGTTGACTCATGTTAGAAATTCTACCCCTGTTCTTGGTAACCCAGTGACCTATGCAATGGAAGTCTCAGATGCATCCACTAAAATTCCTTTTACCATAGCTTCATCATACTAAAGAGTAGATACAAACCTCCTTGTCAAGTCATCACTAAATTTTATTACCTTTAAGAAGTATTCGAGCCAACCAACCCTTGTAAAAATGGGTAGGACTGTTGTGTCCACCAGAATTTATTGATGAGCCACTGGCTCCCTTCTTATGACATCTCCTCCCATTCAAGCTCACTTCTCCACTTCCATGCACTCAATCCTATTTTGAAATTCAACTCAATCTTTCCTACCACCTTCAAAACCTTTCACTTTCCCTTTGTTCTCTCATGTATCCTTACTGGCATACCATATTGCAAATTTCCCTTCTCAATACCAACTTAATTCGAGCCCATAGACAAGTTCTAAGTTCGGCTCTCGTCTCTAGTTTAAACTTAAGAAACTAGTAGAATTTGGAAAATAAATGACTACATGACTAACACTTTTAGTCACAACAACTAAAGACGACTAAATTTCACTCATTTTTTGTAACACAACTATAAATGACTAATTTGATCACCGGGTAAAAAACACAACTAAATACTTAGTCACAAATAAAAATGACTAAGTAATTAGTCACAAAAATAAAAATTAGACAATATCATATTAAAGTGGATAATTAAAAAATATATTTTGAATTGAGGGAGTGGGTTGTATTATAATATAATATAATAATAATATATTATATTACAATACAATATAATATGATATTATATAATATATATATTATATTATATTATATTATTATTATTATTATTATATATTATATAATAATATAATATAATATTATAATAATATATTTATGTTATAATGTATTTAATATTATATAATAATATAATATTATAATATATTTAATATTATAATGTTTTTGATATAAAAAGCAGCAAAACTAGGGTGTTGTCCCTTCAATACAAGGCACCACCAGCCATCCACAACAGAGTAACACTAACAACACAATAACAGCAAGTCTAAAAACCAAACCATCACCCTAAGCAAATCATATCAAAAACAACCTAAAAGCTATCACAAGAGCTAAAACTACTAGTTATCTCCATCATGAAAACATGATTTAAAACTGTCTTAACCATAGACCACCAAGGGTCATGCCATTCATAAGGAAACATAAGAACATTAACAATGTCTTTAGCAAAATAAAACATAAACGAAAGTCGATTCAACCAACACCAGTCAAAAAACCAAAACCTCCATAAACCTAATCCTTTTTCCCACTGCATGGCTTAACTAAAGTTATGGTAGCCCAATCTTCAACAAGGAACTTAAGAATTTCCTTGTTGATAGCTTCTTCATCCACATTTTCCATGGACATGTCCTTTTGTAGCAGACATAAAGTAGTGGCAGACCTGTGCATTATCTTCAGCGCAAATCATGTAACATTCTGCAATCTTTTCTCCAAACTCTCAACTTTGCTTTTAAGGTTGTCAACCTCCTCCCACACAACATCCTATTTACTGCAAGCTTCCTCCATGGGAGCCTTTCCTTCAGCAATTTTTGAGGCCCAATACTTGACCTCCTTAATTCTAATGCTAGCAGGGCCCCTTTTAAGACTTTCAGAAACATGGGAGGAGCTACGAGCAAAAACTGAAAGAGCCTCCTCCCCCACATCATTTTCCTCCTTACTCTTACTCCGACTCCCATCCCCATTGTCAGAATCTGAGGCCTCCTTAAAACTCTTCTCTTTTTCTTAATTGATGACCAGTCTACTTGACTTGCGAGGGGTACTAGTCTCCTCGGTGATCTCAATGTCAGAGTCGATTTACTGAAGTCTAAATTTTTTTTTCTTAGAGGCTTTGGCCTTAGTTTTTGGGGTGGGAGATATGAATTTTTATCCTTTTTCTTTGCCACAGGCCCCTAAGAGGGGGGTGTGTCCTATGGAGAGGCTTTTGTGGCAGGGTTTTTAATGCATTTTTTCTTAGTAGGGCCAGGGGTGTCCATAATGCTAGCAGACAGAGGAGCAGAAGAGACCGAAGCCTCTTCAATAGTGATGGATTGAGGAGGGCAGAGGGAAAGGTGGAAATGGTAGAGTTTGGACATAAGCCCTTGATGGAGAATGGTAATTTTTTTATTCAAATTCATGGCTTCAACCACATCAAGCACAATACTTTCAAGAGAATGTAGGAGAAAAAATGGAATGGAGTTATAATATTATAATATTATAATATTATATAATATTATATTATAATATATTTAATAATATTTATTGTGTAAATAAGCACGACATTACCATTTCAAAATAAAGTCAAGCAAGAAAAATAAAGTGAAGCGAGAAAAATAAAGTTAAGAGGGAAAAAATAAACTCTAATAGCCTGCCTCATTGTATAAACCCTAATTGAGTGCCCGACAAGGGAGTGAATACCAGCGAGGAAGAGTCTGGAGGAGCCGAAACAAAGTTCAAGGAAGAGTTTGGAGGAGCCGAAACCAATAGTGATAGGGAAAACAACAAAAAATGGTTGCAAAAAATGGGTAATGTAAAAACCTAAATGTGCTCATTATGGGATCTTTTTCATTTTAATAAACATACTCTAAAACCCTCATCGAAACCTTATTTTTAGGTTGTGGCTCACCAAAATAAAGAAGTGAAAGGTGAATACCAATGATGAAAAGTTTGGAGGAGTCGAAACCAATACCAATGGGAAAAGCAGCAAAAAATGGCTGCAGAAAACGGGTAATGTGAAAACCTAAATGTGCTCGTTATTGATTTTTTTCATTTCAATAAACATAATCTAAAACCCTCGTTGAAACCTTATGTTCAAGTTGTAGCTTTCCAAAATGGAGAAGTGAAAGGTGAATACCACTGATGAAGAGTTTGGAGGAGCCGAAACCAATAGCGGCAGAGAAAGCTCAACAACATTTTGATAGTTTTTGTATTACCTTTATCTGATCACTATCTTTGCATTTTTTAATGTTGCTTTGTTTGAGTTTAACACTGTGTTGAGGTCCATAGATGTTTATGAAGTTTACATTATGGATGCAGGAATAGTCATTTGTGCATCAAACTATCTTCTATGGAAATGCCCTAGTCTTATTAGTATTATATTCTTGGGTTGTAGCGTTTCTATGAACAAGGATTAGGGGACATTGTTAGAACTCTTATGTTGTAATAGATTACAAGACTTAAATTTTAATGATTGGGTAGTGAGACGTAAAACCTTGAAACTTAAAAAACCAATCTACCCTTTTGTTGGAAGATGAAAACCATTTTTTTATTATAGAGATGTAATTAGGCCTGGAAGGAGTAATGGAATGGGAATCAAATCTAGGGATTAGATTCAAAAACAAGAGGAAGAAAGTATATAGGTATACTAAACCTATATATTATTGGAAGTATGTATAATAGTTGCTTGTTATCAAAGGAAAAGCAATCAACCAACAATTTAGTTTAAATGGCAAGTCCTTGTCTAGATGCATTTCATACAAGCTAAGTGGGTCAGAGAAAGGCTTGTTAGTTTGCTAGAATTTAATTGACACTCTTCCTTGCAAATGTATTAGGTACATTGGTAATTGGTGTTCCAAAGGATTTTGAACTTTTGTATTTTGTTTCTTCTATTTTTTAAAGCAATGTACTCGATTCAATCTTTTTCTTTGTTTCTGTATTTTGATATAATTATCATATATTAATGAAAAACATTAGATCTGATGTTTACCTTTGTATAGATAATAAATTTTTTTATGTGAGTGTTGATAGCTCTTAGCTTGTGCTAGTATTTGTTTCGAGCATGTTGTCTTTTGCTATTTTAAGTATCTAGAATGTGTTGATTTGGAGCCAAAGAAAATGCATTTTGACTTACACTGAAGGATTTATTGATATTTCATCATTGATTTATAGCCTGGGCCAAGACATGCACCCATTCAGTGCTTTATTAAATGGGATAGAGCAAATGCTACATACCATTTGTACATGGGTTTAAGCCTTGGTAATTTTTTTTCATGTTTATTCATTCTAGATTAGAGTCAATTAATATAAATCCTAAAAGTTATTCTCAAGTGCTTATAAATTTTCACTTAAAGGCCCTTAAAAGATATTTTTGTTAAATTTAATCTTCAACAATGAATAGCTAATATATAGATTAAGAGACGGCATGGCTGGGTTTTGTCATATTCATATAAATATACCGTAATTTACATAAAATGTTCAAAATTAAGTGAATTTTTCAAATATGTTGTGAAATTTACAGTTGGATGGGCAATGTATAAAACTTGAAATTTTGGGTATTGTATATTAGAAATGACCCTTTCTTTTGTGACTAGCAGATTTACATATATAAAGGGTCCATTTTTTGATGATTTGTTTGGTTGCAGGGCATGTTGAAATATGGAAAAGTAGTGGCAATGAAGAAGCTATCATTAACCCATTCTCAACTTAGCCATGCATTAACTTCAATTCGAAATTGAAGTGAAGCTCATCTCAAATGTTTTGGTGTACTAATTATGTTGTAAAGATCTGTAAAGTATAATTGGTTGTAAAGGTTCTTGAGTTTCATTTGTTTTTTTAGTTTCAAATCCAAATGAAACTTTCAAGTAAAGAAATTCATTGATACATAGTGATTCTGTGTTTTTATGCCTTTTTGAATTCTTCAATAAATGTTGTAACCATTGAGGTTTTGATTTGCCAATGAGGCTTAATGAAGTAAATTTTTAGACTCATAAATATTGTGTTGTGTCTCCTCTTGATTTGTGATCTATTTGTGTCTAATCAAATCATATTTGTTCAAGCATTTTAGTCTTCATTTCATGGTGCTTCTCTCAACATTTGAATATCTATGATACTTGAAGTTTATATGCATAAATTTCTGAGGATTAATTAAGTTAGATTTGATTTGTAACTTGAATCACTAATTCACCCAAATAAATGACTAAACCATGACTAAAAGAAATGACTATAATGATTAAAATAAATGACTACAATCACTAAAATAAATGACTACAATGACTAAATAAATGACTACCATGACTAAAATAAATGACTACCATGACTAAATAAATGACTGCAATGACTAATTAAATGACTACCATGACTAAATAAACAACTACCATGAATAAATAAACAACTATCATGACTAAATAAATGATCAATTAACAACAATCAATTACTAAATTAACAACTAAATACCACCAAATTGATCAATCAAAACAACCAATAAATGATTAAAAAATGGTTTAGTTATGAATTTGGTCATGTTATAAATGACTAGAAATAAACTACTAATGGTCATGTGACCAAACTAATGGTCACATGACCAATTTTTAGTAGTTTTTTTAGTCATTTATTTCTAGTTTTGTACTAGTGAGCTCCAGTTCTTAGGGTATAGAATTTAGCAATTTGGAAATGGCAGCAAAAAAAATGATATATAACTTAGAAGGTTTTTGCTTGTCGTTTATATCCATTGATTTTAATTTAGGTGGCAGATGTGGAAAGGACTGATGAAAAGATGGTTTAAATATGAAATGATGGTAATTAGTGATATAATAGTTTGTATACATGAAGTAATATGAAAAATATAATGTAAGTTTAAAGAAAACTATAATAATCATGTTAACATACCTGAAGTACCGCTTTGAAGAAATAACCATCCGTCGTGCATGGAAACTAGAAAGAATATATATGTTCGTTCATTTGATGTGATAGATATTAACTGCAAGGTAATGAATAGTGGGTGACGAATGCAAATGATGGGATAGGTATTATGGATATGTGTTGGTGATTTGATAGCTCAAGTATTTGAAATATAAGAAGACAATAAAAGAATTATGCCACAGATGCTTATTAAGAAAGATGGATAATACGTGTGGATATGATGAAATGAATGTGTATGGACTTGTAGTAAATATTGTGCCAACTAATTTGAATTTTATTTTTGGCTACCAAACAATACTATGAGTACTTGCAGTGTCAAGGCCCATTGTGAACGTTAACAAGATGAAGCTACAAGTCCCTACGACATCAAGACCCTTTGTGAGTATTGAGAAATAGGTCCCTCTGAAGATATTGTGAACATTATTATAACGTGCAGTGTGTGTTTGTGAAAGAAAATGAGAAATTAATCCTGAGTGATCTCAGGGAGTGAGCTGTGTAGCTCAATCTTTGGGTCACCAAAAGTGCTTGGTATATCATGTATTGTTGAATCATCACTCTATGTGTTAGATTCTATATTTGGTTCATTGCGAGCACCATATTGTTGAAACAATGAAAATATGAAATCATCCTTCTACAATGGCTTCTTATATAACTTCAATCTACGGTCATTTACCAAAAGTGAAATTCGGAATGCATCAATGGTGTGTAACTGAATTGCCCAATTAGGATAAACTTGACATATTTCATAGGGGCCCAACCATCTAGATTGAAATTTTCCTTTGAAGTCTTTATAATGTGCATCATATAACAATTCCCAACCCCCCATAGTGAACTCCTTTATCCTAATGTATTGAGCATGCCACTTCATTTTTTGGTTTTGAACTACCTCTGTGTGATGAATTGCTTCCATTCGTATCTCATCCAACCCATTTAAAGTATGTAGCCTTTCCTTCTGAGCTTTTGTTAAATCCATTTCCAAGGTTGTCCTTAATGTTTTATATTCAAATTCAATAGGAAGGACTATTGTCTTACCATAAACTAACTCATAAGGTGTAAAACCAATGGTGGTTTTCCAAGTTGTTATGTATGCCCATATTGCTTTAGGTAACCTTGCAACCCAATCTTTCCTATGCAGTTGCATTGTCTTGGTGAGAATACTCTCAATCTACCTATTGGTTAATTCCACCTAGCCATTAGTCTGAGGGTGGTAGGGTGTTAATTTCTTGTGTCTAATTTGGTATTCTTCAACTAGCTTGGTGATTAGATCATAAGTAAATTGGGGGACTTGATCAGTGACTATTTCTCTAGGTACTTCATACCTAGTAAAAATATCTTCATATAAGAACTTAGCCATGTATTACCATCTCTGGAAAATTGCAGGGCTTTTACTTCCACCCATTTAGTCAAGTAATTAGTGCAAACAAGGATGTATTCCTTGTTGTTGGATGTACGTGAGATTGGTCCAATGAAATCTAAACCCCATTTGTCAAAAGGTGTCAATGTCAACTAAGGCTGTAAGGGCATCTCATCACTCTTGGTTGGTCTTCCCATCCTTTGACACCTATCACATCTCCTTGTATATTTAATTGAATCTTTATGCAAATTAGGCCAATAATAGCCATTTTTGAGGATCTTAAAGGTTGTTCTCTTTGTTGCAAGATGACCTCCACATGGCTCATCATGGCATGTCTTCATGATGTCAAAGGTATCATCCTCCCTAATACACCTTCTCATAATATTATCAGGGCTAGTATAAAACAAATAACCAGACACCTAGGAGTATGGGAAAATTTTGTGAACCAACTGTCTCTTCTCCCTTGGAGAGAAGTGTGGTGGAATCTGGCCTATGACCAAATAATTGGAAATATCTACATACCAGGGTACTTGTATTTGTAGAGAAAATAAGTGTTCATCAAGGAATGAATTATCCACCACTCCTTCAATTGATTGTGATATAATCTTGATAAGAAATCTGCCACTACATTTGCCTCACCAGGTTTGTCTATTATGGTAATATCAAATTCCTTTAAAAGGAGTAGCCATCTTACCAATCTACCTCCAACTACTAGCTTGTTCATCAACTACCTGATTGTTATGTGGTCTGTATGGACAAAGACTGAATAGCCAATAATAAAGTGCCTGAATTTTTTAATTGCATATACTACAACAAGAAACTCTTTTTCTATCATAGTATAGTTCAACTCTTCTCCTCGAAGATTCTTGGCGATATAGTTAATTGCATACTCTTTTTTGCCTTCCTTCTGACCCAAAACTTCTCCAATGGAAAAATTTGAAGCATTAGTATGTCTATGAAAAGGAAGAGACCAATTAGGACCTCTCAATACTGGTGCTTGAGTCAAAGCTTTCTTTAGTTCTTCAAAAGAGTGTTGACACTCAGATGTCCATTCAAATTCAATGTCCTTACTTAGTAAAACAAATAAGGGTTCAACAATCTTACTAAAATCTTTGATAAATCACGTACAGTAGCCTACATACAGGCTAAGAAAGCTCCTAATATCTCTTTGTTTTTTCAGGAATAGGTAAGGTAGATATTATCTCTATTTTGTGTGGATCAACCTGAATTCCTACACTGGATATAAAGTGTCCTAATACAATTCCCCGTGTCATCATCATGAAACACTTTTCATTGTTGAGCGAAAGGTTGTGTTCTTTACACCTTTTCAACACTTTTTCCAAATTATTGAGAGCTTCTTCATAACTTTCAAAATAAGTAGTGAAGTCATCCATGTATATCTCCATGCAATCATGTGCATAATCATAAAATATGTTGAGTACTACTCTTTGAAAGGTAGTTGGAGCATTACATAAGCCAAAGGAAAAAACAAAGAAACCATAAGTTCCCCAAGGATAGGTGAATGTAGTTTTGTCCTGATCCTCTGGAGCAAGTTTAATCTAGTTATAACCACTGAAACCATCAAGAAAAGAAAAGTACTTCCCATCCAGAGAATCATGTACTTGATCTATGAAGGGCAGAGGAAAGTGGTCTTTCCTAGTGGTTGTATTCAATTCCTTGTAGTCTACACAAACTCTCTATTTCCCACCTTTCTTGGGAACAATTACCAAAGGTGAGACCCATTCACTATCTACTATTGGATAGATAAAACCTACATCAAGGAGCTTTTGTAGTTCAGCTTTCACTATCTCCCTCAAGGCAAGATTCATACGTCTCTGTGGTTGTCGATGGGTTTATAACCATCATTAATATAAATTCTATGTATACATAAATCACGGTCTATGCTTTCCATATCATGGTAATCCCATGCATATGTTGTTGAGTGTGCCTGCAACACTGTCTGTAGAGAGTTTTGTTGCTCTTCTATCAAGGCATTATTTATGTTTAACATTTTCCCAAGTATTTTTCCAATTCCTTAGATGATTCTTAGATAGATGAGAGGTCAAGGCTTGGTATAATAGGTAGACATTGTTGAGGTAGTAATGAATGAAATAGTTGGGATATTTCTTTTGTAGAATTGGTGGGTATAATACTTTGCAAGGGGTCTTGTAGGAATATGAGGTAGTCCTGTTGTTGCGGGCTCCTACTGTAGTTATTTTGGATTATGTGAGCAATGAGATCATCTTCATCCTGGTCATCCAATAAGGGGTTGTGCTCTATAATCATCAGTGTCTGCAGAGAATAGTTATCTTCCTCATCTAAGTTGGGCCAAATAAATTTCTCAAGGTCAGCATAAGGTTGGGCTAGTGGATAAAGAACCAAGTTCTTAGTGATTGTCCCATTGGATATTATCATTTTGCTAGACCTACAACCTATAAATGCATCAGTTGTAGCTAACCAAGGCCTACCTAGGATGATTGGGTAACCTGCAAGATTAACCTTTGGTTGTAACACTATAAAGTCAAATGGATATTCCCAAGAATCCAATACAATCACTAAGTCTTCAATAATTCCCTCAGGTTTGACTGTGGACCTATCAACTAGTTGTAAAATAGTTTGTGTGGGCATGAGATTGACTAACTGAAGCAAATGCATTGTTTCTTTTTTCATGTTATTGATTGCGACACCCATATCTATCAAAGTATTATTAATGAGGGTTCCATTGATCTTTACGTCCACTACTAGACTACCAGGATCTATATACTTAGGGATAGTAATGTTCCCTAACATGATATATGCAAGATTTCCCAATAAATGGACTATTTGAGGATCTTTTCTTTTCCTACCTAGTTTCCTAAGACATAGATCCCTCACGATTTTAGTATAGATAGGGATGTCTTTGATAGCTTGGATAAGTAGAATATTGATGCTCACATCTTTCAATTGACCCAAAAGATCTGTCTCAGCCTGTGTGCAATGCTTTTGAACAGCTAAGCATTCAGGGAAATGTGACTTAGGACTTGAGGTAGTTTGGTGTACCTGATTTGACTTAGGTTCCAAAGGTGTCTTTTCTGAAGCTTCAACTCTAGGTTCATCATTCTCCATTTTTTTAATTTTAGGGGATGAAGGTCCAACCAGTTGTTTCCCTGATCTAAGGTGGACATCACTCACCTCTACCCCATAAGTGGGGTATTGCATAGCTTCGTTAGTATAAGCCTATTAGATAGGCTTAGTGTTAGGGTTAGGTGTAGGTTGGGCAAGTATTTTCGGTTGCTTGTGTGGCTGGGATGTAGGATTTGATGGAGGCATTAAAGCTTGTTTTTGTGGTGGAGGAGGGAGCATAGGCTGTTGGTAGTTCATATTTTGTTGTTGTCATTGTTGGCCTTTCTGCCACTAAGGTTGCCACTGATTCTGCTAGGTTGGCCATTATGGATTATAGTTGGAACCCTAAAAAATTTTGTTGTTTCCAAGGGTTTGGATGTTGGTTCCAATTTGGCTAAGCTTGTGGCCATTGTTGAGGGTTTTGCCATTGGTTTTGGTTTGCTTGCCAGAGCTGAGAGTTCCAAGCAGAAAAGTTTTGATTCCCAAAATGAAAGGATGAATTAAAGCTAAGGTGGTCTTGTGGCATACCTTTCCTTTGTTTCCATGGCCTCCTTTGTGCTATATAAAAGAGTTGTCCATCATCTCCTTCAATTGGCTAAAAATCAGGTTTCGTAACCTTATCTTGCTAGATACTAGCTGCTCTTTTGCATTTGCAATTTTCTTTTCTTTGTCTAGAGCTTGGAAAATATTCAGTGAGCATAGCCTCAACTTCCTCCTACTTCTTCTTGAAGTGGAGAGTATCCAACTAAGTTGCTAAGTGGTTGATGATTTCCTCCTTCATGTTCGATAATAGGTTGTTAAGCTCTATTTTTGAAACACCTATAGATGATTTACCGATTGTGGATGTCCTATCTCCTATTGGCCTTTTAGTAAAGGTCTTGGAATAATTCCTACAAACCTTACAAATACCTTGAAATGGTATCTGTGAGATAACTCCTTGCCAGTGAGGTTCAAGGCACCCATGTAATCATCATTGACCCCCCTCAAGAAGACTAACTTGAGGGACTCCTTTGACAATTGTTTTTGGGGTTTTTCTTTAGAGCAAACTAAAATATCTCAACATAATCTTTTAAGGGCTCATCATCCTTTTGTGAAATTCTAAAAATTTCATCCTTCCTTCTGTCAGGTCCCCTAAAATAGTCCTGATACTTTTCTAGGAATATTGTCTTCATAGTGTCCCAATCAAGAACAACATCCTTTTCTAATCCCATGAACCACCTTAAGGCTACATCCTTAAGAGTTGTAGGGAAGATTTTGAGCCTATGAGCATCAGTAGTATAATCATAACTTCAACATAGGACATTAAACTCAAATAGAAATGTATTTGGGTCCTCATTCATTAACCCATTGAAGAATGGTAAGGCCGAAGGAGGGATATTCTTTAGCTGTGTAGCCCTTTCTTGTTCAGCAATGGGAAACTCAAATGTTGGTCATTCAATATCATCATCCATTGTGTCACCCATGGTGTGGTATGTTCCTTTTGTAGGTGTGTTGGATGTTGGTGATAACATATTTTCTTCTTTAGTATTACGTTCACTCTGTGTAATTGATTCACCAACTCTTGATATAGTTACTTGTCATGTAGAGGGAAGGAATCTACCACTAGTAGAATTTGACAAATAAATGACTAAATTATACTCATTTTTTGCAATACAGCTATAAATGACTAAATAAATGACTAGTTTTTTGCATCAAACTTTGTTTTTTGAGAGAAATTCTTCCTAGCCATCGATTTAGGCTTTAGTCGACACGTATGCATAGAAATATATATATATATAATAAATGAAAAACAAAAATCAAACGATAGAAGACCACCATTTTCCCGCAATTTTTAATTACTGCTTAGTTAGAAGAAATAGCATGGAAAAACAAACAAAGGTTATGTTGAAGGGTTTTGAATATGAAGATATTGAGCATTAATCGAAGGGATTTCCTAGTGGAGGAATCTCCTGCCAGCAGTGCTTCAAGGTATGGGTCTAAAATGTGGCCAAATCTATCCTTCAATCAGAAAGCTCCCCACCTGGAAGTATGTCTTGAGGATTTTGAGCTTTTTGTTGTGGATCGTCTCAAAGGTAAGCATACCATTCTTAATTTTTTTTTAAGTTGGATGTATATGTTATGCTTATTGGGTATTTGAAAAATTTGGTGTTGGGTGTTTTCATGAAGTACTATTTGGCTATTTGAATTTTATGATGCTAGTTCTTTTGTTATTGGATATCTGGGTATGTTTAAAAACTGATGCTTGGTATTTTTTTATTGGCTATTTGGGTATTTTGATGTTGGGTTTTCACTTGAAATGGGTATTTAAAAAAAATGGTACTGGATATTGTTCGCTATTGAGATAATGTTTTTTCTTCTACGAAACAAATGAGGTCTCAACCTTTTCTGGTATTACACAAAGTTTTCTATATTTTGATTTTGTTATCATTTTTCTCGAGCGTTAAAAAAAATTGATGTTCGGTGAACCTTTTGTTATTGACTATCTTGGTATTTAAAAAAAAGGATGGTGGGCATTTTCTTTATGTGGGTATTTAAAAAAAATGGTATTGGGTATTTTTTCGCTATCAAGTTAAAGTTATTTTGACAAATGGAAAATGTCTCAATCTTTTTGGTATTGCAACATCACTAATCTGCTAGAGTTATGGTTTATGTTTCTACGAAGGCCTAGGGTTTGTACCCTAGTCATGCTCTTACCAATGCTTCTATTGGTATTAAAAAACAACCTTAAATCTTGGGTCAGAAAATTAGTTGTCTTGAAAAAGTGTGGTATGATCTTGGATTGTGTCCTAGAGTGTGTGGGAAGCTTGTGTTTGATCATTAAGGTATGTAAACCTGATCAGGGAAATGTATCCTATATAGCATGGGTCTTGCTTTAATACTTCCCATAATGGTTATTAGCAGATCGCAATATTATAGTTTGTGGTGACCCAAGATTGCATCCAAGTATGTAACAAACTTGGTATGTAGCTTAAGTTGTACACTTTTAAGTAACATTCATAAGGTTTAGAAAATCTTGATCACTCTCTAGAATAGCCCATTAAACATGGGTTGTGCTTGAATGCACTACATAATTGATATAACAAAACCACTCTGCATATCAACCAAATTTATAGGCTCTTTATTGCAGCAAGAGGTAATCGCTCTTGGATCATGCTATTGGAAAAAGTATGAAGTTGTGTTACACTTTTATAAAGGAAATGGCCAATACTGATCCAACTTTTAAACTTGAATCACTAAAAAGTGATATATGTTTTGAATTTTGAAATTATGTGAACTAATAAAATATGTATTTTTAAGTATAGTTTATGTTTGTATTTTTTTGAAAAAATTATAAAATTATTTGAATATAAATTTTTATAAATTAACACTATAATTTAGTTGCTGATAAAATACTGATAAAATGAAGTTACATGAGATGTCAATCTTTATATAGTAATTTTTTTTTTTTCCTTCAAATTTTTTGTGTGTACTTATAACTTGAAACTTTAGGGCATGGATATATTTTTTTCTAATTTTGATAAATAAATATTAAAATGTGTGTGTATTAAAGCTTAGATGTTTGCAGTCAACGTCAACTTTCATATTAATTATTCATCTAAAATAGAAAAAAAATATACCATCTTGATATAGATTATTATATCTAGGGCATCATATTTTTTTTCAATTTTTTTTAATAAGTTTTACTATTTTTCCTTGACATGGTAATCAACCTAATGTTTTGTGCTGATAACCTACATTTAGTAAAAATAAAAAGGAAAATATAAATAAAAATTAAACTATTAAAATATATACATTTTTGAAAAGTAAACTTATGGATCTACAAAAGGGTATTTTTACATTTTAAAAAACATATTTTTTACACAAGTAGAAGTTGTTGAAACATCAATTTTTTTAAACAATTTTTTTTTTTTGGTAAATTGGACTCAAAGTGGTGCTAAATATGTATCTAGCCAACAATTTTAGTTGGAAATTTTGTGGACATATATAAGTTAGCTAGAATGAATCTTACAAGATCATATATTTGACCAAAATTAATTTTTAGTTAAAATTACATAAATTCACCTGTGTTGATAAGTTGGCTGAAAGTGTGACACAACTTTGTGTTGATACCCTATCATTACATTGTAACTTGTTAAACTTGAGTCAACCTGAATGCAACCAATGATGATTGACACCTAATTGTGATGACAGTGATTTGTACATGAATTGTGCCCATATGAGTGCCTCCATTTCTATCACAACATAGCCACATTAAACTTGGGTCACACATGAATGCATCCTATATTTGTTATAGCACAATTGTGCCACATGACCAATAGAGTTATGGATCACATAATTACAGTCACAAGAATTTGTTCCTCAGTTGTGCTCTTATGGTGATTCCATCACCACTATAGCTTAACCCTTTGGACTTATATTGCTCAAATCCTTACATTACTTATTTTCTCTTTCGATGGATGGCAATTCAATGGCAGGGATTTGTATGTTGGTCATGCTCATATAAGTGCCTTCGTCACCATTACACAATAGTACATTGTAATTTCCTTTCATGAACCTTTACTTCATTTTTTATTGTTAGGGTTTCTTAGTGATTATTCCATTTCCACGTGGCATATTGATAAAAGAAACCAAGCAAAAAATCATTTTGTTTTTTGTTAGCTCTTGATAACATACTTTTGGAATAAATGTTTGACTACATTACTTTGAGTGTGAAGAATTTTTTTTTCTGCTTATAATACATTCATTAAGAGTTGTAGTAGAAAGCTTATTATGTTGAAATCCATCCTGTAAACTTGCTTTAAGCTACATTTAGGAGCCTTCATGGATTTTTTGAGATTTATACAACTTATTTTATAATAAATGACATCAGATTCTTTCTGAAACTGAAATAATTTATTAATTATGGTTTTATGATGATTAAATGTTTTATTTAGAAGGGGTTAATATGTGGAATTTTTATGTGCAAGAAGAATAGATTGTGATGCAATGTTCAAGTATAGACGGTTCAGGAAAACTTGGATTGCTATCAGTGACATAATTGTTGTGCATGTTTTGCACACATGCCCTGCCGAAGGTAGGGACCCCCTCTTTTTCGCCCTGATCGACCATTTTTCCCTCTTCTCATTTTGCATACCCTAGTTTCCAAACCTAAGTCAGCCATAATTCTTAAAATGATCAATTTCATACTGGCCCAATTCACCCAGCTGAATTTCACTAAATCATTTGCCCCTACAGGTTTAGCCCTACGGGTTTCCCCGTTGCTTTTTGCCTAGTGTCTGTTGACCCCGTGGATCTGCATTCATGGGTTTCCCCTTGTCGTTTGCCTACAATCGAGTCCTCGCATATTCCCAATGTGCAAACCCCACACCTGGTTTTGATGCCACGTCCTTCATGGTCCACAAACCTATAGTTGCGGATCGTCCTGTGCGGGACTTTGTGCCTATTTTACCATTCTGAGGTAGTTGACCCCTAAATTCCACCCACGAGGTGGGTTCCCTAGTCTAGCCTTCCATCTTTTCCATTGTTGTCAGCCAACCGATCCCATCATCTCAAAGTTTCCAAAATCCTAAGTTGTTTGGGGGGCTTGTCAAGCATTTGCCTTCCCTGACTGTCGTTGCTGAGTGAACGAGCTTTCACATCGTCCCACTAGGCGAGACCCACATGCATCACTTTCTCAAAATGAAATTATAAAATTATGACAAATTCCCAAGCCTGCACTCGCCGACGGGTCCGCTCTTGCAGGCCACCACTTGCGGAAGGCCATTACCCTAATGTCGTTTCACAACGGCCACCCTTCGCTACCTCCCTCATTCGCAGGCCTGCAAGCCATTAACATTGTTTCCCTCTTGTGGGGTCACCCACGGTGTCTGTCATCCATCACCCTATCGTAGCAGAAAATGGAAGTCATCCATGGCACACCCACATGCCTCACTCTCGCACACTAACTTGGTCAATTCTGAGGGATATTCATAGTAGCATCCTCAAACCACCCCGTATGAGGTGTGATGGAATCTTTATTTAACAGGAAGGATGGTGCCATGCATTACAAATTTTCACCTTACGAATGGTGACATTTAAACCTGGTGCCAATGGCCATCAATGATGCGGGACCCGCAATGCGGGCCTTTACTTGTTTTTTGTCATTTGCTCGACGAATTCCATAGACATTTGTATTGCGGAGACTACATGCCATGAAGCCACACATCTGCATGTAGGGATCCAAAGGCATAGCACTAACTCCCATAGACCTAATATTACGGTATTCCTTTATCATTAGCATGAAAGGAGTGGAATAGGGAGTAAATTAAAGATTGTCAATTTTCAACCAATTGGATTAGTGGTAAGGCCAAGCCCATGAAGAATGGTGGTGCCTAAGGCTTGCAAACAATGATATTGTTATGGCGTTTGGAATTTATTAAAACATGAAATATTCTTTTGTAGGGGATCTCGTGATCTCATAACAGATGTACCCCCTAGACTATATGGATGTCAGAGGTTGCTATCTCGTTAGCCATCTACCAACAACATTTATGGATGTCCTCCATACTTAACCCTCAGAGTTTCTTGTGGGGGATGATCAAGCGAGATGGCAGCAAATTTATGATTACAGTAGTGGCTGGTGACGTGGTTCGTCTTTTGATAAACAATGGAGGCATATTCAATACGATAATATGCAGGTGTTGAGGGTGGAATGAAAAATCCATCGAGGGATCTCTTCTCTATCATAGGCTACACAGCCTTTTGTACATCGGTCTCCACCTCCCTACTCCTGTGAATCTTCCTCGGGCGGGAACCACATTCTTAGACGATGTACACACTCCACTTCTGAACCTCGGTGCCAAGATGATAAATGGTATCGAATGAGAACTCACGAGCTATTGGTCTGCCATTCCTAGTTTATCTCTCCGCATACTTTCTTCTCATGAGAGTCCCACAAAAAGGTAGTAATATGATTCGATCAAGCTTTGCTAAAGAAAAGAAGAATATTTACGCATCCTACTCAAAGTAGAGTCGCAAAGATGGAGAAGATCAGTGAGGGAAGGGTGCCTACTATGTTTGGAGTAATCACTTGGTTGAGGTGGATGATGGATCAGATGACAGGTTCATGGACAGATGTGGGGCTTGGTTGAGGCAGATGACTTAAGCGATGTTTGTGGAAGGTCTCTGATCTAGCCGTGAGCTGAGGTACGACGCTTTATCCATGGCATGAATTAGGTAGGACAAAATCTGTAATTTAGATAATGTGAGAAGAAAATATCGACTTTTGGGCCACTCCTGTAATAACATCATTTCATACCTTTCCATCGGCCATTCTTTTTATGATTGAATCGGATTCTAACACGAAGCGCGTGAGGATTATGACTAGTATACCGGAGGTACCTCCAACTATGTGAGAGCTATTAGGAAGTGTATAAGCATCAATATCGAATGTTTGCAATGCACCAACCTCAGCATGAAGTATAAGGAAAATTGTGTAGATCCCTAGGGTAGCGGGAGGACATTAATATCATTCTCCTCCCCGCGTAGCAGGTGAATTATTGATGGAGTCCTTCTAGGCACTGGCAGATACCACAAGTGCGGGAGTCACTATGCAGGATTTCGCTCAACCCACACCATTTTTTACAATGTTCACTTGTCGACTCTACGCAAACTTCCTTCCATAGGCCTCGTCCAACTTTCTCATCCTCAAGTCTCTTCTTCGTGGGAGCCTTTTCCTCTATGGTTGTTTAAGAAAGTGTTTGCCAGCATGAAATCCCTGCAGGGTGGTGCTTGTGGTCGTTGGAATCCTCATTCCCTTTTTCTTTGCAAACCCATTGACGATGCTAGGGGAACAGCTACGGCTTCGATTGGATGATTCTTGATGCGGATGATGAGTTTGCAATGAAGTTCATATGGGTGACGCCAAACGAGGCTATGAACTACAAAACTTTTAAGTTACAATATGAAAAGAGCAGTGTTGTCGTTGGATAATAATAAACTTGTAGCTCACCAAGATGAGGCAAGCAAGCGGTATCAACATAAGCAAATGAGGATGTGTGTGTTACATCCCCACCGGTTGATATTTGCATAGGAAATCACTTGGAACATCGGCAGAATCCTTCGCTTATGCAAAAATGAAACGTCCATGAGTGCCTTCTTTCAGTTGTCGGTCGTCCTCTCATTCCTACAAACAACGTTGGTTAATATTCAGCCCGCATTCATATCCAATTGGAAGAAAATAATCCTGTCTTGGGCAAGGAGTCGAATTGGTCTTCAAACCAGTGCATAATGTTGTTGAAAAATGGAAATTGAGAGATATCTATAATACATTGATCTGCTTAGTACCACAATGCATGCCAACAAAATCAGAGTGATGAACGTCGTTAAACGAAGGCTCTTTCGAGTAATTACTAGGTGATTTTGCACACAACTGTGGTTCGTGTAGAGGGACTTTAATGGGGAGCTTGATCTTGAGAGGCGATGATAACTGCATAGAAAGGGAGGCCAAACATTAATTAATCAAAGTTTTTTCCCTCTTTGCATAACACGAAAACTTACTTGCAGCCCCTTCACCTCACCATTCCAGTGCCATCCCTTTATGGCTCATCTTGATGGCATCCTTGGTCATGGGTATCACCTTGCGGGCAGCCGCTCGGTCCACGCTGTCTTCTCCACGACATTCACACCACAGCCACCCGCCACCTTTTTTTTGCGTCCATGTGGTATGTGCAACCCGTAGAGGTCAGGGCAGCCCCGTCTTGAGAATACATGGTTGAATGGGGGGAATTTCAGGATCTCTTAGCAATCATGGGTTCCATGGTGTGTCATACTAAAAGATAAAATAAATTTAATAGTGTTGAACGTTGACCAGTCTAAAGATAAGAGGATGCCAATAAACCCATGAGGAAGGTGAGGGTGGAAACAAGGATAAAGAGGGATAGTCTGTCAGGGCTAAGGGCCCATGAGGATTGTAAAGTCATTCACACTTGTGGGTCCCGCACCTTCATTGGTTGTTCACCACCTTCCCGCCTTCTTTCGCCTGCACAGTTGTTTCACCACGAGCCTTCACATTAAAGGTTTTCTCTCCTTTAGTTTCTAAAGGATTTAATTTTAAAGGACACTCGCAGATCTCCATTCGACTAACAACTTAAAAAGGAGGACAGTAATAAATCACATATTAATAATCAGTTCTCAAGGTCGCAAGCAGCATGGTGTTTTAGTATATCGCCCGATGATAGAAAAAGTCTTTAGGAAGTAAGTTGGCACACTTCTAAATATCTTGGGAGGCATCATTCGTTCGTATTCACCATGATAGATGATGTGGTGTAATAACGATAAATATCGATAATGGGCTCGAGGGAATGATAAGTTACTCCAAGGATAAAATGGAAGTGCAAGGAGGTATGCGCGGTATGCTGGATTCTTGAAGGCACTTCAGCTTATTAAAAATAAGAATAGAAAATGGGTTTGAGTGTTGTGGGCATTACCTACAAGTGAATACGTATTTTAAAGGGGATATAATTTAAACAAGCAAAATTATTTGGAATTACCCTTTTTTTTATGGGATGAGAGATGGGAGATCAAATCATTTATCTTTTAGGTTTTATAACATTGGGTAATTTAACATTGAACTCCTATTATGAATTATGTCATGATGAGTATTTTGTTTACTTTTGTGCAAGTTTGTACCATGCAATGACTATTAAGGGAGGGATATAATCAATGATTACAGAGACTTGAAAATGATAAAGCAGGCCTAGTACAAAGGGAATGTGTTGTCCAACAAGGAACCTTCTAAGGGAACAAAAATACAATTATAGGTCAGCCTTCACACATGATATGTCAGGGACAATATCCAAAGGGAAATTCTTCAACTCAAATATACTTAAGCAATGGATGATCCAACAGTTGCATGACAAAATGGATCAATGCACAAATGGCTATTCACTAAAATCAGGAAAGGGGAGGTTGATCATGTGCTTCACAATGACACAAATCTATAAACTAGGCCCATTTGATCCAATGAAGAATGTTGCAAGTCCATCAAACGGAAGGCAGTCTTCAAGCAATTTCTACTACAACAAAGGGAAATCGGCTAGAAGACAAAAGTGCTACAGCACTTGGGCATTAAAAGACAAAATGGGAATGAGACAAAAGATGTATTTTCTATTCCTTTTTAATGGGGGGTAGGTGAAGCCCTAGTGTAAAAAAAATCTGAGCCACACAATGTAAATTAATCCTGGCCATTCTTTCTCCTTTTGGAAAACTATAAATAAGGGCTTGCCCCTCATTTGTAAATGGTTGGAGAATTAGTGTAAAGGAATTTTGTGGCAATAGAAAGAAACATTGCATGATTTATGGGTGTTTCTTTTGAGTTTGTTCATTATGCATGCATGGTTCTACTTCCATGTTAGTTTTAGTTGTTAGTTTCTTGAGTGGAAGTGATAATGGTGTTTGTTGTTACAGTATTTGATGAATTTCCAGCTCATGCTTTTTGTGGTTTGTTGATGATGAATCACTTTGTAAAGCTATTCTGAGCTTCCTTACTTCATTTTTGCAACTTATTCAATTGCATGTTCATATGTGTGTGTGCAATCTAAAAATCTGCAGTCCTTAGAAGATTGCGCTGGTTTTATGTAACTGTAGGTTCCTCTTGGACAAGCAAAACCTAGTTTAGGAAGTTTGTCTATTGTAGCAGCCTCCATGACCACTGTTCATTCATAGCTTAGGTTTAGGAACTTCCTCTCTTCCTAGAACTTTTGACTTTTCTTTTAATAATGACTTCTAAAAAGGTTCATTGCACATTGTAAAGCCAAATCTAATGATGGAATAGGAGTTCTAGACTGTTGTTTTGAACCTAAGCAATTGCGTATTAATTTATACAACCTTAAGAACTCCATTTGTAGACCCAACTTCCCATGCTTTGTAACTCATTCGTAAGTCTGCCTTGTGATTCCAACAAATCATGTGAATCAAGCACTGTCAAGACCTGACATTAGAGACCTTGGGATAGTGTTCTACAATTTGATTGTGGAAGATTATCTTTCAAGAGAGGTGATGCACCTATGCATTACATGTGTTGAGAAGTGCATAAAAACACATCAACAATAACCAAGTTGGAGAGTACCTTGAGCCAGTCTGAAACACTTCTGGGTGTTTTCGATTGGAAGCGGATCCTGAGTATAGGACTACAAACTTCAGTAGACTGAAACATTATTTTCCACCTGATTACATCTTAGGATTCAATCAATTACATTGGATTCCTAGTTAGTTGTTCTGAATATTCAAAAGAGAAAGTTCCTATTTTCTAAAGATAAAATCATAAATTTGTTGGTCCAATTCCAGATCCAATTTGAGGTCGTGAATATCGAACAGAGAAAGTTCCTACATTCTAAAGATAAAATCATAAATTTTTTGGTCCAATTTGAGATCCAATTTGAGGTCGTGAATCTCTCACAGAGAAAGTTCCTACATTCTAAAGATAAAATCATAAATCTACTTGGTCCAATATGAGGTCCAATTATAAGGATTTGTCTTTTTAATTATACTTTCTAATATTTGGCTTGATACAAATTGTTACTATAGAATTATGGTATTGCTTTTCCTCTATTTTTTTCAACCATCATTTCAGTGAAGAGCTCTGAAGATGGTTCCTTCAGATGGAGACTACACTTTTCCACTATATGTTATGTCTAGAAACACCAAAAGCTTAGGTACTGTCATACTCAGAGAAAAATTAGGAGTCATGCAATGATGAGATACTCATTTTTGGAGCTTTGGTTAAGAACTTTAAATTTTTGGCTATGTGCACAAAGAATGTTCATGGAGGAGTGCAAACTTCCTTACAAAGCAATTACCATAATAGAGTTTGAGGTGAATTGCAGCTGCTATTTTATGCTGATATGGATATGTTCTAACTTATAGTTAATTGTTGTAGCATAACAGATCGGCTAAATATTTGTTCATATACCATTGTTTCTAATTCAAAATTGCTATACCTTATTCTAGGAGCAAATCACAGGGGGAGTCTATACATAAGACACCATTGTTTCAAATTCAAAATTGTTGGTTCTTTCACAATTGTTTGCTTCATTTATTTGATCTAAACATCTTGATGTACAAAATATTCTCTCAAAATCACAGTAAAATCCTTTATTCTGGGAAGATTGTTCAAAATCTTCCCATCATAACAATGAAAAAAAGCATCAGTCATTAACCTAAACTTTGCAAGAGTTTCATAAAATTCTACTTTTCCACTCTCTTTTCCATTCTAAATTTTATTTCCAATTTCATCCATGTAGAACTTCCTCAACCTATAGATCCCACTTTTATCCATAACTTTACTAGGTGTCGAGGATAGCTTTGAGTTTTTTCCCAAGAAACAATTGACAAAATCCAGGCTTACCAGCTACAATGTGTTGAAAATATCTTTGAATTTATTATGGAAAAGAGTTCCTGAGAGTATAATGCATAGTTTTGAATTAACCTTTTTGCATGAATTCCATATCTTTGATTGCTTATTTTGAGCTTGATGACCTTCATCAAGAACGAGTAGACCTAAGATCTCTAAAAGCAGTTTTCCAATATGCTTAGCCTCTTCAGGAAGGCTCACATTTGTCTCAAAATTTTCTAAGGACTTTTCATAAAACCCCATTTTGAACATATCCTTCAATCACAACATTCCATGATATCATATTTCTTTGAGGCATTTTTTGAAACAGTTCGCTTTCCTTTTCTATGCTTCCACATTTTCATGTATGTCTAGCAGGGCACTTGTAACTACAACATATGACAAAAAAATCCCTGTTATTATGCTTTGATGGATGTCCCTTTGTTATTACTGGATATCTAATGTAGTGCACATTATTATAGTGTAGGCCTATTTTCAGATTGTTTCATTTAGCATCACCAATATTCTCCACAAGAACATTGTCCTTGTTTAAAATAATGGAAATGGTTCGCATCTCTCAAAACAATTTCTCTTGCAACAATCGTGGAGATGAATTTAGATGTAGTGTGAAAATCATAACATACTCGAAGGTTTTTAACAATTCTAATAGTTCTACCAGGGGCCATGTTTAACAAACCAAATGCAATTGCTAACTTTTCACTATGGTGGTAGATAAATGATTTTTTTTTCTTGTATTCCACAACATTAAGTAAAAGTAGTGAATCTAGAAATACCCTATTGCCTTCATTTGCCAAGCCAATTTCTCCAATTTTGAATAGCTCTCCCATATTTGTGGATGTGATTTGTCTCCTACAATTTTTTAATTGATTAATCTTTTTGTTGTGTTTGGACTTACTTTTGTAAACTTTAATTTTTTTGAATTGAGACTAATAGTAATTTTGTTGGTTGTATTGAGGCACAACTTCATTCATGGTGGAAAAGGTAGTACCTTGTTGCTCATATCAAATGACACGTTGCATATAAAGGAGGAAAGATTCTAGGGATATTGTTGAATGCATTGAAGGAGAGAGCTTTATAAATGGGACACGATCAACACTCTCCTTCTTGGGTTCTACACGTTACAACTTGCTCCACCTAGGAAGATTTACCATGTTGTAGAAGTTTTAAGAGATGAAAGGGCATGTGTTGGCATTGAAGGGCTCTAGGCATGTGTTTCCATCATTGTAGAAGCTTTTTGGAGAAGTTTCTTTCTTGTCATTTCTTTGCATTGTAACTCATATTTTAAATCTTGTGACTAAAAATAAAAATTGTAATACTCTATTTCTAAGAATATTTCAAGCAAGATAGATAGTTCAAATTTTTTCAAGCTATAAAAACAACTTTCTTTTAATAAAGTTCAGTGATTTTTCCTTCTCAATGGTTATCTTATTGTGTGTAATTGATGATTTATGTGTATTTCTATGTTTTATGTTTAAATCATCAAATATCAGTTAATTAAAATGACTAAATATACTACTAATTGATGTCAATTAATAATTAAATTGACTAAATATACTACCAATTGACAGAAATTAGTAAACAGTGAATAAATATGACTAGTGAAATAAAAATGACTAAATATACTGCCAAATTGATCAAAATGATGGTTAAAATTAATGACTAAATACACTACCAATGGACAAAAATCAGATAATAAAAATGACGAAATAAGTGACCAGATTACAACAATCAATGACTAAATCAACAACTAAATATATCGGCGAATAAAAAATGACTAAATAAGTGACCAAATTACAACAATCAATGAATAAATCAATGACTAAATGTACTACCAAATCGATCAATCAAACAACCAATAAATGACTAAAAATGGTTTAGTCATCAATCTGGTTGTGTTATAAATGATTGACAATAAACTACTAATGGTCACATGACTATGTTCAGTCATTTATAAGTAGTGTTTAGTAGTTTTTTCAGTCTTATATTGTTTTTTTTGTACTAGTGTACCCAAGGAATCTCTCTACCTCCACATACATGTAGTGTGGCTTTATATTCAATAGTCTTGCACAATGTTAGTGTATCTCTAGTGTTGGAAAAAGATTAAGGCTAACAGTCCTAATGTTGGAAACAAAAGTTAACTATGCAAGCTGTGAAAACAAGTCTATGAAGATAGCACCATCCCTGGCAATGACACCAAAAATGTAGAGTCTAAGCTAATGTGTTGTAAACTTGGTAGAACCTATGCAATTCATAGGTTTAATTGACTGAATAGTCCACTCAAAATTGCTTAAGACTACATTAAATTGTCAACCCAAGGCTTGTAAGCTTGTGATGGTGCAACATTATATATTCCTTCAAAGAATTAAATCTACTTAAACTACCCTACTCAAGTTATTCTACTTGTTGAAAACTCACAGAATTACAAAACAGTGAAATACATAACCAAAACTAGTGGCTACGAGTACCTACAACTTAAACTCTACTAAACTACTACTAATGAAAAGATGATGTAATGACTCAAAACTAATAAAAACTAATGACTCAACTAAATTAACCTCCATAGTACTATTGGTTAACCATTGCATGCATATTCATAGGCATTCATTAACAATAAGCAAGATATGAAATTCTAATTAACTTGCATATGATTCATAAAGTAGTGATAAACTAATAACAACTATTAAAAAAATTAAAGAACTGAAAAATGAAGTGAGGAACAATACCTTGAGTGGCCTTCTCAAGTAACTTTTCTCACTTTAACTGAACCCAAATCTAGGTAATAGATTCTACACATCCCATGAAATTACTCCATTCATTGCATATCATCATGAAAGATTACAAAGGACCTTTTTGTAGATTGTACTCAATCATTCTAAATATTTTCATGTTTTGAAAATGAAAGTAACTGATAACATAAAATTGAAAAACCAACTAACTATCCTACGGATTCAACCAACAACTATATACAAGCTTGAGGGAATCTTATTCAAAGCAAAAACTTAATTGAAATCATTAACTCCACTCCCATAAATTTAGAGCATAGAGTTAAGACTGATTTATTACACCTATAATTGAAAAGGAAAAGGAATCCTAATAAGACTAAAACTATGTCAAAATAGAATTCATGTAAACATACAATCATTTGTCAAAATCCCATAAGTGAAGGAGACCTCTTCTTCAACATTTATTAATTGGTTATAATAACGCCATGTTCGACCTTCATCAAATGCCTTTAATCAACAACCATCATGTTTAGCTTAACCTGGAGCTCCCCTGTTTTGGTGTCCAGTGCTCCTTTTGCTACGGGTTCATCTCACAACTGTTGCATTCCACGGTTCCTCTTTAGTTGCAAACAAGTTAATTTTTCAAAAGAATGTACACAAGGATAGTTATCATAATCAAAACATAGCATTCCATCAACATTCCATATATATCTTCATATAAATCACATAATACTAGTATATTATAACCATAATTCCATCATAATATTTAAGGTTCAAGTTTGCATTATAGATATGAAAGGATAGTATAATGTAGGAGCATTGTCTACAAAGTTTATCTAAAAGTGTCTCAAAAGATGTATAAAAACAAAAAAAATGAGCTATTACCTAGACCTATCAAAGCTTCCTAAAGCATGCCCTAGTAGACCAGAATAGTTTGAAGCGAATCCCAAAGTTGCTTAGCTGCAGGTCTAGGTGCTTGAGGAAGGCTTGGTTAAGAAGGTGGTAAATAATTAGGTTAATTAAGATTCTATTGATTCCTTCTAGTATTATAAGTATAAGTTGCCACTCTATAAGAGGGAACCTTAGATTGCACAAATTTTGTGTAAAAATGTGGTGTATCACTTTCAACAAGAACCCCATGAATAGAATGAATATTCTTAGGAGGACTTGCCAAAGTCACATAAATGACTGGTCCCTTAGGCCTTTGAGGAGCGGAAGAGACTACGATTATATTTACGAATTCATTATGAATTATAGAGGAATTATTTGAAGAAATACACTCAACATTGACATGTGAGGGATAAGATGTGGGATGAGATCCCTCATTCACTAATGCATCATCTCTAGAAGAGAGTGCATTGGAATAAAGAAGGGGTAAAGTTTTGTTAAGGAAATTATCAATAATTTCATCCTCTTGCACCAAAATATCCTTACAAGTAGAAGGAATTTTAGAAGAGTGGTCAACAAAGAATAATAAGAAAGGAGAAAAGATTTCACTTTCATATGCTTGTAAAAGAATTTAAATTTTCTTTAAAAAATGGGAAAGGGACAAAAGGAAGGAAAATAGAAAGTTTATTCTGAAATAGAGATATAGACAAGCCAACTAAAGGCTAGCATATATCCCTTTTGACAAAATGGAATGAGGTTTAGGGTAGCATCCTGAACTTGCGCCATGCATTTGTAATAGGAAGCACCTGTACCACAACCTTCAATAACATTATCCTCCTAGCAAAGGATAACCACCTGTAGGTCCAATGGATGACGTAACCATGAAACAAGTATCCAACACACTTTGCCAAGTACTTCTTGGAAATGTGCCAACGAAGAGAGGAATCCCCAAGTACCTAAAAGGAAGAGCCCCTATCTAAAATTTGAGAATGTGTGCAATGTGAGACTGAATAAGAGGAGGAGTATTGAAGGAAAAAATAGAGGACTTCTCTTCATTAATTCTCTATCCAAAAGCAATAAGATAAATATCCAACACTCTGTGAAAGCTACTCACTTCTCTAGTCTTGGTGACTCCCAAGAGTGCAATATCATCCACAAACTGAAGATGAGATTGAGGAGGCAATCCTTCACCCCAATGCCACCCTTGAATAAGCCCTTGAGAGAAATGAACTTTTAGGAGTCTAACCAAGCCTTTAGCCATAATGATAAATAAGTATGAAGATAAGGGATCACCTTGCCAAAGGCCTTGTGATGCACCAAACAGAGTGTTGGACACTCCATTAATAAATATTGAATAAGAATTCAACATGACATAGCTCATCACCCATCTTATCCAACCCTCTTTGAACCCAAAAGTGTTGAGCACTTTATGAAGAAAAGACCATTTCACTTAGTCATAAGCTTTAGCCATATCTAGCTTGATGAACATGGCCTTCTCCTTGGAACTTCCATGGAATGAATTGCCTCAACAACAATAACCACTCCATCTTGAATGTGCTTGTGAGTCACAAAACCTCCTGCTTTTTTGAAATATTTTTCATTAGCCAAGGTTTCAATCTCTTTGTGATTAACTTAAAGATAATCTTATAGAACACATTACAGAGAGCAATTGGCCCAAAATGGTCCAAAGAGTTAGCCCCTTCCCTCTTGGGAATCAGAGAAAAAAAGGTAGAATTCAAAGCTTTCAACATTTGCTTACTATTTTGTGACTTTTGCACTACCTCGAACAAATCAAATTTAATAATATCCCAAGACTCCTAAAAAAATCTATAGGGAACCGATTAGGACCAAATGCCTTACCTTTCTTCATCATGAATACAATTTCTTCAAGCTCCGCTAGAAAAATTATTTTATTAAGTCCCTCATTTGCCTCAATAGGGACAATGGAAGGAATACACTCCAAGACACTAATCACATTCATCAACTCCTCAAAAGAATCCTTCGAGAATAAAGAAGAATAGTATCGAGCAACTTCTTATGAGATATCCCAAAAAGATGATAAATGTACTCCTTGAGAAGAAATAATTGATGATATTGAATTCGCATGCCCTCAAGCTTTGATAGAGCTATAAAATAAATTTGTATTCTTGTCACCCTCCTAAAGCTAATCAATCCTAGATTTTTATTTCCAAAACAATGATCCTCATGTAACTCCCATTCTAACAGCTCCTTCACAACTTCCACTTCCTGTCTAAGGGAATCTTGAGTATGCCAATAGTCCCAGTTTCATCTAGTAATGGCTTCCAAACAAGTCTGTATAGAAGAATTCTTCTTAAAAGTATTTCCAAATCTCTACCTATTCCACTTTTTAAGCTAAAATTTCACAAATTGAAGTCTCTTAGAAAGGTGTACATAGTTGTACCATATGTAGGAAAACCTCTATCCCACCAATCTTTCATATGGTCATGCAAAGGTAGCTCTCGTACCCTCATAAGCTAGAATTTGAATGAGGGATTCTTAGCAGTATCCCTCCCATAAGTAGAAAATTTTATAGGCCAATGATTTGAGCCCCTCTAGTCAAGAATCTCTAAACTTGTGATCCAATTATTGCCAATCTAATAGATAGAAACTAAGAGCCTATCCAATCATACTGAGATAGATTCCTCCCCACATCTCCTATTACTCTAGGTAAACATGTCATTGCTTGGCTTAACATCAATCAAATTCAACAAAACAATATTATCTCTAAATATTAGAGAATAAGGCTCAAGTCTAGCCATTCCTCCCCTCTTCTCATCAAGGATGAGAACAACATTAAAATCACTTTCCACAATCCAAGGAAATAAAGAAGCAAGGGAATGAACATAACTAACATGAAACTAGAGGTGAACCATACCAACCAAATCAGTTGGGGCATATTTATTGGAGAAAATAAATACTTCTCCAGAATCAAAACTTGATACAGCCATGGATAGGGAATGTCTACCTAAAACCCACCAAAGAGGAGAGATCTACCATGGATCCCAAAGGAAAACAAGACCACTCACACTACCCTGAGCTGAAACATTTTGACAATGATCACACCACCAAAGTTTGGATGCCACTTTGAGCATACCTTCCACAGATAACTTGACTCTTGAATAAACATAACATCAAGAGATTGAATCTTGATCGATTCCTGAACAACCTTTTCTCTAGGGATGTTGTTCAAACCCCTAACATTCTAGGAAAGTGCAATCATTTCTAAGAATTAAAGAAATGTGAGTCAAGGGTCTTGACTGAGCCTAACTCCACCAAGTTCTCTCCCATTATTTTAATCTTATCATAATCTTTTTTCCTCCCCAACTTGGAGGTCTTCTCAACACCCTCCTTTTTGAAATTATTTTTTTGAAGACACAACGTAGGAATAACCTTGTTACCTTTTCTAGGTTCCTGAATCCCCACCTCTGGTTGTGAAACCAATAGAAGCATAGCAAATCCGTGACTCGCCTCATTATTCCCAAGAGGGGCCAACACATCAAGAGATGCCTGAAATTGATTAGTATCCATTTGTGACCAAGATATCCCCTCCAACAAGTTACTACTTCTAGAATGCCACCTTATTGAGGATCCAATTGCTCCATTTCTATAGGAGCCATATTAGGCAAGGCCCCATCCAAATTTACCTCTTGCTGGCTAACTTCTTCTAGAGCTTCAAACCAATTAAAGGACACATCATCCTTTCTATCCTTCAAGGTTCTTTTCTAGCCTCTTCCCTTATTACAATATTTTATTGCTTGATAAAACCCAACTTATCCATATCCCCATTAGACAAAGGTGTTTTCCCTTTATCCTTCGCTAGAGTTGAGCGAGGAGGCGCCTTGGTGAAAACTTTGTCAGTAGACATTCTTGAAGAGATAAACTTGGGGAAATTCTTCTGCAAGTGTCCATACTCATGGTAAATATGACATCAAAAAGGGAGAGCCTCATAATCAAGTTGTTGGATCGATGAGGTGGACCCAACCTGAATATCCATCAAATCTGGTAACAGATTATTTAAGTCAATCTTGACACAAATATGAGCAAGAGACATTACCTTCTTGTTCAGAATCTGTTGTGAAGGTCCAATCGATTTTCCCAACAAAAGAGCAATCATGTGAAAAATATCATTTTTCCATAATTCAAGCGAAAGCTAGGGAAGCCTTACCCAAACTAGGAATCACGACGAAAACTCCTTAGTTGGACTAAACCTGATATGCCAAGGCTTAATAAACAACTCCACTTGATTATATAAGTATGAACCGCCTTTAAAATATTTGATTCTATATGTTAGGAAGGAAAACACCAGCACAAAGTAACTGTTGGTCACTTGCATCACCTCCATATCCCCCTTTGGGTTCCACCTCTGATGAGCCCATGATTCCAGGAATAAGAGAGATACCCTAATGCCCATAAACTTGCATATCAGGGCATGGTTGCTAAAGTAATTCTAAATTCACTTCTTCTTCAACAGAGTCTAGTTGGATAACAAAGACTAAGTGTGACAAACTAGCCTTACTAATCATCCATTCACTTTTGGAGCTCGAGAACCTCCCATCTGTGACGATCTTATCCCATTTAAAGCATTGCTTAAGAAATTCACAACTTTATCATGGATAGATGAAGGGGGATCAACCCCATCACCATTGTAGAGAAGGACAATTTATCAAACCTTCTTGATTTTTCTCTCAATGCCATACACTGATGGTGCCCAACCAAAGATAAAAGAAGAACAAAAATAAAAGGGGGGAAACCACACTCCAAAGCCTCCACACCCAACACAAGACACCAATAAAGTGGACCCACAGGATCAGAAATAAAACACCTCCTAGCTGACACCACACCACCACCCAATGCTCACAACAACAAAGAAACCCAACACACCAATAGTGAGAAAACCCACAACTCTCACCCCCATGACAACAGAAAAACCCCACAAGAAAACACTTACCACTAAAACCACCACCACGCCTTCACAAAAATGAAAAGAAGTAGAAAAAATCCCTCATGGGCTATGCACAGGGCATGCAAGCCCTATCACAACCCATGTAGTCTGCAAGAAGAACTCACCGCCATTGCCAAACCCTATTTTTAATAATCAAAATTTATCACTCTATTTACACATTACTAAAATATTCAATATCTAATTCAATAAGGGTGTGGTTCGATGGTCAAGTCGCTTGGTTGTAGTGACGACCACCAGGGTTTAAACATTCATTGGGCCAAAGAGCTCATAGGCCTTGTGCCTTCACTGGGCCATTGCGCTCGCAGGTTTGATAGTTTCTTGTGGTTTCTTGTACCCAGTTCATAGCTCCGATCAAAAGCATTTACCCCTAATAATATGGGTGCATTGCACCTTTTAAAAATATATATATTCAACATCTAATAATATGTTTATTATTTAAGCATTTAAAATAAAAATAGAATATAAAGTGATAAGAATTTATTTATTATTATTTTTATATATTTATAATTTCTATAATTTATTAATGAAGTTTTTGTTTGTGTTGTTAATTTGTATTTGAATCAAAAAACAATTTTAATAGAAATTTTGATATTTTTCCTTTTTCCTTTTTAAAATACGATCACTTTTTGTTTATTTAATTTGTACAAATATCACTCGATTCATTATTAGATTCTCTCTAATCCAATAATATAAGAGTAATTGATCTTTCATAAATAAACGATATCTATAGGTTACATGAAAATAACCTCATGATTAAATGATCCTTTATAAATAAAGGATATCTATAGGTTACATGAAAATACCATCCTATAAAAAATATTGCATACTTTTTATTTTAACTTATCTCACTTTAAAATCAAGAATTAAGAAAAATATTTTATAAAATAAAAATAGAAAAAAATATATATTTACTTGTAAAACCACAATAATATCTAATAAAATCTTCATAAATAAATCTTGCATTGCTATTTGGATGAACCAAAAAAATATTGAATAGGGGAGAGGGGCCTATAGTGGAGCACCCTAACTTCGCATTTCTCAAAATCCTATGTGGAAATTTCAAATCACTCCCAATTTTGTACAATAGTTTATTTGGCAACTTACGTGTTTCTATATTTCGTTTTAGGGCCACATCATCAAATATGATGCCACATCAGCATGCTTTTTGTTGAGGTATCCAAAAAGGCCCAAAAAAAAGTGAGACCGACAGTGGTGCACTAAGTCATGTTTTATTGGTGTGCTTATGTGGCATCACATGATTTGTCAGTTTGTGTACTTAATGGATAAAAAGTGTTTTACAATTGGATATTAAGTTGCTCCACTATAAGACCCACAAAGGACTACTTCTATCCCCAGTATTAGACCCTGCTCCATTATGGGCCCCTCTCCCCTAATATCAAAAAAATCTTTTTTTCTTTTTCTCTTTTAAGAAATGTCTAAGTTTCTTCCTTTATTTAACTTATACAATGTCACTTAATCAAGTGTCACTATCATCCAACAAAGTCTCACTTTAAATTTTTAGGGGGAGCCACAATAATATTTGATTTATATATATATATATATATATATATATATATTGATAACAATAATATTTAATTAATAATATCTATATGATCTCTTATAATAATGGCTTCAAGCATTATAATATATTTATTAAAGGTATTTTGGATTAATGTATCATTGATTTCTAATTCTAAAAAGTTATGAAATGTCATGGCGTCATTATTTTGAAACAAAAAAGTGTGTATGTTCCCATGAAATCATTTACATAATTGTAAAACTTCATTATTTGGATAACTTCAATTATGCAATTTATTTTTTATTTGTGTTTTAGTTGTTACACTCTTAGATCAAGAATAATATAAAATTTATATCTAAAAAAGTTCACCTTTGCCTTCTAAATATCTAAATCTAGTAAGGTGGTGTTTAGGGACATCGTTTAGGAGTTTGTTGACTTAATAGGTGAATGTGTTCCCTTTAAAACTCCTGTGTTGGTTGATATTAATGATGATAAGTGAAATCAAGGATAATATTCAACATGCAATGACCTATATGTGAATGTAATTCTTTGTAACCACTTTAGAAATTGAAGTGTGTTCTATTTTTTTTCACTTTTTAACATTCCTAGCTGATCAATTAAATGCACAATGAGTATCTCTAAATACCTTGGCATAGCAACATGTTTCACAAGCATGTGTTAAGTCAACTCATAATTGTTACTAGAAGGGACAAAAGATTTATATTTTTTTAAGTTCATTCCAAACCATGCTTTAAGATTAAACAAAGTCAATCTTAAGAGACATAATGATAATTGATTTTGGAATATAATGATAATTTTGAAGCAAGGAGTGAATGTATGGTAGTAAGTGTGAATGAGGAATTAGTAATGATAAATGAATAACAAAAATATAGGAACTAATATAAATGAGGATAAATAAGAATGATAAGAGTAGAGAATGAACCAAACCAACCATAAAAATATATCATTTACCTATATTATTACATTAAGATATTCTACCAAGATAAATACCAAGTTAAATAAAAATAACATAAATTTATTAATTTTACTATTATAATAGTCTTTTATTTTTTATTGGTCTCTTTAATTTAAAATTTAAAATATAAATTCATTACTTATAATAAGAATAAGTCCTCTTTAAAGGATTTGAAAAGAATTGTACAATAATATTTAATACTATTGTTTGCCTTTTATAATTTTATTCTTTTTATTTAAAAAATTATTTAAAGATCTTATTTACAATTAGATGAGTAAAATCTTTTCTTTATAATTTTAAGAATTATAATATGTTTAGAATTTATATCATTCATTCTTGGAGTTTTTATTTGTGTTGTTAATTTATATTTGAATCAAACAACAAATTTAATAGATTTTTTTTTTTTGCCTTTTCCTTTTTCAAAATAGAATCATGTTTTATTTATTCAATTTGTACAAATATCAATCAATTTATTATTAAATTCTCTCCAATAACATAAGAGTGATTTGATCTTCTATAAATAAATGATACTTATAGATTACATGAAAATACCCCTCTTATAAGAAAGGTGGTCATTTTTCTTTATTCAACTAGTACAAATATGAATTAATTTAGTATTAAATTATGTCAAATATGAATCAATTTAGTATTAAATTATGTCCAATAATATAAGAGTGATTTGCTCCTTTATAAATAAATGGTATCTCTAGATTACACGAAAAATATCCCTCCTATAAGAAAAATGATCATTTTTTCTTTATTTAATTTGTACAAATATCAATCAATTTATTATTAAATTCTCTCCAATAATATAAGAATAATTTCATCCTTTATAAATAAATGGTATCTATAGGTTACATGAAAATACTCTTCCTATAACAAATAGAATCACTATTTTCTTTATTTAATTTGTACAAATATCAATCAATTTAATATTTAATTATCCCCAATAATATAAGAATAACTTGATCTTTTATAATAAATATTATTTATAAAGTACATGAAAATACCCATTACATATTTTTCTTTTAACTTATTTTACTTTAAAATTAAGAATTAGAAAAAATATCTTATAAAATAAAAATTTAAAAAAATCATAATTAAAAGAATATAATTTCTTCTACACAAAAAAACCTCAATAATATCTAATAAATCAAATCTTGCATTGCAATTTGGACGAACCAAAATAATATCTAACAACATCATAAGATCTTTTTTCTTTTTCTCTTTTAAGAAATGTCCAAAGTCTCTTCCTTTATTTAACTTATACAATGTCACTTAATAAGTGTAGTGTCATCATTAAAGTCGCACCTTATATTTTGATGGGGAGCCACAATAAATATCTGATTAATAATATCTGTATGATTATGTTTTTCCCCACACTCCTAAGGCATTACGCGTTTTCCTGGATTGGCCTTAAAGTTACACGACAAGTAATGATTTTTATAAGGTCAAAACTTAGAGAAAAACAAAAAACATAACACTAGCTTAGGTGGAACGTGAAGAATAAGCGTATTCGTACAAGTAACAACAAATGGAATGCCGTAGGGATGCACGCCATTTGTATGGGCCACGTAAACCCATTCAAGATGGGTCTGCAAATATTAGCTAGAAAGCCGTATATGCCGAAGCATTTGTAGACGTGTCAAATTGGTGCTCCTTCAACGCTTCTTTTGGACATTGGGTACCTTAGTCATACTTTTCCAAGGGGGGAGTGGGAAATGAGATAGGCTGCCCAGAAACAAACAAGAGATGAAAGACAGTTCCAGGTGGGGTAGGACTTTTGCATCCACTGCTAAGATCTCTTCTCATCTCTTTGTCATGGGATTCCGGGGACACTTTTCACATGTAGATGTTTCGTGGTGGGGTCGACCTTTTGGCGCGTTGCCAGCGATGAGCTGGCTTCAAAGCCCAGAGAGTCTATATTTACTGACCCGCCATGCAAGCATAACACAGCAACCTTCATTTAGAAAAATCTGATACGCTTTCCGAATTTGTTATTCTTTGCTTGTCAGAGCGATTCATTTTTAGCATATATGACGTTAATGTTTTCTTCTTCTTCCAATGTTGGGGCGCTTGGAACGAAATATTTTAGTAAGGGCGTGTCATCTGATTCAGATGCCCTTCGGCTCGCAAGCCCAAGGCATACAAGCAGTAGTAAAAGTGTGTCCCTGAAGACTATTGCTAGTCCTTCCAGGGGTGCCTGCAGAGTCAATTGTTTGAGAAACACACGGCGTCTGAAGACGTTGTGTAAGGCCTACCAAATGCAGTCTGATGAAAAGATGGTCCATGAAAGGCCCAGTGAGAGAAAGGCTGAGAGCGTTAAAGGAGTACCTGTGTATGTCATGCTGCCGCTTGATACTGTGAATTTTAATGGCAGCCTGAACAGAAAGCGAGCTATGAATGCCAGTCTTGTGGCCTTGAAAAGTGCGGGAGTGAGAGGCGTGATGGTCGATGTGTGGTGGGGGTTGGTCGAGAAGGACGGCCCCATGAACTACAACTGGTCTGGATATAGAGAGCTTGTCGACATGGTGGCCAACCATGGACTGGAGCTCCAGGCTGTCATGTCCTTTCACCAATGTGGAGGCAACGTCGGCGACACTTGCAAGTATACATATTCTTGATCTTTGATCTTTGCTCTTTGCTCTTGATAATCCTTGTTTATTATCACTACCCACAACTGAATTTCCTAATATTTGTTTGTTATGTGTTGTAGTATTCCTTTGCCTGGATGGGTTCTGCAAGAAGTGGATCAAAATCAGGATATGGTGTATACTGACAAGGCAGGAAGGAGAAATCGAGAGTATATTTCATTGGGGTGCGACACCTTGCCTGTGCTCAAGGGAAGGTCGCCCGTTCAAGTTTATACGGATTATATGGCCAGTTTCAGGGATACATTCAAGGATGCCCTCGGGAGTGTCATAGTGGTATGTTAGATAATTTCAATTAGAGCTGGACAAATGTTTTGAGAATTTTTTTAATCATTAGATGGAAGATTTGAATGGTTGGTTTTTTCCTCCGGTGCAGGAAATTCAAGTGGGCATGGGACCTTGTGGTGAATTGAGGTACCCATCATACCCTGAAAGCAATGGGACCTGGCGCTTCCCTGGAATCGGAGAGTTTCAGTGCTATGACAAGGTATTTTTGAGCATTTCACCACTAGATCAGTGAGCTGGGTGAAATCAATTCAATTGACTTTTTTCTTTTGTAATTCAATGGTAGATTTTAATATAAAGCGCTTTTACATCTTTTTCCTCTGATCGGCTAGGAGAAAAAGCAATTAATTAATGATATCTTACTGTTAGATCAGAACATGTGAGCCCTCTGTGATCTGACATGAAATTCTTTCCAAACAAGTTGGAAGGAACAAAATCCCTCGAAAACTTGGAAAGAAGAGCTTCTGTCAGATCACTGATTGTGCTAGACTTTTCATATTTCTGGCTCATTCATCTGGTTCAAATGTTGACAATCTGATTGCAATGTGCAGTACATGAAGGCATCGTTGAAGGCGTGTGCAGAGGTAGCAGGACAGAACGGGTGGGGGAATACAGGGCCTCACGATTCAGGGCACTATAACCAGTTCCCTGAAGACGCCGGCTTCTTCCGCAGAGAAGGAACATGGGACACCGATTACGGCCGCTTCTTTCTCAAGTGGTACTCAGAAACACTGCTTGCACACGGCGACCGCCTTCTGGGCGCCGCTGCGGCCGTTTTCCAGGGCACCGGAGCCAAACTTTCCGGCAAAGTAGCAGGCATCCATTGGCACTATGGCTCAAAATCTCACGCTGCAGAGCTCACCGCCGGATACTACAATACCAGAGAAACAGACGGCTATCTTCCCATAGCTCGCCTCTTCAAGAAGCATGGTGTTGTTCTGAACTTCACCTGCTTCGAAATGAAAGACTACGAGCAGCCCCAACATGCGCGGTGCAGTCCAGAGGGGCTTCTCAGGCAAGTTACTTCTGTCTGTAGACAGAATGATGTTCAGCTGGCTGGAGAAAATGCGCTGCAGAGGTACGACGATGGCGCTTACGGCCAAATCATTCATAACTCTAATCTTAAGCTGCACGGTAAGTCAGAGCAGAATGTGAGGCCAATGAACGCTTTCACGTATCTGAGAATGAATCCGCGGATGTTTCAGAGCGACAACTGGCGACAGTTTGTGTGGTTCGTAAGGAACATGTCGGAGGGTCGAACCCTGCACCATGGCGAGGAAGAGCACAAGCAGACGGAGCTCAAATTTAATGCCAGCAAGGCTCTCAGAAACGAGGCTGCAGCTCTAATGCACGCCTAGAAAATTATGTCAAAAACAATTCTTACCCAGTAAGTACTTCTCTGCTATCTTCAGGGATAAATCCTGCCTTATACAGAAACAACTACAGGTATGTATATAGAATGCAAAAGAGATGAATGTTATGATATTGCTATGAGGATTCAACCGTGTAGTTTCGAGTCAAACTCATTGACTCATGTTTCATGAGTAGTGGTTCACAAGAACCCATCTTTCATGATAGCGAATGGTCCACTTAGCACTCATTGCATCTAGGTGATGCTCACAGAGATGAATGTTTTAAAGGACAAAAGTACAGGTTCTTCATTCCTCCCCTCCTTATAGTCTGCTCAACGAGAAGCGAGGGGCCAAAACAAAATTTATCAATTGTGACCAAAGTTTTGTACTCCATTCATTCTAATAAGAAAGAATAAAATTATAAATAATAAAAAAATATATTTTAAATATATAGTTTGCTATGTGTTGTAAAGATAGTCTTTGGAATTACTTTTTCTTTTTAACCTTAGGTCCCATGCAGTAGTGGCATATTTGAAAAAAAATCTCAATGAGTAGTTGTCTCTCACAGTCCATATATTAATGGAGATCTATCAAAAAAAAAATTTACTTATAATTCTCATATTCATGTGTTTGTACCTAGCAATTGTTTTTTCAGCATTCCAAAGGCTAATGAAATATCAAAAGCTCATATTTTCTATTTTGAGTTATGTATGTGGTTTCATTTTATTTTGCTTTAAAATATAAACGAATATATGCATCAATAGTGTTAAATATTCAATTTCATAGGTGTTCATAAATTTTGAGGTTTTGATTGACATTTTTGAACATTTTTAGAGTTATATGAGGTTCAATTTATTTTGATATATTTTTTATGGGTTAATAATAAGAGTGTATTGTTGTTTAGAATGATACATTGATAGTTGCAATATGAGTATTTGTGGGATTTTAATGTTTTGGTTTTATTATAGTGTAGTTAAAATTTTAGAGAGGACATGTTTTTATGTAATAATTTGAATAATTTAAAAAAGAAATTTGCATTATATCAAGAAAGAGATGATAAATATTTTTTAAATAAATTAATAGTATGTAATAACCACCTATAGATCCAATAACATTGATAATTATAATGAAATGTTTTTTATATTTAAATAGATCTTTTTAATTATATAGATAATTCATAGTATTTTCAACTTCATCTCATAACCAAAAAGAATTTTGAATGTCCATGTAGTATGGTGCTTGACATGCTTGAAATTACTTCTAGGTCCTAATGGAGTAGTGGCATATGTCATATTTGAAAAAAATCTCAGTGAGTAGTAGTATTTCATAATACATATATTAATGGAGATCCATCAAATAATAATTTACACACAACTCTCAATTTCATGCGGTTGCATCCAACTCTCCTATTAATTTTATTTACAACGTTAAATGAAATACCAAAAGCTCATATTTTCTATTTTGAGTTATGTTTGCATCTTCTTTTTGTTTTGCTTAAAAATGATAGAGGAATATGTGTATCATTAGTATAAAATATTCGATTTCATATGTGCTTATAAATTTCGAGGCTTTGATTGAAATTTTTGGACATTTTTTAGAGTTATGTGTGAGTTGAAGACATAATAATTATTTAACATTTTTTTGTATCATTTATAGGTAAATAATAAGAGTTTATTATTGTTTATATATTGTATTTGGCTATCATAAACATTGAAAGTATGAGATGTGCATATTAATTTCTCATCGAGATGAAATTCTTCAAAGCTCCTAATCTTTAGTAAATATTTTAAACTATCCTTGTAGAAAACGTGTTGAAAACCTTAAAAATTGTGCTACATGATGAAAAATACCTTAATAATATGAAATAAAAACAAATAAAAAATATATTTAAAAAGAAACTTGGTATTTTAATGAGTTTTATGATATTACAAATCCCTTATAAATTATCAAAGAATTCTCGTAGTGTGTCTCATGATTCAATAAATTTGAAGGAAAACAACTTCATATTTATTGTCAGAGACTACTTTCTTATAAATTAAGTTCTCACTTAAATAAATTTTCAATTACATTAAAATCATTAGGAATGGGTGTTGTACACCTTGCATAACATGAATTAATTTGATTATGTAAATTAAATAAATATTTAGTGTCGTGCATCTAGGAGATGTGTTTAGCCACATTAGATATTTATTTAAGGCCACTTGTAAAGTTGTATGTAACATTGAATTAGTTATTTTATGTGTGGTAGACATAGAATATTTAATTGGAAAAAGTATTTAATATTTGTATCAAAAAGTAAATGAGGGGTCAATGATTTTTTGTTATCATGGTTTTGAGGCACATGGTTTTATCTTACCACTTAGGTGTATTTGTGCGAGCTTGAGTCTATATAAGCAAGCACATGTTTAGTGGTTAAGGTTGGTTGGGTGAGTGGGTTGTCATAGTATTAAGTTTCTCTAATGAGTGCATATGTGAAGCATGACATCAAATGTGTGGATTCATGCTTGGACACATGGAGGATGAATAGGAGGTGCTTGATGTTTCTAAATTGTTCATTGTAACTCTGTAAGTTCATGTATTGCTTTATTACTGAATAATAGATGGAGTATAGATCTTTTGAAGGATGGGTTTTTCCATCTTGAGGGAGTTTTCCCAGGGTTATATTTTGTTATCTTGTGGCTTGTCTATTTGATCAAGTTGCATTATAAATGGTTATTCTATAAGTTTGCATGCATGTTTTTCTCTCATGGTATTATGTAGGAAATGGAGCAATTAGGTATTATGCATTTATTTTCTAACAAAAAATTCTTATAATATTGTATTTATTTTCTTTATTCAATTCATTATTTTTATGAATATTAAAATTCTACAATTTTATATGCAATCTATAAAAAATCTAAAATAAAATGAGAACCAACTAATATTATGTATCTCAAAGAAGACTTAAGCTTTACTCTTGTTGAATAGGGAGAGTTTATTTTTGCACATATGAAATATTTGATACATATACAACAAGTTCATCAACATCATAGAATTAAGTTAGACAAAGAATAAGGAAAAAAGTAGATGTACACACCCAAAAAATTAAGCATATATTCTTACAAAAGATGATTGTGTTAGTATTTGATATTCAAATTAGAGTACAATGGAGATTGTATTCATCCATTCTTTTTGACATCTAATTGTATGAATAATGAAACTTTAGGTAATAGATTTTTGCTATCAAATTACTTCTTTACCATTGAATTCAACTATAGCATAATATCAATGTATGTCTTCAAATGGGATGTCAATAAATTTGAATTAAGAAAGAAATGCACATGTAGTATTAAATGGAAAGAATACCATATATAAAGTCTATAGCATTCAATACCTTGAACATCAACTCATGCCAATTCAAATACCACATAACCATGCAATGTGTTGTATAATTATTTGATGGATGTGAGTGCCTTCTATAATAATAAAGAACCATCTGTAATGTTGATAGATTTTATTGGACATTTGAGCCTTCTTTCCATGATCAAAATAGCTTCCAAGGCCTTCAATTAAAAGCTTGTTTCATGTGTTTATAAATAGTGAAATTATTAGGATGAGGTGTGTTGTACACCTTGCAAGTTTAATTTATAATTTCATCCTTATTCACCCCTAAGTATAGATTCATCCCTATGCACTATGGATTTCTTCACTTCTACTTGTCTAATAGATATTTAAATTTACTTTCTGCTTCTTTTTTAATATAAGGGCTAGTAATATTTAAAAATACCTTGGAAAGGCTATCATTTCATTACAAAGAGACAAGTCTTCGTAGGTCAAACTTTGGAAGTGTGTATAAAGATTCAAAGATAATAGACATGAGCCCTCTACCTGATGTACATTTTTTACTCTTTTTTAATACACCAAATCAAAATATGTTGCTATTAATTGCTTCCTATTATCTAGGATGAGAGAGACCATGTGAATATTTACAAGTATAAATGAATGCATTGGATGTTTTTAAATAATAGCACAACATCAAATTACACAAAATGTGTGTTTAGTCAACTCAAGGTTGGAAGGTGAATGAGGAAAATTGGCCAAATTTTGAATTTAAATGTCTAAAGGAAGGGGATGAGTCATCAACCATAGGGTCATCACTTCAAGTACAAACCATCTTAGAGTGAGAAAAAAATTCAGATCTAGGTAGCTAACTATTATAATGAGGTAGGTACATGGGTAAAAGTGATAAATATTTAGATAAGATAAATGTATTTAAGCAATTGTGTGTTTCTAAGGATGGGGTAGGGGCTAAATGCATGCGGATAAGTACATACACAGGTGGATAAAATTCTATTCATACAAGATTGTGTCATGTATCAAGATATTTCCTCAAAATAAACACAAAACTAAATTGAAATTAGTATGGACCTATTCAAATTTCACAATGGCAATGCTATTGTACATAAGATTAATCTTAAAATTATAAATTATAGATATAGTATACAAATCTAGGATAGATTTCATAAAAAATGTTTAATAAATATAGTACTAACAAACAAAATAAAGATGATTAACTATATATCTACACAACTAAAATTTATTCCCCAATTCCTCTAATCGTGAGAAATCTAGACTTAGTAAATGTAAATTGATTGATTAGGTTAGATTTTTTTTTAAATTAGATTTAAAATTAATGGATTATGAAATTTTTTTAGGGTACATGCTAAGATCAACATCTCCAAACACATCATCTATTCTAGAATCATAATCTAATCTTCATAGAGGATTTGGGCCCAATTTCTAAATTTTGAGGGTTTATCATTGACTTGTTTCTAGTGTAATTTGATCAAACAAAAATTTGTGTGGTGCAATTTTAAAATCTCTCTTGTGCATAGAGAAATCCATCACCAATAATGAGTTAGGAAATTAAGCAGGGCCCCAAAAATGGATTCTACTAGAAGGGCATGTGCAGGATCATGGTATGCCAAAAAGTGGCAATGGAGAAAAAAATACGTGTTTCTACGACTCAAAAATGCAAAAATGGTGAGTTGACTTTTTGGGGCTCGGGTGACTACCGAGGTAGAGGAAAAACTTAGATTTAAGAATCGGATATCCGATTCAAATCGGATATCTGATCCAAATCGGATATCCGATTTTGTTGACATATATATAAATAAAATTTCGGGCGACCAAAACTCATTTTCACATTTGCATTCGGCTCAACCGCGGCGGGCACACAATGGAAAGTGCAAATCAGATATCCAATTTGAAATCCATCTCCAACAGGTAAAATTCTTGATTTTTTATTTGCTCTAATCAAATTTTCAATTAGATTTGTTTAATTTTAGTTGATTTTTTTCAAAATAGGGTTTTTTGGTAGATTTTTTATGAAAAAGTTGAATTTAGCATGGATTTTGATGAAAATTGAATGTTTGCAATGGATTTTCACTTAAAAATAGTGTTTTTTATGTATTTGGATTAAAAATTAGAGAATTTTATTAATTTTTGTTAAAAACTAGGGTTTTTGTTGGATTTTAAAAAAAAACTAGGGTATTTTTATACTATTTTCATTTATATTGTCTGATTTTAATTAGATTGATTTGTTTTTATATTTAATCAGGCATTAGCATTAAATTGTTTTGAATCTTGTAGAAAATTTATGAGCTTCATGACCTTGTGTCACTTCACTAATACCCACGTGAGATGTAGTTGTAGACTTATGGCTTCCTATGTTGCAATCATAGCCAATGTTGAGCTTGATTCTTATAACTCTTTCACTCAACGTATAATGTCTACCCAATCCATCTTATATTCCCTCCCTAGTCCTACATTACCCATGTCTTTTTTGTAACCTAACATTTATGTGGACTTGGCATATGTTATTTCTAAGGTCCCCAATGATAATCTAGAATAATTGGATAAAGACCTACAATGAATTCAACAATTCTTAAGCATTGAACCTTTGGATGGAGAAGCAATCCCTCTTTTGGATAGCATTGGGAAGTTGGTAAATGATTAGGAAGGGATAGAAGTGTTACGTAGCCTAGCTAATATAGTAGATTCTAATATTCCTTTGGTAGCTAGTTTCACGAAATTTTTGACTAATGCTCAAAATCCTTTTGGAAAATAAGTTTCCTCTCCCACAATAATGCCTTCTATTCCCAACTTTACACCTCCAATCATAGCATCAATGATGGAATATAACAATGGTTTAAACTCAAGCTTAGGAATTTCTAGTGGAAATTATAATAGTTTTGTCCCTTCACCTATAACACCTTCATATTCATCACCCCTCCTAAACATGAAATATAATATCCCACCATTCCTCCATACTAGTTCACCATACTTGAAAAACTCTCACAACATGTGGCCCAATGATTTTGTGATAAATCAACTTTTTTATTTAAAGCATGAGATTATTACAACAACAAATTTCAAACTTAAACCAAAATCAAACCAATAGTAAACATCCAAAATACCTTACACATAGTTCATTAATGTTCACTATTTTAAATACACCTATACTACAAAACATTGAAATACCTCACTTTGGAAAGTACAATGGTAAAAAATATCCTAATAACCATTTGTTAGTTTTTACTACCTTGTGTAGAGACTTTATTTTTGAAGATTCACTCATAGTGAAACTCTTTTCTAGATTATTGAAAGATATGGCCTTGGATTGGTTTTGTTCATTGTCAAATAATCAATTACCTCCTTTACACAACTCATTAATGATTTCCTCCAACACTTTCAAGTGAACATCAGTCCTCAAGTTACATTAACAAATTTAGTTCATTGTAATCAAGGACCTAAAGAGAAAATAAAAAACTTTATGAAATGATACTAATCCCTTTATTTGAAATTATCCTATAGTCTTCAAGATGTTGACATTCAAAGGGTGTTTATAGGTAACTTACAACCTAATATTCAAGATAAGAAATTGCTAATGAAATATCCATCCTTAACACGTTTTTGTATAACCCTTCATGATTATCAAATATCGATTA